>CM042869.1:2234124-2730957 GCA_023658055.1 Thaleichthys pacificus
CGGTTTCTAGTCTTCCGATCAATCCTCCGGTTGTAAAAACATAGCAATGCGTGTTTATTTGAGCCCATCACAACACTCTGATCATCTGATAACTCTAATGGTTATCTCTAATTAAGTAAATTGATTGTTCAGGTTGATCCCTTGCCTGTTGCACAAATTCATTTCAGTAACCTAAGCCAGGACACATTCCCACTGATGCTAGGCATGATTTAAAATTCCCTTCCATGACAAGTTATGGCACTCCAAACAACCTGTTTAAAAAAACGATGAGAAAGTTATTCTTTACAGCAGCAACCCAGTCATCCCGTTGTCCCGTTTTTATAGGAAATGTACAAGCAGTTTCAACTTAGGCTGAATCTAACAACGCTTACCAGAGGAGAAACAGCTTACTTTTTTATATAGTAACTGAACATGACAATATTCAACACTGAGAATAGCTCAATGGGCTGGGATGGTGACCTGTAAAGTATAAGGTCGTAGGTTGGAATCCTACCATAGTCTTTTGGCCTGTCATAATTTTGATTATCTGTTTAGTTCAACAGGATGACATCTTTCTGAAGTACCACAAACAATTTGACCTTGGTATGTCAAAATAGGATTGAATTAAAGCTGTTTCAACGTTGGCTGAATCTAACAACGCGTACCACAGGAGAAACAGCTTACTTTTTTATACAGTAACTGAACATGACAATATTCAACACTGAGAATAGCTCAATGGGCTGGGATGGTGACCTGTGAAGTATAAGGTCGTAGGTTGGAATCCAGCCATTATCTTTTGGCCTGTCATAATTTTTACTATCTGTTTAGCTAGACAGGATGACATCATTCTGAAATACCATGCACAATTTCATGCAATTTCACCTTGAAATGTCAACCGTTTCTTAACCTTTGTCCCAAAGCTGACCAAAGCTAATACTCTGCCCTTTCTATTCATACATTACATTTATGCATTTAGCAGACGCTTTTATCCAAAGCGACTTCCAAGAGAGAGCATTACAAAAGAGCATAGGTCACTGATCATAACAACGAGATAGCCCCAAACATTGCAAGCAGCCAAAACATGAAGTATACATTGTGAAAAACCATTATAAGTGCCAAGGGGAAGAACCATAAGAGCATGCAGTTAAACAAGTTACAATTAAACAACATGAAACTCAAAAAAGTGCAAGAGTGTACCTGTAAAGAAGAAGACAAAAAAAACAGTCAACAGTAAAATATTTCACAGCGAGTACAAGAATTTAAAACCGTCACAACTAACCAACAGGAGCAACAAGTCTCTCAATACGAGTCATTGTGATCCTGGAGGAAATTAACATCAGGTCCAGCCAAGCATTCCTAAGTGCCGTTGTACTCCCGGAACAAGTGTGTCTTGAGCCTTTTCTTGAAGGTGGGGAGATAGTCAGTGTCCCTGATGGAGGTGGGGAGTTGATTCCACCATTGGGGGGCCAGACAGGAGAAGAGCTTGTGTTGGGACCGGGCGCTCTTGAGCGATGGGACCACCAGACGGTTGTCAGAAGAAGACCGTAGGTGGCGGGTGGGGGTGTAAGGCTGCAGGAGAGACTTGATGTAGTCGGGTGCAGTCCCGTTCACCGCTCGGAAGGTCAGTACCAGAGTCTTGAATCTGATACGGGCCGTGATGGGAAGCCATCACGGACAATCTCAACAGTTGGTGTGTAGCAGAGAGGATAGAGCGACTGACTTGTAAACTTATTCTCATGAGTTCAAATCCCCATTCAGCCTGTTGTTGCCCAAACATGAAGTAGCTTTGCTCTCTTGTTGTCCAACTCTCGATCTTCGACAGTGTACATGTTTATAATATTTTGCCATTTTGCGGAGGAACCCGCATCGCTGCTTGCAGCTATATTTAACAATTGTTATTGTTGATTTATTTGTTTTTACTTTTAGAACATACAATAATAGCATTTATAGGCCTACAATTACTTAAATGTGTAGGCATCATTATTTGAATACAAAAAAACTGAAACAAGTCAGGAGTGGTTATCGTGGTTTGATTCAATATTGAAGAATTACATGAATTAGAATATTTGGGTTTGGGTATTGCGTGCCGTGTTAGATGGGTCTTGATCTGGTCTGGGTCCCCAGGAGGTATAGATGTACATTCACAGAATGGTCATATTTTAATGGAAAATTCATGAGTCATAAGACTCTTAGACATTGTATTTATTGATATTAGCAGACACTTTTATACAAAGTGACATACAAATATGGGGTTTAGTGCTAGTTGGCACAGCAAGTAAACTAACAATTTAGTGTAATTGAGAAGGATATCGAAACACATTTGTACTTTTCTCCAAACTATCATATTCTTACTCAACATATCGATAACACAGGCAAACTGACAACTTCGATTGGGGACTGGGCTGTGAGGAAAGGCAAAAACCAATGACAGCTACTGTAGCCTGCCTAGGCAGCCAGTTGCACAGTTTGATGAAGGCTTTTAAAACTATAGTTACAAAGTAAAAACTAATGGGTGAAACTTCTTTGTTAGTTACAACTTTCAATTGACAAAATTGACAATAGATGTTAAAAAAACTTGACTTTAATCGAAAGATCGCCTCACATGGTCACTTCCGGTCTCACGAGATGATAATACCGGTATGGCATAATGGTGAGCTAGCTGCTTATCTTCCTAGCTATCCACATAATGTCAGACGCTTGGCGTAGCGACTTCCATCATTGTCAGACGCTTGGCGTAGCGACTTCCACCATTGTCAGACGCTTGGCGTAGCGACTTCCACCATTGTCAGACGCTTGGCGTAGCGACTTCCATCATTGGCAGACGCTTGGCGTAGCGACTTCCATCATTGTCAGACGCTTGGCGTAGCGACTTCCATCATTGTCAGACGCTTAGCGTAGCGACTTCCATCATTGTCAGACGCTTGGCGTAGCGACTTCCATCATTGTCAGACGCTTGGCGTAGCGACTTCCATCATTGTCAGACGCTTGGCGTAGCGACTTCCATCATTGCAGACGGGCTACACGTAACACGCACTAGTATGACGTTTACAAAGATAACGTCACCATATACGTCGCCGCTATCAAAGTTCCCTTACGTCACTACGTCGCCGCCATCACCCCCATTGAGAACCAATGATAAAAAGGCTGAGACGACACGCACATTGTGGGAAAATCTATTACGCAGTGTATGTTGTCTGTGTGTGTGAGGGCACTAATCACCCCCCATATATGGCGTGCGGAAAGGGACATTCCTAGGCTTACCAGGAGAAGGATAAGGAGCAGCCTAACCATACGTCGCCGCCAGACCGTGTGGATTTTTGAATGGGACTGAATGGGACTGCAAACGAGAGACTGGCCGACTTGACGGCGACGCCATGTAAGGAACGTCTACCCGCGGCGACGTGGCGGCGACGCATGTTCGAAAGTATAAAAAAAACCTTACGCCTACTAAGTACGTCTGAGATAAGTACGTCGCCACTAAGCCGTGTGAGACAGACGTCGTCACCAAACAACACACCTACTAAGTAGCTACGTCGTCAAAGTCACTGACTTGTTTTGTCAAACCTTATTGAGTGAAATCAAGTCGTGCATAAGGCTACATGTTTCATATGTTCAAATGTCTTTATTGAGAACTATAGTAGCCAACTGTGCACAGCCTGTAACATAGAGGATTTTACCGCAGGTGCAGGGAGTGCTTTTGCACCCCCTACTGTTAGGATGAAAACATTACATTTTCAAATTAATGTAAAAAAACGAAGAAATGTTTTTAGAACACGTTAAAGTGATGTCAGAGTTGTATGTTCTATCATGGTTTGGTGTACTCTAATGATTAATTATATATTTTAAGATCTAGTATTAATTTTGAGCATGTTTTTGCACCCAGTTTTAAAACCTAGAATCGCCTGGTTTGCTTGACCCGATGTTAGTTTCCTCAAGGATCACAATGACTCTTGCTTAGAGACTTGTTGCTCTTGTGGTTAGTGGTAACTGATTTAAATTGTTGTACTCGCTGTTATTTTTTAAACATTTTTATTGTTGCTTGCTTTTCTACAGGTACACTTGCACTTATAGCGGTTCATGTTGTTTAATTGTAACTTGCTTAACTACATGCTCATGGTTCTTCCCTTTGGCACTTATTTTGGTTGTTCACAATATGTGCTTCATGTTTTGGCTACTTGCAATGTTTTTGGGGCTATCTTGTTGTTATCAGTGACCTATGCACTTTGTAAAGCTCTCTCTTGGAAGTCGCTTTGGATAAAAGCGTCTGCTAAATGAATAAATGTAATGTAAATGTAAACAATCTAACATGGTTTATGCCATCATCAGAACAGGCATAACCTCCCAATCACTACAAGTCATTCAGGTAATGGTAATTTCCTATTGACAGCTGTGAACAGTATCCTTTCTCAAGTAGGATTTAACAATTATAGCCTACCGAAGAAGCCGTGCTTTCACTGAACCACAACCTAGAATAGTCTAGGTGACCACAATACAGTTTGTTTCATGCTTGTAAAGTTTGCATTTATGAAATGTGTTATATTGCTTGTATTTGGTTATTTCCCAACATGTGGCAACAGTGCAGTTTAATTGTATTGAGTTTATTTGATGTGTTTGCTAACTTGGTGGTGCTAATGAGTTACTAATAAATGTAGCCTTGCTAATGGGAGTTTTAATTTATAATTTTGCCTTCTGACTACACTTCTCTGTTTAGCACTGGTGTAGAAGTGCAAGACAGCAAATTAAACTTCTTCAGACCATCAGTAAAGGTTAAAAAATGTTTGTGTGGACCAACACTAACAAAACCAGCAGGCTGTTATAACCTGATACAAAAGTGTATTTGACACTAGCCTATTGATATTGCTCATAATATTAAGCTTTAACACATGATTCTATACCATATACAACTGCAGACAAACTTACAGGGTTAAGACTGAAGACATATTAGATGGTACTTTCACAGCAGGACTAAGTCAATGAAGTGAATCACCAAGTACAAGACAAAATCAACTTATTTATTATAGATCTATAAAGTGCAAGTGTCTGATACAAGGTTGAGCAACTCAGAAGACTGGACAAAGAATACAGGAGTCAGGGCAGTTAAATAGTATCACAATATGGGGAGTTTTACTCTCACAAGAAACATCAGGGGGTGATAATCAACATAGTCTTTGCAAGCACAGAAAGAGGATGCTGTATGCTAGATAGCTTTTGTTAGCTTACAAAGAACTAACTTATGGCTATGCAGGCATAAGCAAACAGCAAAATGTCAGTTTATCAATGATACAAGCAAAATAATTCATAGATTCTCTATATTTCTCTCCTGGACATGACCAAGGGTTATGTTCTCATTAGCTTGATATAGCAGGGTATAGATCAAACATTGTTTATTATATTCAGAGTATTCCAAACAGTATAAAAGTAATAAAATAATCATTATATTTAATTATTGTTAACTGATCAGTGGTTAAGGACAAACCTCTTCAATACACAGTAGCCTAGGGGTGTAGGGTCAGAGGCTACACCTCCAAAACAAAATGTAAGGCTTTATCAAAAATGGGAAAAAGATCTAAGTTAATAACATGTAGACTACATATTAATCTAATTAGTCTTTTAAAAAGCAGTGTTTTGGCTACAAAAATGATAGAATGAAAGTGGCATAGGCTACAAAAAAAAGATATTAAGATATTATCCACTGCCTTGTCCTTCTGAAAGTTGTTAAATTGAATAGGCTGAACATCAACATGTAACATTAAGTATAGCCTATAATTTGTATGCCTACTTGGACCATGTCCTGTCAATACATAAAAAACATACATGTTTTGCCAGGATAACTGCCGCTAGACTATTGAATGCTTATGATGTTCCTGTGTGTTAATTCCTTTGACCGGGTACAACAACGCGATCAGTCAACCGACTATAAAATATAGCGGCCAAATAATTAGCCTACATTTTGCTGAGAGATTGAAGGGCTAGACAACAAATGTAATGACTCACAGGAAATGAATGACACATTGAGAAGGCAAGTCATCTTCTGACATTGCCTTAATTTGCTCCGTGTTAAAATCTCCAAAATGATGAACTGGCAAAAACTTTATAACTATAAATTTACTCTAAAATGTAGGCTACTTCAAAGTATGGCGACGACGTACTTATCCAGAAGTAGTGGCGACGACGTATGCAACTTATCCAGAAGTAGGCGTCACACGACAGTCTCCCTAGGCAGGTTCTCCATGTCCCTTTCCGCACGCCATACTTCTCCTGGTAAGCCTAGGAATGTCCCTTTCCGCACGCCATATGTGAGGGCACTAATCACCCCCCATAGTAGCCTACTTGGCGCTCAGTCTGGGAGTGGAGTTACTTCTGAGTCAGCGTTAGTATGAGTGCATATCTCCCGCGTTCACAACTTCCATGACGTCTTCTGTCAAGTTTTTGTTTGAGGAGATTGAGAACAACTTGGTGATTTTTTTTTGCCTTGGTCTCTTGTTCTTTTATCCGCCATCGTTGAGGTATTTTTAGTGTTCGTCTTCGTTGTTGTCAGTTGACCGAGTTAGCTAGCTCGACTCCCGTTAGCTTGTTCGCCTTCGTTGTCAGTTGTCGGACTTAACTATACTCCCTTTAGCCTGTCCCAATTGGTTTTGCAGCGCTCTTACCACGACTCAGTTGGGCTGTTCGTGTAATTAATATTATAAGAACCTAAAAATAAATTTTATGAACTTAAAGTAGCAAAGACGTTACGTTGTTAATAATACAACAAGATATATGATAACATATTTTTGACACTTGCAAATCGAAACATTTGTCACATAACCTTTATTTATCAAGTTGTCAATGACGATTATGAGACTGACTTCTCGAGGACTTGACGTCACTTGATTCCTTCCATCGCTCGATACAATCGCCATACCATAAACTGACCAGCAGATGTCCCTATAGAGAAGATGTATCGAACGCTTCGAAAAAGCGATACTTTTTCGACACAATTGTGTCAAATAGCTCGTTGCTTCGGAAAGCTTCGTTTTCCCCATCAATACCCTACACTCTGATTCTCGTCCATCTTGTTATGAAACAAGCTACATCACTTCCTTTTCTTCTTCTTGTTATAATTTAATGTTGAGCCGTAACCTACATCAGAGCCTGTTTAAGGAGAGCCTGCTCACTCCCTATTAAAGATCCTGTGAAGTGGAATTGAAAACGAGTTTTAAGTTCACCACACCACAGAAGAATGTGTTATTAACTACCCATCCAAATTAGAATGAAAAAAAAACAGCACTCTTCTCTGCTTGAGACTGGGGGGGCGTGTCGCCTGAAGGAGCTGAAGCTCCGCCCCTCGCTGCCTACCTACGACCCAGATAATGGACGCAACGTCAAGCATAACAAAACAGTATAGCATTAGAATGTATTTGTTCAATGAGTGAAACATACAGATGCATATGAATGAATTGTTCCCCTGAGCTGTAACACAGGAGTAAAAATGGACACCAGAGACAGCAGACAGTGAGCTCTCCAACTACTTCTAGAACATTAGCTACCATTTCACCAAAATACCATCATTCTACACCGAGTAGCCTAATATCAAGTTAGCGGGTTGCACTAACTCATAGCAGAGATACCTCTGGAAAAGTGATCTAGTATAATTATAACAAGCAAACAGAACTGAGTGATGAACTGCTGGCGGCGGTGGATGGTCCAGGTGCGCCCGGAGGAGGAACGGTCGGGAGGGCGAAGCTAGGTACGGCTCCGCGCTGCAAGAGAAGCCGTGTGTCCCTGAACCCTGTCTCTGGTCCATGTTAAAATGATCCGCCATTAAATGGTCACTGCAGAGGCGGCTGTTGGAGTTTATCCGAAGCTTTCCATTAGCGTGGCTCTTCACAAAATCAATCCGCCTATTTTTCCTTTCCTCATCAATAGGGAAATTAAATAGTGTTGCAGCGCAGCTGAAGTTCTTGCATCCAGGGAAGATGCAGTTGCGGGTGGAGGGAGACATCCTGAAGCTAGCTAGCTGATGTAGGCTACAATAACAGTAAAGCAGGAGGAGCCATTCAGTGATCTGACGTAGATGGGTCAAAATGACCTAGATAGGTCATTTTTTGGCTCCGCCCTTTAAAACCTGATCTGAAAACGGAAGAGAAACTGTTCTACGGTCTAACTCCACATTTCAGTGCGACAAAGTTTTCGCGATTTGCACATGCTTTCAGGAACTCATTTCACACGTATATACTGTACTGAGAAGCAAATCATGGAATTTGCTTTACAGGATCTTTAAGTCCCATTGTACCGAATTTTGTTGCAGTTCCACCAGAGTTCCACTGGGAGTGATCGCGGTCGAGTGCAAAATGAATGGGAGTCTATGGAGCTAAACGACTACATTTGTCTCTTTCACCTGATTGTCGTTGAAAAATCTCAGATTTGATTGTAGTTTTTGCATGTTCAACATGGATTATAGGTCGAAAGTTGAATGAACGAGTACTTACGTCCTTTCGATTTTTTACATTCTGCTAATGAATGCTGATTGGTTAGTGAAGGACTGACTACGACCAGAGATTCCGCTTGATGGCATCCGAAGTGGAATCAGAATGTCAGAGCATTAGCAACATTAGCAACAACATTAGCAAGCCAAAACTATTTCTAACATGTGTATTGACAGGTAGAGCCTAACCTGTCAGCTGTGTTGTCGATGCCTCGAGAGAAAAAAGGAAGTGACCAGAGCTTGCCGTAATGCAGTATCTCTGGCCGTACAATGTGTATGACGTCATTGACATCGTAAAAGGCTTTTTAGAACAAAAAAGCGACTCTAAAAAAATCTAACACCCAGCAGTGTGTATTTGTTTTCGAATTCGAAATTCAAATTACTAGAAAAAAAATGATATCCTGAGAAAAGTGGATTTTGAGGGGTATAGCTCCATAGACGTCCATTCTTTCTGCACTCGGCCGTTAGCGCCCTCATATGGAACTAGACTGAACTGCAACCAGTTCAGAACCCGGAAGTTTCCCGAGAGTGGGAGTTCTCCCCATATTAGACATTCTCTGCCCACATTCACTACTGCAGGAAAATATTATCTTGTTTCATAGCTACATGTATGACCTTTGCAGCAAAGCAAGTGAAAATCAGTTCGGTATGATTAATTAAATGCGCCGACAGCTCATTGCCCCTGCCAAACAGATTACACTGGGTGGAGCGGTTGCCCGTTCCAAGATGGCGGCCCCACGGCTCGTCAGCGCCAGTAGGCAGTAGCTGTCGATGCAGCGTCTACTCTTTATTATGTCTATGTCTGCAGATACATGCAACTCATCAGAGGGGAAGTTCCACTGGAGGAAGGCATGAACCCAGCTACTATCTGTTTGGCTAACAGTTGATGATGGACACCTGCCCTGCCTTTTCATCACACATGGAAGATGTCTACATTAGTCAATTAGTCAGTTGTTGCTAAAAACAATATAATGATGGCCATTTTCAAATGAGCTAGTGCAAAAAGGGATAAGCACTACATAGCACTCGTCATAACAAAAAAAGGCAATAATAATTCATTTATTTGAAAACCCTCACCATCCGCATTTTAGACTAGTTCATTCGACCCAGTCATATTAATTAAAATAACTCCCTTTTAATTGGTAAGCTATTCAGCAAACCTGTTTCATCAATGATTTAAGAGTTGCACAGTCAGTTAAAACCAAATAATGTCAAACGTATATTCAAATGCACAAAATGGCATTCAGAATATATTTTTGAAGGATTTCAGCATGTGACACAACCACTGAAAAATACTTAATGTAATGCAACAAACCCGTTCTTTAAAAAGGAAACCACAAAAGATGAATTCCTGGAATTACGGAAAATATATAACATAGGCCCATGTGTGAGCAGTGGCATTGGCAACATGAACATAGGAGCAGTAAATACACTACAAGCACACAGTCGCAAACATCATTGTCATTATTGTGGGTTAGGGTTAGTCCAAAAAGACACAACTATCTAAAACATGAGCTAAAACATTTACAAAATGTCACAAAACGGTCAGTTGTGGCAGTTGACTGTTGTGACCTAGCCATGTACTACAGTACACATTTCAGTAATTTGATAAGGAAGGTAAGGAGGTCAGAGGTCAGGTTCACACAATTTAACTGGCCATAAACTCAATTTAAATGAATTTGCCCCCTGAAAGAAGACAACATTGAAAAACCTGTAACTTAATTAAATATTTGTATTCTTACTTCTTCTAGGCTATTCTTAGTTTTAAAATCTAATTAAAATGCCTTAAACCAATAAAATGTATAACAGCTGTACAATTGTCTTGTAATCAATGTTTGGCTGAATTCATAATGTCTGTATAGACAAAATGGTCCTACTGACCAAACAATAACATTAAATTCATCAACAAGGTGACCTCAGGCCTACAGAGATTTACCACAAATGCATACAGTCAATCTACTCAGGATTGGTGTAGTGACAGGCATGGCCAAGGCTAGTGATTTGGTCAGCCATTCCACTGTTAGCTCTGCTCATCAGCCTGCACCCTCCCATCAGCCAGCAGCCTCTCCCTCTCTGCTGGGTTCCCCCCCTCCTCCTCCAGCATCATCCCAGCACAGCAGGAGATCCTGGCCACCAGGGGGCGATGGAGGCCATTGTACAGCGCTGCTCCCACTAGCAGGATGATGAAGCCCAGCACCTGCAGGCCATGGAAGCTCTCCCATCCCAGCATCAGGCTGGCCGCCCAGATCACCACAGTGCGCAGGCTGTCCAGCACCATCCGGGTGGTGGCGCTTATCTCCTTGGTGACACTGATGCCTGCAAAGTTGAAAAAGGCGATGCTGATAGTGTTGCCCAGCAATGCCAGGATGATGAGGGGCTGGTGGCCGATCTGACAGAAGGCGTCCAGCGCGTCCTCCAGAACGTGACGAGGGTTGCTGCTGAAGCCACCCACGGGGATGAAAAACATAGGGATGAGAAGCAGCGAGAGGATGATGAACCCAAAGAAGCCTGCAGAAAAAAATAATAATTGAGATGCATTCACAGATTGACCAATTTTTTAATTACACTGGGATATATATATATACACTCACTGGCCACTTTATTAGGTACGCCTCTTCAATTGCTTGTTAACACAAATAGCTGAACAGCCAATCACATGGCAGCAACTCAATGCATTTAGGCATGTAGACGTGGTCAAGACAACTTGCTGAAGTTCAAACCAAGCATCAGAATGGGGATTTAAGTGACTTTGAACATGGCATGGTTATTGGTGCCAGACGGGCTGGTCTTAGTAATTTAGAAACTGCTGATCTACTGGGATTTTCACACACAACAATCTCTATTGTTTACAAAGAATGGTCCGAAAAAGAGAAAATATCCAGTGAGCGGCAGTTGTGTGGACAAAAATGCCTTGTTGATGTCAGAGATCAGAGGAGAATGGGCAGACTGGTTCAAGATGATAGAAAGGCAATAGTAACTCAAATAACCACTCGTTACAACCAAGGTATGCAGAATACCATCTCTGAACGCACAACACGTCGAACCTTGAAGCAGATGGGCTATAGCAGCAGAAGACCACATCGATTTCAGCTGCAACATTCAGATGGTAGGGTCAGAATTTGGCATAAACAACATGAAAGCATGGATCCATCCTGCCTTGTATTAACGGTTCAGGTGGTGGTGGTGGTGTAATGGTGTGGGGAATATTTTCTTGCCACACTTTGGGCCCCTTAGTACCAATTGAGCATCGTTTAAACGCAACAGCCTACCTGACTATTGTTGCTGACCATGTCCATCCCTTTATGACCACAGTGTACCCATATTCTGACGGCTACTTCCAGCATGATAATGCACCATGTCACAAAGCTCAAATCATCTCAAACTGGTTTGTTGAACATGACAATGGCCTCCACAGTCACCAGATCTCAATCCAATAGAGCACCTTTGGGATGTGGTGGAACGGGAGATAAGCATAATTTTATACCCTTAGATCCTTATCTTCATATTTTACAGGACTCCCTGTATCTTGTATCTCGTATATTTTATATAATTCTATATTTTAAATTGTTACTCTGAGTGCTGTACTGTACCCTGCTGCTGTTGCAAACTGCAATTTCCTCACTGCGGGACAAATAAAGGATTATTTTATCTTAATGGATGTGCAGTCGACAAATCTGCAGCAACTGATAGCATATTGACATGATGCTATCATCTCTTACCAAAATCTCTGAGAAATGTTTCCAATACCTTGTTGAAAGTATGCCACGAAGAATTAAGGTAGTTCTAAGGGCAAAAGGGGTTTTTCTATGTACACAAAAGGCCTATTTCTCTCAAATATTGTTCACAAATCTGTTTAAATCTGTGTTAGTGAGCACTTCTCCTTTGCCGAGAAAATCCATCCACCTCACAGTTGTGGCATATCAAGATGCTTATTAGACAGCATGATTATTGCACTGGTTTTTGGACTCCCCCTATACAATAAAACTGCACATTTTAGAGTGGCCTTTTATTGTGGCCAGCTTAAGGCACACCTGTGCAATAATCATGCTGTCTAATCAGCATCTTGATATGCCACAACTGTGAGGTGTAGGGCTGTCCCCACTCAATCGACTAGTCGATTGTTTGGTCGATATGCTCTTGGTCGACTAAGATTTTTTTTAGTCGAGCTGCCGGTGTTACCATTTTCACTTTCGTTAATCTGCGTTTTGTTTTTTGCACACGGCACATGAGCACAATTGTAGCTGTTAGCCTAAACTCTACCATACCAAAATGGCAAAGAAATCTGTGGTATGGAAGCATTTTATCAAAGTACCGGGTGACTCAAAACATGTTGAATGCACTCTGCCAACAACGGTTTATATTCCATAGTTCGACGTCGAATATGATGTAGCCTACCACTTGAAAACCGTAAATTTGCCATCCTATCGTTATTTTACAGTGTGTAGCATATAGGCTAGGCATAGGATTTTTATGTTTCGGGAATGAAAGTTTTAGGCTATGTCTGCTTATGCAGTGCTAATGTAGGTCTAACTATCTGCATTTTAACAGCCTAGTTTTCGAATTGAGAGACGCTGTCAACAATTATGTCAGCTTTGGATGTGCTAAATTGTTAGACTCGTTACTAGTCAAATAGCTAGTTCTGTATATACGTTACATTTAGTCATTTATCAGACGCTCTTATCCAAAGTGACTTACAGTAAGTACAGGGACATTCCCCGAGGAAAGTAGGATGAAGTGCCTTGCCCAAGGACACAACGTCATTTGTCACGGCCCGAATCGAACCGGCAACCTTCTGATTAATAGCCCGATTCCGTAACCGCTCAGCCATCTGACTCCCATACGTGTGTATAATCTGTTGAATCTGTTTACTGTTGATTGTTGTTTTGTCTTCTTTTCTACAGGTACACTCTTGCACTTTTTGAGTTTCATGTTGTTTAATTGTAACTTGTTTAACTGCATGCTCTTATGGTTCTTCCCTTCGGCACTTATTTGGTTTTTCACAATGTATGTTTCATGTTTTGGCTGCTCGCAATGTTTGGGGCTATCTCGTTGCTATGATCAGTGACCTATGCTCTTTTGTAAAGCTCTCTCTTGGAAGTTGCTTTGGATAAAAGCGTCTGCTAAATGCATAAATGAAATGTAATAATCAAAGACATGAAGCAAGATTGCAGGTTTATTCCCTAAATAAGTTTACAATTTGAAATATAGCTGCAAGCAGCGATGCGGGTTCTTCCGCAAAATATTATAAAATGTACATTGTAGAAGATCAAGAGTTGGACAAGAGAGCAAAACTACTTAATGTTTGGCCAACAACAATAGACTGAATGGGGATTTGAACTCATGAGCATAAGGTTACAAGTCAGTCTCTCTATCCTCTCTGCTACACACCAACTGTTGACATTTTATGAATACAAAGGGCAGTGTCAGCTTTAACAGCTGTAATTCAGTGATCTTTTGACATATCAAGATGAAATTGCTATGGTACTTCAGAATTATGTCATCCTGTTTAACTAAACAGATCATCAAAATTATGACAGGGTCAAAGACTATGGCTGGATTTGAACCTATGACCTTGCACTTGTAAGGCTGGGTGTCAAACCTGCCCCCACCTCTCATATGCTAATGTATGGAGTTTCTGGACGGTCTCAACTTGATGGGTCTCACACCCCATTCAAGACCCATTTGGTCTGATTGGTTGTCCTTGTGTATAAAGGGAATTGTAATGCATTGTTCTGTGGATTCTTCATCTCCTGAGACCTTCTCCTCAGTTCTCCCTTGTCCTACTGTCCTATTGCTTTCTCTCTGATTTACAATGATCATGGTAGAGTAGGTAAGATTTAAAGCCTTCATTTTGTAACATGTTTGCCTTGTAATTGAGTTCATTCATTTGCAATTTTATTAAATGCGTATTTCATTTAAACGTACTTTGACCATTCTTGCTCTGATTTAACCCATAGAGTCAAATAACCTTAATTCTATTTGTATTGGCATTATTTGGTTCATGCTAATACAGTACACTATTCAGTTTCCCATCTTCCTTTAAACCATAGGGGAATTCGTTTTGGTTGTTTGGCCAATATTTTGGCCAAACATTTACATAAATACACACCTTTCAGCCATTTTGTATTGCATTTCACCCTATATAAAGACATGTATTCTACACATCTGTAACACATTTCAAGTTGATTGGATCTATGGTTCATGAGGAGAATGTTTTGAAGGTTGTACCAAATTTGAACAGTACAGCTAAATCTGTCATGGCGGACCTTATGCGTCCTTGAGGCTTTTTTGTTCCCCTTGAGAAATAAGACAAGTATACCAATTTTCTGGCATTTTGGAGTAATGGGGCGCAGGGGAAATCACCTAGACTTTGGGCGTGGCTTATAGCGCCACCTATGGGCGTACGTGGGCCATTAGCGGTCTGGGAGTAGTGAGTGACCTGTTGCATCATTGGGCCAAATTTGAAAAAAATCAGGCCAAGGACTTTTTTAGCTATTGAGCCATTTCATGTAGAAATATAATAATAATACTAGGAATACTAACAAAAACAATAGGTTTCCTCCTACCGGAGGAACCCTAATAATCTAGGTTAAAGATATCACATCCAAATCGAATGACATAACAACAAAATCTATCTCTGTTGCACCGTTCCCCACTCGATTTGCATGTTAAACAACCAATGTTTTTAATATTTTGTACATTGTAAGAGATAATATTTTTTATATGTAGTACATTGTAAGAGATAATAAATAATAATCAGGACTGGTGACACGAGGCTTATTATTAGTAGCCTAATAGCAAATTTGATAGCTGCTGAATCTGGAATGTCCAGCAGCTACATTGAGTCAGATCGGGAAAATGTTTGTCCATTTATGTTTGTCTAGTTGTCAATCTCCCTTCTTACGTAGCCTATGTATTTCTTTCAGATTCTCTCTTAAAACAGTGAGAGAAAGCAACACTGGCTTTTGTTGTGGAAAAAACATCACACTGCTGTAATTATGAAGATGGAGAAATGATTATGGATTATATGATTGAAAATGAACCTCTTGATCACCTTTATTACATTTATACATTTATGCATATTACTTTTATATGCTATATTACTGAAAACCAGATGCAAAGCTGTTGACTGATTAGTATTACCACTAAAACGTAGAAGATATAAAGGCCAAAATGTGGAAGTCTGGATAAATAGGGTTTGAGCGCGAGAGAAAGGTATGCGTGTAGGCTTTCCCATGAAAAACTGTGTGTGTGAACGCACGTTAGCAGATATCTGTTGTTTCATTGTGTATATGGCAGAGTGTTTTGTAGTACCTTCAGTTCCCACTGCCCGCAGAGGGTGAACGTCGTGCTTGTAGACAAACTTCTCCTCCAGGACCATTTGCACTGCGGCAATGACCTGAGCCATGATGATCAGAAGGTCACCTGGAAGTCAGAAGGTTAAGCGAAGATAAAGCATATTTTTTGCTCACTTTGAGATTGCAGAAAAGTCAGACACATTGGGCATGGTTGTTAGTTGTAAATCTTTGCTACAGAAAAATATGAGGATAAACAATAAGGATGGGGCAAATAAGGCATGTTTCAGAGTGGTTGGATGCAAAATCAAAATGAAGACGCCAAACAACATGACTAAAAACAGATGATTTCAAATATGGTGTTTACTAGGGATGGGACTTATGGCACTGATGCATCGATGCTTGTGTCGCAAAACACGCACAGTTTCGAAAAAGTGTTTTGGAGCTTGTATCAAATTACAATAACCACGTGATAGATGACGTTCAATGCTTCAAACATCACAAGCTGGTTCGAAGTTTTGCTGCTCTTCTGAACCAGAGCCATAGAGAGGGAACGAAGCCACCACTTCTTGTTAAAGACAAATCACACATTGCCAGAGAAGCAGCACCAGGCATCGCTCGAGTTTCTTCCATCGGTCATTATTATTTAGCCAAATCCGTATTGTAAGAATTATAAATCCGTGCATTTGAGTGTTGTGTTATTTTATTGAAATGAAACGTAACATGATAGGACTAGGTAGGTACAGTGCCCAGACAACAAATGTTGATGATTCATCAACATTGTCAACAGTAATAATAATTAGTAATAATAAAGCCCCCCAGTTCACAATAGGCCTACATATCACAAATGTTAAGAATAAGAAAATCAGTGTAATCTAGTTTGATTGATATTAAGACCGTATTGTATAAACACAGTCCACCCGCATCAGCAAGTAACAACTTTTTCGGTAGTGTAGCTGGTTAAAACGATGTTCGACGACATATTGTTAACGCGAGTCCGGATACCAGAATTCGTGCCCCAGTGCAGGGCACCTCGGACGATATTCTTTAACTTTTAATGTGAGAAAATGACACAATTCTAACGGCCTACAGATGTATCACAACATTTGAATGTGTGAGCACTACTATCAGATCAAAATGAACACATGTAGCCTTAATTAAAATATTAAATAACGTAGGGTAGTCTACCGTCGCTTCCCTCTGTGTTGTTACCTTGCCGTGGTGGGGAGGCTTGTGTACTTCCATTGACTGGAGGCTATACCGGTGGGGGCTATACCCCTGGCAGGTCTTACCAAGCCGGGCAGGTTTTAGGGTAGAGGTCAGACTAAAGGCAACACCTGGTCCTCCAGGTTGGGGGTTGGGTGTGAGGCTAACAACCTCACCCCATAAAACAATACCTGTTACAGATACGCAAACAAGAGTAAACCATGATATCCCACCCCGGAAAGAGGAGGGACCTTCGTCAGAAGGATCTATGACGCAGGGTGGTGAAAGCCGGAAGCACCTGGAAACCACTCTGCCGAAAATCATCCTTTCAACCAGGGCTACAACCACCATCGGTACATGGAACGTAAGGACCATGTTCAAAGCTGGAAAGACCGCACAAGTTACCACCGAGATGAAGAAGTACAACCTTGCCATACTCGGAATCAGTGAATCAAGATGGATGGGTTCTGGAGAGAAGAGGCTTGCCACAGGAGAGCTGCTGCTGTACTCGGGCCAAGGTCAAGGTAAACTTTATTATCCACAAGTAGGAAATTCATGTTTTCAAATTCAATTCACGTTGTCAACGCACACCACACCCAGGGAGTCGCTTTGATGCTGTCTAAGGCTGCTCAGAGAACACTCATGGGATGGGAGGCACATGGCCTGAGAGCAATAGCAGCGACATTCAAAACAAAGAAGGAAAGAATAAACATGAACATCATTCAGTGCTATGCCCCAACCTACGACAGTGACGAAGAGAGCAAGGACGAATTCTATAGCACAATACAGACCATCATCCAGAAATACCCAGGAAGAGACATTACCATCTTAATGGGAGACCTCAATGCAAAAATTGGAAGTAACAACAGAGGCTATGAGAGGATAATGGGGCAGCATGGTCTAGGAGAGATGAACGAAAATGGAGAGAGATTCGCAGAACTATGTGCAAACATAGTTTGCAACCTTGTCAGCGGAGGAAGTGTCTTCCCCCACAGGTGAGTACACAAAGCCACATGGGTATCACTGGACCTCTCCACTGAGAACCAAATAGACCACGTATGTGTCACAAAGAAGTTTAGGAGGTCCCTCCTAGATGTACGAGCCAGAAGAGGAGCTGACGTAGCATTAGACCACCATCTTCTCGTTGCCAAAGTCCAATTGAAGTTGAGGAGAAACTGGACAGGTGAGAAGAGCCAGAGAAATAAATTCAACACAGCACTATTAAGAGATCCAGCAGCAGCAGAGAAATTCAAGATCAGACTAAAGAGCAAGTGTCAGGCCCTGCAAGAGCTAGATAAGGAAGGTGAGGAAAGAAACATAGATGGGATGTGGAAGGTAGTAAAGGAAGCCGTAATCACAACCTGCAATGTAGCACTGGGACCACGAAAAGATAACCACAAGGCTTGGATATCAGCAGAGTCAATGAAGAAGGTGGAAGAGAGGAAAGAAAAGAAGGCAGCTCTACACAGCAGTCATACAAGAGCAGAGAAAGTGAAGGCACTGAAGGTGAATAAGAACGTGAAAAGCTTGAAGACAGACAAGAGGAACTACATAGAAGCCCTTGCATTAGAAGCAGCTAGACATGGGAATCTGAAAGACCTGTATGACACCACCAAAAAGCTGGCAGGAAAGACCAGTAAACCTCAAAGACCGGTAAAGGACAAAGAGGGAAAGCCAATAATTGGGGAGGAAGGACAGAAGAAAAGATGGATGGAACATTTAGAGGAAATACTTAACAGGCCAGCCCCACAAGACCCACCACACATCCAACAAGCAGACAGGGATCTGCCAATAGACCTCAGTGCACCAAGAAGGGAGGAGATCAGGAAAGTCATTAAAAAGGCAAGGCTACAGGACCAGATAGCATCCCGGCCGAGGCACTGAAGACGGACGCAGAGACCATGGGAGAGATGCTTCACCCTCTCTTCAAGAGGATGTGGGAAGAGGAAAACATCCCATGCGAATAGAAGAAGGGCTATCTTGTTAAGATGCCAAAGAAAGGGGACCTGAGCAACTGTGGAAACTATAGGGGGTTCATGCTACTATCCATTCCAGGAAATGTCTTCTACAGAGTCTTACTGGACAGGATGAAGGATATGATTGACCCCCAACAAGCAGGCTGGCTTCCGCAAACACAGATCAAGTATAGACCAGATTGCCACACTGTGCATCATCCTAGAACAGTCAATAGAGTGGAATTCACCGCTATTCATAAACTTCATCGACTACGAGAAGGCTTTCGATAGTGTGGACAGGGAGACCCTCTGGAAGCTTCTCAGGCAGTACGGAGTGCCAGAGAAATTAACTAATATCATCAGAAACACCTATGAGGGAATGACCTGCAGAGTGATCCACGAGGGACAACCTACTGGTGCTTTCTGCGTACAAACGGGAGTGAGGCAGGGGGGCATACTATCGCCGTTCTTGTTCCTGCTGGGAATTGATTGGGTAATGAAGCAATCCACAGCAGAAAGGAAACACTGCATACAGTGGACAATGTGGGCGCAGCTCGATGACCTGGACTTTGCAGATGACTTGGCCCTTCTCTCTCATACCTAGCAGCAGATGCAGGAAAAGACCAGCACCATCGCAGCCAACTCTGCTCGCCTCGGTCTTAACATCCACAGAGGGAAGAGCAAAGTCATGAGAGTCAACTCTGCCAACACTGCATCCATCATGCTGGAAGGCGAAGCTCTGGAGGAGGTTGAGGTGTTTACCTACCTTGGCAGCATTGTCAACAAGCAGGGTGGAACAGATTCAGATGTGAAAGTCAGGATTGGCAAGGCCAGAGTTGTGTACCTCCAACTAAAAAACATCTGGAGCGCAAAAGACCAGGGGCCTCATGTATAAAGGATTGCGCAGCTTTCATACCAGAAGATGGCGTACGGCCAAAACCCGAAAAGTACCTACGCACAGAAATATTCACATGTATAAAACCGGTCGTACGCCAGGTCCTGCGCACCTTTCCTTTATAAATCACAATCAACGTGAGATGGACCGCACATGAACGAGCCACTGACCCCGCCTTGCCTCCTCCCATAAATTAATATGCAAATAGGCTATAAATGCGCTCCTGAGGTAATTTCTTTGTCTGAATTACCGTATTTCTTCAAATAAACGCCGCCCTCGAATAAACGCCGCACCAAAAGTGAACGTTAAACGCCGCAGAGTTTATTCGAAGAAATACGGTGACTGTGAGATCGAGGTTCTGACAACAGAGGTGTAGGCGAGAAAATGTGTCCTGTTTGGCGGCCTGTCATCAGGTATTAGCGACAAAAGAAAGTCGGCGGAGTGGAACACTGTCACTATTTGCACCCTTTCTTGTTTTTAACCTGTAGCACTTTGAGATTTAGCTAAATGTAAAGTGAATTACAAATAAAATCATTATTATTATTATAGGGCCATAAATGCTGTGGGTTCAGAGAACCGGACCATGGCAGAAATTAAGAAGAAATGGTCCGATGTAAAACTTTCAATTAAGAAACGAGTGGTGGCGCATCGTAACAGCATGGCAGCTATAGGGTTAGCGTGACATGCATTTCCTGAGTGATTTTGTTGTTCGTTTGACACCCTCAAGTTTAACAGAAGTTATTAAGTGGTGGTGGATTAAACGGAAGGCTAGCATTTCCCATTTGGGTTTTGGCATTTTTATGTGATCATCCACATTAATGATCAAACTTTTATTTTTATGTTTTTTGAATAGTCAAAGTCATAAACGTAGTAGTGGAAACTTTATTTTGTAATGTTGGTGAGTTTCGGCACTTTTCAGTTAGAATTCGCCACGTTACAGAGCCAGACAAGACTTTGCGGACGGTCCGCACATTCTCACGTCTGCTCAAAACTTTCCGTGACGGCCCGCACATTCTCACGTCAAGTAAATCTTTATACATCACAAAGTGTGCGTGAAAACCAGCGTACGCAAGCCTTTTGTGCATACGCAACGTTTATACATGAGGCCCCTGGCCATCACAACAAAGATCAAGATCTTTAACAGCAATGTAAAGTCAGTCCTACTCTACGGTGCTGAGACATGGAGGACTACAGTGAATACGACAAACAAAATCCAGTCAATCATCAATACCTGTCTGCAACGAATCCTCTAGATCCACTGGCCTAACACCATCAGTAACAAAGAACTGTGGGAACGTACCAGCCAAAAGCCAGCGGACGAAGAGATCCTCCAACGACGTTGGAGATGGATAGGCCATACTCTCCGCAAACCAGCCACAAACATCACAAGACAGTCCCTCAAGTGGAATCCCCAAGGGAAAAGAAAGAGAGGTCGCCGCGAAACACCTGGCGCAGAGACTGGGAGGCAGATGCCAAGAAAATGGGCTACACTTGGGGACAGCTTGAGATGTTGGCTCAGGACCGAGATGCTTGGAGAATCTTGTTGGCGGCCTAAGCCCCAGAAGGGGTAGTAGGCGATAGTAGTAGTAGTAGTCTACCATCGGAGACAACCACTACGCCTCATTCAACCAGTTTAAACGGCTGCTAGATGACGCTGTTCATTTTCAATGCGCCGATAGTTCGGCTCTCTGGGCCGGCACAATCCGGAAAAAAACACCAAAGGTTCACAAGGCATCGTTCGCCCATCCCTACTACGAAATATAGATATTGCCTCACACATTTCCATGAATTTCAATGCTGGCTTTCCAGCTCCCATCTGATCACACCAATAGCACCCCTTCTCCTCCAAGTGTACCTGTGAGGATGTCGCTGAGTTTGTGGGTTTCGTTCCTGTGGCCGCTGAAGAAGTCGGCCAGGCCCACCACCACCAGTCCCAGGATGGTGATCAGGATGCCCAACCACTGGCTGACCACTAAGCGACGCCCCAGGAAAGCCACGGACAGCAGGCCTGTGAAGATGATCACGGCCCCACGCAGCATCTGGAAGCTGGAGGCGCTCGTCATGTTGAGGGCTGGGGGTACAAGGGAGTCACAGGCAGGTTTAGGACAGAGAGTGTAATAGCGACTAATTGTTTCCAATGATCATGAATCTAGACATTTCTATACTACCGTGTCACAATCTATGGCATAGTTGGGCAAAATCTGATTATCTTCAGCATTATACACTGCCATAATGTGACACTGAAGGTCATGATGGAGTGGTGATCGGACACTTGACCATTGTCTTGCCTTTGGGAAGGAAGATCACACCTCCATTCTTCTCCTAAACTACAGACAACACCTCAAACAGGTACTTCAATGCTGGAGTGAGGAATCCATTGCTACTCCCCAGGCCTGTTTTGAAACCACAAACTGGCAGATGTTCTGTGTTGTAGCTGGTGGAGAGACTGATGAATGCACAGACTCTGTCCTAGATAAGTGCAGCTTATCTCCAAGTGCACTGATGGTGTTGTCCAAGTCAATGTTAGGACTTTCCCCAACCAAAAGCTCTGGGTTAATGGTGATGTCTGTGCTATGCTCCCCTTATAGCCCTGGGGAGCTTGAGAAAGTCCAGATAGGACCTTCGGGGACAATCAGAGATACCAAGAGCCTACAGGGACAAGTCACCACTACCTATCACAGCTCTGACCCCAGATTTGTGTGGGGTGCGCTCCATCATAGACTACAGAGGGAGAAATAGCAATGATGCCTCTCTTCCTTCCTCCAACTTCTACGCATGGTTTGAGGCGAGGGACACAATCTTGATGGTTTGACTAGTTGAGGACCAGGACAACACCATCCATCCATGGCTGACGTGAGGAGAGCTAACAGTTAACCTCTCCCTGAACTGTCTGTAATCCCCTCCTGCTTCAAACAGACAACAACTGTCCCCGTACCAAAGACACCTTCCATCACCTCACTTTGACGTTGCAACTATACCATGGCTTAACCTACACAGTCAAATAATTCTGAAGGGAAATGCCAGACAGCAAGAGCTGAGATTTTTTTCTCAACTTTAGTTAATAGGATCACATGTGGTTCACCCAGTGGTAGTCTACATAGGCTACACTGGTATGGGGCCACAGATTTCACAAGGATTTCCTGTATGCTCAATGTAAAATTTGAATTGATACATTGGTGGGTGCTGAAAGGGGGAGGAGAGGGGCTTAGAAAATTGACCGTATGCCCACTATGACATCTCAGACTACACCACTGTCATTACTGACAATGAGAAGACAAACATTTAACACGTGTTACGTACCAACATACATGATGGACGTCGCAGTCATGTCGCACAGGGCCGGGGGGAGGAAGAGGAGGGCGTTAAAGCTCTGGCCTGCGTTCATCCTCGGTACAGGCGCCCTGCGGTCATGACAAAGCAGAATGTGGAAGACCACCAAACAGCTGAGCTCTCCCAAGAACATACCTACTGCCTGGACGGCAGACCAACGGATAAGAGACATACAAGAACAACAATGTTAAGACAAATTCTCAATGTCAAATTTCTCTCTCAAGTTTCTCTAGATGTCTGAAAAGAACCGCACCTGGACAAAGGGGTGGGAGAAGGTGTGCTCATCAGAGTCTTTGCAGCCCTTTGCTGAGAACATGTCTGCCCATCTGTAAAAGACACATTTGAAGTTAGTAAGCTATGAGAAAAACCTCACTTGCATCCATTCAGCTACATACCACATTTCCTAGAGGTTAAGTAATACATTCAATAAAAAACTGAAAGTAGAATTCAAAGCCGTAACAAAACAAACCAGTTTGTGACGCCTTTCTACCTCCACAGAGATAATGAGTAGCTTATCTGCTCAACCTGATTGCCCTTGTTTTATGGACAAATCAACACAAGCATGACTAGCATGTGATGTGCTTACAAAGCAATATTGCAGCTAATTTGACTAGTTTGAACCCCAGAACAGGCTTGGGTGATGAACCTTGCTGATGAAGCTGTAGGTTCTAATTATGAAGGCAAAGATAAGAGGGACTGGAAGCCATCTGTATGGAAATTTTAAGCTAAATATCAGTTACCTTCAGTAGAGCGTAGTAAAGTAGTTTGGCTTCAGGTAGCTAACTTTGTGAGAGGCAGACTGAGTGAAACCTAACCTTTGTTTTATCACATTTCCTCATTCAACTAAGCAACAGTACAGGGCCAGTTTCAGCAAGGTATCATTTCAAATGCTAACTGATCAAAACGGTGTAGCCTAACATTAAAAGTAGCAGAAGTACAACTGCCCATTTCACTTGACAGGGCAAAAGGGAAGCCAAACGGACACTGGGCCAGGAGGGAGGTTGGAGAAGGAGAAGTCTGTCTGTAGTGCACAAAGCATTTGCTGATGAAGCATACTGACAATGTTCTTGCGGTTCTTTCATGTCAAGACACATTTGCACGTGAAAGATTTCTCTCTGACACATCAATTTGTGATGAAATGTAAATGTGGAGTAGGCGAAGGTTAAACCTTCATAATGTAAAGGAGTGGAGTGAATGGAACTCCTGGTCCATTCTTATAACGGGTTACACATGTCTAGGCTTTCAGTTTCCCTCCCAACCTTTTGCCCACTATCCTCTCTGTACTTCTGATCAGTCTATAGCAGACAGCTGCTGACCCTTTCCCAGTGTAAAGAATTCTGACACTCGTTCAATTCCCATACT
This sequence comes from Thaleichthys pacificus, assembly GCA_023658055.1. Lineage (NCBI taxonomy): Eukaryota > Metazoa > Chordata > Actinopteri > Osmeriformes > Osmeridae > Thaleichthys > Thaleichthys pacificus. The sequence continues at coordinate 2,258,614 of CM042869.1, forward strand.
AGTCCGATACAAATTATTCAGCAGTGCAGCGATTTATTTAGTACTGCGTCAGTGTCTTTACATAGCCTAAATGGTTTTACAATTGTCATTTGGCCTACATAAACCAGATCTGATGATCAAATTATATGGCATTATATTATACTTTAACAAAACATGGAATAGAAATATCGCGAAAATCGTCACTTACTTTGCCGACAGCGTGTTTATAGAGCCAGTCGTGAGCATCAAACCAGCTAGAAAAAGCTGATATTTGGACCAGGCCATGCTGATAGTTGGTAAAGTTGACAGTGTGGGCTGTTGGACAAACACGGCTTGATAGAGAGCGGTACAGGCTGTTTTGTTTCTTCAGTCAGGAGTCTACCTAGATCATTTGAATCACATGACTTTCTTTGTCAGCTGACTCTTCAGAGCGTTTTCCAAATGAACAGATATCCTCCGTGAGCAGCAGATGGCGTAAAAAACTAAATTCGATCGTTTCCAAAGACGCCAGAATGCCACAAGGGCAGGCTGATAATTAGTAGTTTGTGTCAAGGTCAGTCACTAGTTTCGTTACCCGATTGACAATGTTCTACATTTGTGCTGGGACAGTGGGCCATAAACTCTCTACAATTTACTTTGAAGTGTTATAACCTTTTGCGACTGTCTGATGGTGCATTTCATTCTCAACTGACAGAGCCAGCCCTTTGCAATGGAGGACAGTTTCAGGCAAATGCCAAGGACAGCTAATGAGAGTTAGGGACCTTCTGTGCTGTCCTCTCCTGACTCTCTGACGCCACTTATCTCCCCTCATTGCTGACTGGTAGTGATGGGCATTCCGGCTCTTTTTCGTGAGCCGGCTCGTATGGCTCAGCTCACTAAAAAGAGCCGGCTCTTTTGGCTCCCGAACGGCTCTTTAAAAAATACATGTTTTAACTATGAATTTGACTATGATATGTGTGAAAACAATTTGAATTAAATTATGAAATGAAATCATACTCGACCTTAACCACATATCTTTAAAAATGCATTGATTTGTCATGGCTCTCCTCCGAGTTTTGACTACTCGTCTGACTGTGTGTGAGTTGGCTCGGCCCTCCCTCATGCAGGATTGACAGGAACAGAATGTGAGGATGATCGTGTGCGCCTTTAAGCCTACAAGTATTTTTTTGTTGTTCTTTGAATTAGTCAATTATTTTAAATACAATTAAAATTCATTATTTCATAATCATTTAGTTTTTATAGGCTGTATTAATCTATTATAAAGTCGGCTCTTCAGATATGCGAGCCAGCTCCCGACGTTCACCTTCAAGAGCCGGCTCTTAGAGCCGGATCGTTCGCGAACGACCCATCACTACTGACTGGAGCCCTCTCACTCCCACACTTCACTACAAGGTATGGTCAAGCGCACTTCTATGGAGTTAGATTAGTTTCATAATTCATAAACAAACGTAACACGATTCACAAATGTATTTCATGATTCACAAATAAATATAACGCGATTCACAAATGTATTTCGTGATTCACAAATGTAACGCGATTCACAAATAAATGACCCCATTACATTTGTTTGCAACCTGACAAACACGAGTTACAAATCGGAGAACACGAGTTACAAATCGGAGAACACGAGTTACAAATCGGAGAACACGAGTTACAAATCCCTGCATTTGTGTGTGTGGATTTTTGGAACTTTCCTGACGCGTTTAGATTCACAAATGCATTTTTTCAAAAAGATATTCTCTGCAGCCTATCAGATGTCTCTTCCAATTTAGCAAATGCAGGGATTTGTAACTTGTGTTCTCCGATTTGTAACTTGTGTTCTCCGATTTGTAACTCGTGTTCTCCGATTTGTAACTCGTGTTCGTCAGGTTGCAAACAAATGTAATGGGGTCATTTATTTGTGAATCGCGTTACATTTGTGAATCACGAAATACATTTGTGAATCGCGTTACATTCATTTATGAATCATGAAATACATTTGGGAATCGTGTTACGTTTGTTTGTTTGAATTATGAAACTAATCTAACTCCATACACTTCCACGTGATACTTAACAAGCTGTAGCCCTACCCTTAGAGAATGGCATTCCGTCGTATTTTCAAATAGTTTACAACTACACATTTCCCTTTTTTTGATCTGGCTAAACCGTTCTCTTTGCCCCAGGGTGTTTATCATATAGCGAGCATGTTTGTAGAATGAAGTTGACTGTTGAATTATGACAATTTTTATTGAAAGATAGCTCAAAGGATTTCATAGGGAGGCTGTTTTATTGATTACTTAAAAATATTTACATTACTGATCATTACATGCATTGTTTTAGGACTTTACATTTGTAAAGGCAGCTGATTGTGACAGACAATGCAGAGGACGGGCAAGGATGTTTTGATGACACCAGGACACCATTAGGGCAACAAAACGCAGCAGAGTGAACTGCATTTTATTCATTTTCAGTGCTCAACAATCCCTGGCATCAAAATGTTTACGTGATTCTCACAGACAGAAGGCCTGCATACATATACCCGGTTGAAGACAAAAAAACATAGACGTCAAGAAGAAACAAGTCCTCGAGACTCATGCAACATCTGCATGACAGAGCCATGAAAAAAATATGAGTGGCCAGGAGCATGTTGATTTCACACTGAATGGCCTGGAAACATTTGATTGACAGATCCTTCGCTTGTGTTTAGGGGTGGGGGTTGGTTGCTTTGCCATGGCGGGAGAAACTGTACAGCACGTTCCATGTCACAGGACAGAGAGGGGAGATCTATAGAGACTAGCTGAGGTCAGGACTTTTGACCCCGCAGACTAATCCAAACAGAAGTCTTGGGAAATGACTCTGCAATGCTTGGAATCAGCTATGTTTCTATGCTTTGTCATGTTACAGTTTTTCACAATTGTTAACACACGCTTCTCAAAACATTAACGGTTTTCTCAAAACTGCACACACAAAACTGAAAACCTCACACACAAAATGCTAAACCTGACACTCCCTTTGCAAGATGACTCTTTGCCATCACATCTCTTACCTGTTCACAAAATGCAACTTGTGTTCTCATTTGGTACACACAGCCATATTTTCAAATGACACACACATACCATTCATAACAGTACACACAATAAGCATTTGCTGCACACTACCAAGCATTCACAGCACACAGTAGTGCAAAATTGAAAACTATTCTAGAAATGGAACACACCATACGAATGACTCTGGGGAATGAGCCATTTCAACTTTTGTAAAATGTCTCAGTGTAGGCCTAATTTTTTAAAACATAAAACAGCACACATATGCGGCAAAAAAAGTTTTATTTCTGAACAGTACAGTACTGTCAACGGGCCTGCTCAACCCATTGCAGCACACAAAGTGATGTTCCCATCTCGCTGGCCGGGGACCTCAACAATGGCGCGCTGGCCAATGACATTTCTGCCCCGGCGCCTCCTCTTCACCAGGTTGAATCCAACCTCATCAATGTATTCATATAGCTCATTAGCTGTGTCATGCTCCTGGATCCGCTGGAACAGACAGCATGGTAATGCAAGTTATACCATAGTATGGACACAGATGGGTCAACACAGTGGGCTACAGTGAGACACTGTAGAAAAGGAACAATATTGGATTACAAGTACAATACATGCATGTGTCAGTGCTGAATGTATGGGACTTACAAGCACAAACTCTTGCCGTAACTTCTTGATGTGGTCTGTGTTTCAGTCAAATAGGACCCTGTACACTTGTTTCATCCGCATGGCATTCCTGGGGCATTCCATTCCCCCATGTTTCTGAATGTGGCATGGTCAGCCAGGATCCTGATTTGTATCTGTCGGAGTGTGATAGTGTTGTTTTCACAAACCATTTTCACAATGTCAGTCTCCTGTTCGGCTGTGAAAGTGCATGTTCTTCCTCCACGTTGTGGTTCTCTTTCAGTCCTGCAAAATACAAATACAGTGAGCACACTGTATTCTATTGATATGCAATATTTCAGTACACAAGGCAAATATAATTCATACCTGTTCTCCATTCTAAAGGTTCTAATGATGGCAGCAACTGTGAAGCGGCTGAGATTTGGTTGGACCCTCTGGCCAGCCTCCCTCATGCTCAAACCATGGTTGAGCACATGGTCAACCACGGTGGCCCGAATCTCATTAGAGATCACCGTTCTCCTTCTTCTTTCTCCTCCTCCTTCTTCTTCTTCTCCTCTTCCTCCTCCTCATCCTCCTTCTTCTTGTCATCCTCCTCCTCCTCCTTGTCAGCCTCTCCCTCCTCTTCCTTGTCCTCTTCCTTGTCCTCTTCCTTGTCCTCTTCTTCCTCCTCTCACTCTTACCCCTCTCCTTCTCTGGTTGTTGATATGTTCTAAGTTCTCCATTGTTCACCAAACAAAACAGAGGCTCAAGGCCCTTTTTATGCTGCAGTCCTGATCGCAAATTGCTCACCAGACCAGAGTGTTTAGAGATTTGAATATTTGTGTGTTGTAGGTTGATGCTTTGAGACTTTACTTGAGAAGTGTGTGCAACAACTGAACATTGTGTGTAGTGTTTTGACAACAAGGTGATGTGTAATGGACATCAGTGTGTAAACAAGGAAAGTCAGAGTCTAATGCAGATAAGGGAGTGTGAAGTAGTGCCAAATTGGGTCGAGCAATTGGTACATGAAGTTAAGGTTGTGAAAATTGTGCCAAATCTTTGCTTTTTGTGTGTTAACAATTGTGAAAAACTGTAAATGAATATGACTAGGAAGGCATCTAATGTGTCTGAAAATATGGCTGTGTGTACCAAATGAGAACACGAGTTGCATTTTGTGAACAGGTAAGAGATGTGATGGCAAAGAGTCATCTTGCAAAGGGAGTGTCAGGTTTAGCATTTTGTGTGTGAGGTTTTCAGTTTTGTGTGTGCAGTTTTGAGAAAGCCGTTAATGTTTTGAGAAGCGTGTGTGTAAAAAAACAGTAACATGACAAAGCATAGAAACATAGCTGATTCCAAGCATTGCAGAGTCGTTATTGTTTTGAGAAACGTGTGTTAACAATTGTAAAAAACTGTATTTATGTTTTCTTCAGCTTTCTTCTTACTGCTGAGGTCAATTAGAAGTAGGCGTTGCTCGTTTCTGACATTGATGGGCACATTTTCCTTCAAAACGATCACAAAGAAATCCCTTGAGGATTACAATACTTCAATCATGGTACTGTATGTACTGCATCTACATTTGAGGGATCTCGTTTTTTTTATAGTTTTGATCTTAAAAAGCTTTCTCTCCATGGAGCCCCATGTGTTGGTGTGTGTTAGTGGAGGGAAGAACACTGCCCTCCAAGCCTCCACAGTCACCAGCTGCTGTGCCACTAGGACAACTTGCTCAGGATTGTACAGCCATTCCTTACTGCTGCCTGCAGGCCATTCATCTACACACACAGACAGGGAGACACATGCACAAAAACACACACACAAGGACAGAGACATGCACACAAACACACACATGGACAGACACACATAAGCACACACATGGAGAGAGACACACGCATGCATACTCACTCACAGACACACACAACAAAAACACACACACAATGACACACACACACACTTCGGGGCCCAGTTCTTTGCCTTTGGCTGTAAATGTGCAGGATGTAATGGCATTGGCAGCCCTCCATATCCCTCAGAGAATATGTCAACAATCAGTCTGCATCGTTGTAATAACTGTTATTTCCAACTCAGAGGCAGGCCGACGTATTCCTGGATGGCCTTTCATTGGAGATCAAGACATACAAATTGAAGAGGCTTTCAGACTGAACTGAACATCTACAGTATTGGGGACTCTGCCATTACCAATACTCAGGTGGCCGTTGACATATGAAACTGAGAATATAGAGGGATGAGTAGCTAAATGCTATGTACCACAGTATGTTAGCAAAACTGTGTATCCTTGGAGACAAACACAGAAAATCTTCACTCATGGTGAATTGGGGAATAATAAATAAAAAATACATTCTAATACTGTAAAATAGATCACTTTTTTATAGTGGTTGCACTGTCATACACACACAATCTGAGAGCCTTATTTGGCTGTGAGGATACATATGTCTGTCTGACGGGGTTAGCTAATTTAGCTGCCTTGTAAATCTGCTACAGCCAGTACCGGTCCTAGCACATTTGGCGCCCTAGGCAAGACTTATCACGAGCACCCCCTCCCCCCGGGGAGCCGGGGGGGGGGGGTGCTCGGACATATGCACGGACATATGACGTTGCGCGGTTGACGCCCTTTGCTGGTACTGCAGGAGGGTTAATTAATGGATGCACTTCGGAAAATGCCGCCCCCCTCTTCATGCCGCCCTAGGCGGCTGCCTATGTCGCCTATAGAAAGGACCGGCCCTGGCTACAGCTGAATGTTCATAGGCCCAAAGCTCAATGCTGGAATGACATTCATGGTGTTTTAGTAATGAACAAGCGAGTTGTGTTTGCAAATTTTATGTGTACTTTTTGTTCTTATATGTAGAGTTTGTGAAAAGCTTTTTTTAAATGGCTCTTGACCTCTGAACCCTTCCACTTCACCCCCTTTTCTAAGTCCCTCTTGTCTTTGTCTTTTCATTTCCATCCCTCATCTCTTTTCTACGGCAGCGTTTTGCTGCCACACCAGAAAAAGAAAGACAGATCAGTATCACATTATAACGTGATATGTTTTTTGTTACAACAAGATGTTTTTCATGTGAAACTATTAACATTATAATGTGATACAAACTTTTCACGTTATAACAAAATAACTTATCTTGAAATAACATGAACAGTTTTACGTTATAACGAGAAGTGCTGGGAAGACCCCTTCCCCCAGTATCCGGTTGTGAACTGTGCACTAGTTAGGCCTTTAGCCACTTAATTGGCCTTTTGCAATGAACTTCCATTACCATGGCCCACTGCTGAGATTTATACGATATTGCGGTGTAGGCTACCTTATCACAGTATCATTCACCGTGCTCAATAAAAGCAGAATCTCGCCATGTCTCAGCCCAAGCATGAAGTAAAACTTAACCAAGTCTTGTAAATGAGCCATGTTCCTCAATTTATCCTTACTCTGCACACTGTTTCTTTAGTTTAACTTATATGAACTATTGAAATGATGTTTCAATAGAACTAGGTTATTGTGTTATAATGTGAAACTTTATGTTATAACAAGATAAAGTTTAACGTTATAACAAGATAAATATGTTTCTTGTTAGAATGTGTTTGTAACATATGTAAATGTTACATAGGAAACGTAATCGAGAATCAAACATTTTGACATGATAATTTAGAATTCCTAAGGTTAAATTTATCATTTAGAACTTCATTGATTTTAGTTAATACGATATGCTAGTGAAATTCCCCTTTATATCCACTAGTGGACGCTGTAGCAGTGTGTTGTGTTTAGGTTGGGAAAGTTCTAGAGCACAAAAAGAGCATACGATAAGAAGGAACAGAGTTGTTGATACTAACACGCAGAAGCTGGAAAATAAAATAAATTAAGTCATAAGAATAATAATTTTTGATATATGAGTTATTTTCATTTGCAAACAAAGAAGTAATGATATAAGTTTTGGAAGCTACATTTTGTTTCATCCGATGTCTCCGGTAAGTTTTCTTTTTAACGTGACATTGTGGTGATATGTTGTAGCTTAGTGTGATGGGTATGTAACAGACGTAGCCACGCTCCGTCACAACAAGGTATCGTTCGCCACTCGCGGGATTCGAACGCTCGACCTCTGACTTGCCAAGCGCGACCACTACCATCTACGCCAAAGAAAAGCTAGCTCTTCGTTGACGCAGGTGGCCTGCTACATACCTGAGGAGTGAGTTTCACGGTTTTCACACCATTACATTAGCCCTAGCATGAATAACTGTTATTATGTTATTCAAAATTTGAATAACATAAATCTATTGTTTTTAGTTGAAATCGAATGCATTAGTGAACATTTGAGTTTAAAACCAATATGAGATATATATGTGTACCTATAGTTTTGTGTTTTATTGAAATGGTCAAAATGAATTTTGCTAATGTGGAACGTGCCAGACAACACGTGGTGATATTGTGCTGCTAGAATGTGTACCTATTGTAAAGAAATATATTACTCTATTTCTTTTTTCTTTTACTTTGGGGTATGTTTTGCATTGGAAGAATATAGACTAGCGTGGTAATGTTGAGAGAAATATGCAAATTAGCAACAGTAAATGACTGAACCGGACGCTTTTTGTAGTCGGGCCTTTTTGTTGTCTCTCGCTGTAGCATGGCTATGTTGCAGCGTTACCATGGGAAGGGATACAATTAGGGAATATGAAATATTGAGTAATATTTGTGTAAGTTTGAGTTTATAATTAATATTAAACTCTGTTTCCCGTCTGTTTCAATTCCCGACTGGGTCTTCGGGTACGAGTCTTTGGATAATTTTTCATGTGACCTGCATAGGCTCAGTACTGGTAGCTAGAGGAAACAGAAATGATTTGTTCATTTCCAGACTGGGTCTTCGGGTACGAGTCATACCAAACGTCTTCAGTCTCCTCAGGAAGAAGAGGCGTTTAGGGGCCGCTTTGACCACCTTGTCTGTGTGAACAGACCAGGTGAGATCATTGCTGATGTTCACCCCGAGGAACTTGAAGCAGCTGATATTCTCCACTTCGGATCCGTTGATGTTAAGGGGTGCATGCTCCTCCTCCTGCCGCCTCCTATAGTCCACAATCATCTCCTTGGTCTTGCTGACGTTGAGAGAGAGGTTATTGTCCTGACACCATGATGTCAAGGTGTCAACCTCCTCTCTGTAGGCTGACTCGTCACTGTCAGAGATGAGGCCCACGATGGTTGTGTCGTCAGCAAACTTAAGAAGGAGGTTGGAGCTGTGCATTGCCGCACAGTCGTGAGTGAACAAGGAGAACAGGAGAGGGCTGAGCACACAGCCCTGAGGGGTGCCTGTGTTGGTGATCAGTGTGGATGAGGTGCGGTCACCGATTCTCACCACCTGTGGCGTCCCCGTCAGGAAGTGGAAGATCCACTTGCAGAGGGAGGTGCTTAGTCCCAGGTCCACAAGCTTGGAGACCAGTCTGGAGGGGATGATGGTGTTGAATGCTGAGCTGTAGTCAATGAACAGCATCCTCACATACATTTACATTTATGCATTTAGCAGACGCTTTTATCCAAAGCGACTTCCAAGAGAGAGCATTACAAAAGAGCATAGGTCACTGATCATAACAACGAGATAGCCCCAAACATTGCAAGCAGCCAAAACATGAAGTATACATTGTGAAAAACCAAATAAGTGCCAAGGGGAAGAACCATAAGAGCATGCAGTTAAACAAGTTACAATTCAAGTTACAGTCAACAGTAAAATATTTCACAGCGAGTACAAGAATTTAAAACCGTCACAACTAACCAACAGGAGCAACAAGTCTCTCAATACGAGTCATTGTGATCCTGGAGGAAATTAACATCAGGTCCAGCCAAGCATTCCTAAGTGCCGTTGTACTCCCGGAACAAGTGTGTCTTGAGCCTTTTCTTGAAGGTGGAGGTGGGGAGTTGATTCCACCATTGGGGGGCCAGACAGGAGAAGAGCTTGTGTTGGGACCGGGCGCTCTTGAGCGGTGGGACCACCAGACGGTTGTCAGAAGAAGACCGTAGGTGGCGGGTGGGGGTGTAAGGCTGCAGGAGAGACTTGATGTAGTCGGGTGCAGTCCCGTTCACCGCTCGGAAGGTCAGTACCAGAGTCTTGAATCTGATACGGGCCGTGATGGGAAGCCAGTGGAGGGAGATGAGGAGCGGGGTAACATGGGAGCATCTGGGTAGATTGAAGACCAGACGGGCTGCCGCATTCTGAATCCTCTGGAGAGGGAGGGTTGCGCATGCTGGGAGACCGGCGAGCAGCGAGTTGCAGTAGTCCAGCTTTGAGAGGACAAGTGCTTGGACTAGCAGCTTGGTGGAATGCTCAGACAGGTATCTCCTGATCTTCCGGATGTTGTAGAGGGTGAATCTACACGACCGGGAGACCGCAGCAATGTGGGCTGTGAGGGAGAGCTCGTCATCCATGGTCACCCCGAGGTTCCTGGCAGAGGATGAAGGGGTCACCGTCGCCGATCCCAGGGTGATTGAGAGATCGTGGAAGATGGAGGGTTTGGCCGGGATGATGAGGAGTTCTGTTTTGGCGAGGTTCAGCTGGAGGTGGTGCTCGGTCATCCAGGCGGAGATGTCTGTGAGGCAGGCCTCGATCCTAGCTGAGATCCCCGGATCAGTCGGGGGGAACGACAGGTACAGCTGCGTGTCGTCAGCATAGCAGTGGTAGGAGAAGCCATGGGAGGTGATGATTGGTCTCCCAATCATCACGTATGTCCCACCTGGACATACGTATTCCCTTTGTCCAGGTGGGAGAGAGCGGTGTGCATAGTCAGAGCGATGGCATCGTCTGTAGACCTGTTGGACCGGTATGCAAACTGCATAGGGTCCAGGGTGGGGGGCAACGAGGAGCAGATGAATGATTTGACTAGCCGCTCGAAGCACTTCATGATGACAGAGGTCAGTGCTATCGGGCAATAGTCGTTCAAACATGTGACCTTGGTGTTCTTAGGCACAGGGATAATGTTGGTCCTCTTGAAGCAGGTGGGGAGTACAGACAGGCTGAGGGAAAGGTTGAAAACCCCTGCCAGCTGGTCAGCGCAGCCCCTGAGGGCCCTACCTGATATGCAGTCTGGGCCAGGTGCCTTGCGAGGGTTGATCTTTTTGAAGCACTGCCTCACCTCGGCTGCGGTTAGTGTAGCCACACCACTGGCTAGGCTTCCAGTGCCAGGGGGGGTTACAAAAAAAACAGGAACAATCTGGCAGCTGAGACCTCAGATTAAACCTGAATCCTGAATAAACCTGAGGCCTGTTCCATAAAGCGAGTTTACCGAATAAGCCAGACTTATGTCAGTTAGTCTGACTCATTTCTAGTTCATTCGGTTCCATAAAGCTAGCTCAACGTAGTTCGAACTCGGTTACTATGGCAACTTAGGCTGCGAAACTAGTCTGGTCCGGGGCAGGCTAACTGTCAGGCTTAGCGTGACTTGGTGCTTAACCAGACCTTCCTGTAACACTTACCCAACGGGAAAACGATGATTTACCACGGATATTCTTATTTTCTTATTCTCATCAGTTCAATATGTTCAACATTGATAGAAAATCAACTTAAATAGCCTACATAGGCTACAACATTTAGCCTAATGCATTAAACGATGATGAACAATAATTTGATACACGTCACGTTAAACGTAGCCTATTGGTTAGCCTAGTTTATGATTTCAAATGTTTAGGCATAGGCCTATCTCAATCTAAAATATTTATCCAAGTATAATTATCATAGCTATATAGTTGTTAACAGTAGTCTACAATTGCAAAACAAACCTAAATCCATAGGCTACATCTATATCCTCCATTTTCCCGACACATATGTTAAAAAGTTAGGCTGGGTAATGTATTGATTAATAGTAGGCTATTTATTTAAAACAATGACAAAAAAGTACATTTACATGTGTTTAGAGGGTGTCTGTTTTTTAATCAATGAAGTAAAGATCTAAAAAAGGACCTCGACCTACGTAGCCTATCGTTCACGTCAATCATGGCGTGTCGTTTCATTTTGATGAAGCGGTGGATGAGGGAGCTGTCATAGTACAAGGCTTAAAGGGAACGTTCATTCTGGAAGAAGTCACGTGGCCGTGTGCATTGCTTTTGCCGTGGTGGATTGTATGATCCATGTTTTACCTCTCGGGCTGCTTAAGAATATAAATTGCACGCGCAATTAGCTTGACTACTTAAATCTGACTTGAATTAGTAGGACTGCGTGAGCTGAAATTGGCCTTTATGGAACCGCTTTAGCCCCGCTTGACTTGTTAAGCTAATTCAAGTCTGGTTTGGGACTTTAAGTCCAATTTATTTGAGCGGCTTTTATGGAACAGACCCCTGATTTGCGGGGGAAAAAACGATTTGTACAAACATGTACGTTGTGTTTGTTTATATTATAAACCCATGTTATGACACGTTCCAGTACCAAATTTACAAGATATATCTGTAATATTACATTACAGGCTGTTCTTTACCAATAAATACTACTTTTATTAATTAAACTTCAATGTAAAGACACAACATTTTCAATAAATAAAAAGATTCATTAAAGCCAAAATCTATATCACGATTTAGCATGATCATTCAAAAGTAGTCGTGTGCACAACATACAGGTTCCAGATGCTGTAATCAGTAACCAGATATTTACAAATGTAGCGCCGGCCGTACGATTTGGAGAGAAATATTGCTCTATGCACGTTGTCTCATAAGATAGGTTAGATCACAATCTAACTGGACAACATTCACACTCAGGGTGAACACTTAATTTATCCAAACTACAGACCATCACATTACACATATCAAAACAGAACGAACACAACAACAAAACTCCAAACAATGCTTATCTAACTAAGTTTAAACCTTTAACTCTGTAGCTTTTCAGCTTGCCGCGGGGATTTCTGGGTAACAGGAGTGTTGCCGCTGCACAACTGTCTAATCAACTTTCCTTCGTCCTACTCTGGAGTCTTTACATTTATTCATTTAGCAGACGCTTTTATCCAAAGCGACTTCCAAGAGAGAGCTTTACTAAAAGTGCATTGGTCAATGATCATAAACAACGAGATAGCCCCAAAAAGGCTTTTGCAGGCTTTTGTAGTCTTTGATATTGACTGGTGCATGCTGGGATTGCATGACGTCAACAACCCGAGCTCAGTTCACAATTCAAGGTTCCTATGTCTAAACCAAAAATTATGTTATTAAGAAGTTATTTGTCCGTGGGATGAAAGTAAATATCTGCTAAATAACTGTTAAAATAGCTAGTTTTGAAATTATGTGTTTTAACAGAATATTTTGGTGAAAATGTTGTAATTATGAAATTATGTGTTTTAACAGAACATTTTGGTGAAAATGTTATTAATATTTGTAAAAAAAAAACAGAAATTTTAGTGTATTTTTAAGTAACAATATTTGGCTGTGATTTTTATGTAAAAATATACATTTACAGTTTGCCATTGTCTTTCTATTTGTATTTCCTGTAATTCAGAAATACAGAAAAAAACGCGTATAATTTACAGAAAAAGTGCGGTAATTATTATTACTTTTTTTACAGTGTGGAAACGTGCTCGCGGACACGAACAGGGGACGAGCACAAAAGGGAACATCAGCAAATCGCTGATTTACCTGAGCTGAATGAGAACAAGGAGAAAGGACTTGATAATCTACAGTTGCCTGCCTTTATTGTAGCACGTTTTACAAATGGTTGCACACATACATGACGGTTGTTTGTAGAGTTTATTTCCGTTATTTTGAAGCAGATTTAACCATTTTGTAATGAACGCTATTATGCTCAGGGCATGACAAACGTAATTATAGCCTAATATAATTAGTTTTAATATCGTGGCATGTTACGGCGTCATTATAGATTGTTGACATGTTATCTGGAGCAAAGACGAAGATGAATAAATCATGTCTGATAACCACAATATTTTTATGATCGTTATATTCTTAGAACTTTATGTCAGTTAACATCACAACAATGGCATTAACAATAAGCTAGTAATAGTAAGCAACACATCATCATTATAATAGTAACGGAGTGAGAACCGTGAAACTCACTCCTCAGGTATGTAAGAGGCCACCCGTTGTTAGTTGTTATTATTTGATATAGCTTAGTACAGAAAGAATGAGAGAGTGTTACATGATACATTTGTATATCCTAATAACGTGAAAATAACTTGTAATGTGAAAAACATCTTGTTATAACAAAAAACATATCACGTTATAACGTGACGTCCGTTTTTATTTTTCTGGTGTGGCAGCAATATGCTGCCGTACTTTTCCATACCATACCCAATGTCTGGACAATGATATCAATCCTCAAAAAAACAACTCTCTCACACCACCTCTATTATTAAAGCGTTTTACCTGTAGAACATGGCAGCGGAGGATGAGAGCAAACACAATAAAAGATTTGTTCACAGACGTGTGTCTGCCACAGTGGCTGGCTGTCACTGGTTATGCAATTACTTGAGTGGTGCTCCTGGAGCTCTCTGGAACGGTTGCCACTATTCCATGCCCGTGTTGCCAGAGGACGCTGTTGAACGCACTCAATTTATGTGGAATCCCTGTGCTGCTTTGCTTACTCTCCTGGACGGGCTTAATCCTGATCACTGTACTGTCGCAATGGAACTTTGGAACCCCCAGGATAGAGGAGGGGGAGAAACTGATAGATGCCAGGAGTGTAAGGGAGGTCAAAGTCAATTTTAGGGGTTTTATTGACACCTAAGCACAAATACAAGGCAGACGGTTTGCACTTATTTGTTTTTCTTGAGGGAAACCAAAAAATGAACACAGGACATTTGTTACAGAGTGGGCATTTAAAAAATAATTTGTAAAACATACAATATAGTGCTTACCAAAATACACATTTAATAGTTTCATTGAAAATATAATGTAAGAAGACCATTTTGTCACCAACACCATTTCAACCTGACAAATCTTAATTGTCATGTGACCATAATTTCACATCTCCAAAGTTGACTGTTGTTTTATCACACAAATGTGGTGTGTAGATTTCATGAAGATCATTCTGGATCACATCTAGTATAGTTATCTAACCCTGCGAGCCAGGCTTATGAATGCTCGGGAGATGGCCAGTCTTTCTGGAGATCATCTGCGAGGACACATAATCCCAGCTGACACTGGAGCTCCGCGGCGGATTTGACATTAATATGCATTGAAGTTCGAAACATTTCTGAGGCACTGAGTGCTACACCCTAGAAAAGGGCACCATTGCCATCTCATCGAGAGTGTTGTGACTATATAATTTGTAAGTGGTTATTCGATTTAAAATAGTATTGACATTTTATAAATGTTTACTTTTATAACATAGGCTATCACATCTGGGTGGTGCAGATATTTTTTTTAATCAAGTTTCAGGATGAATATGGTTACTCATAGGGGTTACATTTATGGTAAAGGTATTTTAGAAGAGGTCCCAGTTTCCAGTACTGGTCGCCCTTGTCTTTGGTGTTGTCTTTGGAGACTTTAGTGCCTGAATGACTAAATGTAAGAGTTAGTTATTTAGCTGATGTATTTACCGTACAATACATACACTTTAACACACTGATGCAGAGAACTCTATATCATTCAGCAGCAGTTACCCAGAACCAGTCTCAAGCAGACAGGCCTCAGTGTGCTGTGATGCGTCTGAGTCCTGATGGGCCTTTATTCTCCCATTGCAAACACTGCTTTAATAAATCAACCTGATAACTCTCTCCTTTAAGTGTACATCTGCTGCCACTGAGCAAACACAGACTTACTAATAAAATAACGTTCCTAACACGTCAATTTGACATGGATTGACTGCATGTATAAAAATCCCTCTTTTTGATGCTGTGAGCCAGTTGTCCTCTCTCTCGTACACAGACTGTATGCACATGTGTCCCCCCTCATTCATCAGAGCGAGATGCATTCAGAAGTCCTCTTTTTGGGCTAGTGCCAAATGCTTGCAACATAACTGAGTGGGTTTGAAACCACAGGAGCGGAAGGCTTGTGAGAAGGTAATGGAGTGAGAGTTGGGCTGGAGAGAGGCTGGCCGGAGCCACTCTGTGGTGGAGGAACTAGACACTACCATCACCAAATACTGCTCATGTCAGCGTTATGAGATGGGACCCTCGCTTGGATCTGTGTTGCTGGATGCCATTTTATGTCTGTGGTGATCTGTTAGTAGTCCTGCAGTACAGTTGATCTGTAACAGATTTGAATTAATCTGCTCTGTCTCCAGATTCTCCTGACCAGTTGTATGGTTGTGAAACAAAGTAAATGGTTGTTCAGGATATGATTGAATGGGGTCGATGTGTTCAGGTTCATGTTACATGTTATATGTTTACCCAAGCAATCCTGTCCCCTCGTCACGTACAAGAACAGGCACACAGATCTCTCTCTCAATCTCTCTTCCTGTTGCTCTTTTACTACCCCCTCTGTGTCTGTCTCTCTCTCACACACACACAAGCGCCCACAAACACAGCCACACACATAAAAAGTACGTGAATTATCTAGAGGGCTTTTCATGCAATTCCTCCTCTGCTCTGAGGCCAGCGGATCCCCTCTCATGAGGCACCAGTGGGAAATCAGTTAAAATCTGTTACGGCTCACACACACACACACGTGTACATGCATACACACACACACATCGACACACATATACTGTATACAAATCTCTCTAATAATGCCAGGAATCTGTGTGTGTGTGTACAAATTAGAAAGGGTTTAGTTTCCCACGATCAACTCAAGAACCAGGCACTCTGCAAAGTTCATATTCCACATGTGTCCTCTTTATAACCCAAAAAAGGATAAGCATTTTGAAAAACAAATAATGAAAAAGAAAAAATTATTTTACATTTACATTTATGCATTTAGCAGACAATCTTATCCAAAGCGACTTCCAAGAGAGAGTTTTACAAAAGTGCATAGGTCACTGATCATAACAACGAGATAGCCCCAAACACTGCGGGTAGCCAAACATGATGCATACATTGTGAAAAGCAAATAAGTCCCAAAGGGAAGAACAATAAGAGCATGTTAGACAAGTTACAATTAAACAGCAAGAACCTCAAAAGTGCAAGAGTGTACCTGTGGAAAAAAAGCAAGCAACAATAATATATTTCACGGCGAGTACAATAATTTTAAGACAGTTACAACAAACCAACAAAAGCAACAAGTCTCTCAATAAGAGACATTGTGATCCTGGAGGAAACTAACATCAGTTCCAGCCAATCATTCCTAAGTGGCGTTGTACTCCCGGAACAAGTGCGTCTTGAGCCTTTTCTTGAAGGTGGGGAGACAGTCAGTGTCCCTGATGGAGGTGGGGAGTTGATTCCACCATTGGTGGGCCAGACAGGAGAAGAGCTTGTATTGGGACCAGGCGCTCTTGAGCGGTGGAACCACCAGACTTGTCAGAAGAAGACCGTAGGTGGCGGGTGGGGTTGTAAGGCTGAAGGAGAGACTTGATGTAGTTGGGTGCAGTCCCGTTCACCGCTTGGAAGGTCAGTAACAGGGTCTTGAATCTGATACGGGCTGAATGGGAAGGAGGGAGATGAGGAGCGGGGTAACATGGGAGCATCTGGGTAGATTGAAGACCAGACGGGCTGCCGCATTCTAAATCCTCTGTAGAGGGGGGGTTGCGCATGCTGGGAGACCGGCGTGCAGCGAGTTGCAGTAGTCCAAGTCTGAGAGGACGAGTGCTTGGACTAGCAGCTGTGTGGAATGCTCAGACAGGTATCTCCTGATCTTCCGGATGTTGTAGAAGGTGAATCTACACGACTGGGAGACTTCTCAACAACATCACAGTAAAGAACACGTATCCTCTACCCCTCATAAGCTCTGCATTCATCCCCCTTCATGGGGCTTCCATATTCACCAAACTGGCTCTACGAAACGCTTATCACCTGATTCGCATCCGTAATGGAGACGAATGGAAGACCGCTTTCAAGACCCCCCTTGGACACTTTGAGTATTCCGTAATGCCTTTTGGGTTAACCAATGCCCCTGCCGTTTTTCAGGCCCTGGTCAATGATGTGCTCCGCGACATGTTGAACCGTTTTGTTTATGTGTATCTGGACGACATTTTGATTTTTTCTCCATGTTGCTCCTGCTGAACACGAGCAACATGTGCGTCGGGTCCTTCAACGCCTTTTGGAGAACAGGCTCTTTGTCAAGGCTGAGAAGTGTGTGTTCCACGTTCCCTCTGTGTCCTTCCTGGGATACATCATAGCTGAGGGTCAGGTGAAGATGGACCCCGCCAAGGTCTCTGCAGTAGCAGAATGGCCTGCTCCAGACAACCGGAAACGGTTACAGCGCTTCCTGGGCTTCGCCAACTTTTATCGCCGCTTCATACGCAACTACAGCCACATTGCGGCCCCGCTCACAGCCCTTACCTCCACATCCACACCATTCTCTTGGACTCCAGAGGCCGAGGCTGCTTTCCAAAGGTTGAAGGGGTTTTTCGTATCTGCCCCAGTCCTGATTCAGCCGGACCCGGAGCTCCAGTTCGTTGTGGAGGTTGATGCCTCTGACACAGGGGTAGGGGCTGTGCTCTCCCAACGGTCTCTTGCAGACCAGAAACTGCACCCCTGCGCCTTCTTCTCCAGGAGACTCACTCCTCCAGAGAGGAACTACGACGTAGGGAACAGGGAGCTTCTTGCTGTGAAGCTGGCACTGGAGGAATGGCGTCATTGGCTGGAGGGTGCCGAGCTGCCCTTCATTGTGTGGACCGACCACAAGAACCTGTCCTATGTACAGACCGCCAAGCGTCTGAATTCCCGTCAAGCCAGATAGGCCTTGTTCTTCGGTCGCTTTCGGTTCCACCTTACATACCGTCCAGGCTCCCAGAACGTCAAGCCAGATGCCCTATCCCGCCTGCACTCTGTCGAGGACAACACATCCGATCCGGGTTCCATCCTGCCTCCCACCTGCCTGGTTGCTGCCCTCACATGGGAGGTCGAGTCCCTGGTCACACAAGCACAGACACTGCAACCAGATCCCGGTACCGGTCCCCCCAACAGCCTGTTCGTTCCGGACTCTGCCCGCTCCAAGGTGCTCCAATGGGCTCACTCTAGCCGTCTAACCTGCCACCCTGGCATCACCCGTACCCTGGATGTTCTTCGACAACGGTTCTGGTGGCCTACTATGGACGCTGACACCCGTTCTTTTGTTTCTGCCTGTACCACCTGCGCTCGGAACAAGTCCTCCACGAGACCCCGGGCTGGCCTTCTCCGTCCCTTACCTATCCCCAGTCGTCCTTGGTCTCACATAGCCTTGGACTTCGTCACAGGTCTCCCCCCATCCGGGGGCAACACCACCATCCTCACGGTTATAGACCGGTTCTCCAAAGCCGCCCACTTCGTTGCCCTGCCAAAACTCCCGTCTGCCAGGGAGACCGCCGACCTGCTAGTCCTTCATGTTCTCCGTTTGCATGGCATCCCCTCGGATATAGTGTCTGATCGTGGACCCCAGTTCATATCACAGGTGTGGCGGGCTTTCTGCTCCGCCCTAGGGGCCACTGTCAGTCTCTCCTCCGGTTACCACCCCCAAACCAATGGCCAAGCAGAGAGAGCCAACCAAGAGATGGAGGCCACCCTTCGATGTCTTGTTTCAGACCGCCCCTCTACCTGGAGCTCCCAGCTCCCGTGGGTTGAGTACGCACACAATACCCTCACGAACGCCTCTACTGGCTTCTCCCCCTTTCAATGCTCCCTCGGTTACCAACCCCCCTGTTTCCATCCCAGGAGGCTGAATTAACGGTCCCCTCTGTCCAAGCTCACATGCGGCGCTGCCGGCACACCTGGAGGCGTGCCCGCCAATGCCCTGCTCCGTGCCTCGGGCCGCTCGCAGCGGCACGCCAACAGCCGCCGCGTCCCTGCACCTCTTTACGCCCCCGGGCAGAGGGTTTGGCTGTCTGCTAAAGATCTCCCACTCAGAGTGGAATCCAAGAAGCTTGCCCCCCGTTTTGTTGGACCCTTCGAGATTGACTCGGGTTGTTAACCCTTGTGCTGTCCGTCTGAAGCTCCCTGCCTCCCTTCGGGTGCACCCCACCTTCCATGTGTCCCTGCTCAAGCCAGTCTCTGACAGTCCTCTGTCTCTGCCTGCTCCTGCTCCGCCGCCCCCTCGGATCATCGATGATCACCCAGCCTACACGGTCCGGCGGTTGCTGGATGTCCGTGGCCGTGGTCGTAGGGTCCAGTACCTCGTGGATTTGGAGGGCTATGGTCCGGAGGAACGGTCCTGGATTCCCAGGCGCCAGATTCTCGATCCGTCACTCATTCGTGACTTTCGCAGTGCTCACCCGACCGGTTCTGGGTGTCCGCCAGGTGGCGTCCGTCGGAGGGGGGGTACTGTCATGCCCTCTGCCCCCTAGTGGCGGTTTGTTGTGTTTGTTTTCCGGTTGTGGGTGTGGCCATGGTCTCCAGTTCCAATTACCCCCTCACTGCCTCAGTCTCCACACCTGTCTTCCATCAACTCATCAGCCCTGCAGTTTATCAACCCTGGTTTTCTCATCATTCATCGCCGGATAATAGTTTTGTCTTCCTCGGTAGTCACGCTCCCGGTTGCTTACCTAGATAAGTCAAGTACCAGTATTGTGAGATCACTGTTCGTTGCTAACTTGTTTTTTGCCTGTGCCTCCAGGATCACCAACCTTGCCTCCCAGCCAAACCCTGCACAGCCTACCCTGCCGTCCTGCCTGTTTTCCGTCACCATCATTCCCCTCTGCACTTCCCCAACATTAAACCCCTCTGGACCATCCCCCAGTTTTTCTTGTCTGTGTTGTGCACTTGGGTCCACCACCACCACCCCGTAACAGTGTGCGTGTGTTTGTGTGTGTTTGCTGTGTGTGAAGGAGGGGTAAAGGGGTTGGATAGTACTCCCAGGCCACCTCTTCTGCCACCTCACTGCACACCTTTTGTTCTACCTCCAGCTTCTCTGAGTATTTCAATGCCCTGGAAGTCTGCTGTTATTCAAGTAATAAAAACCGTGTTTAGGTGAATGAATGGCCAAAGGCATTGAGTCATCATTTGTATCATTCGTATCTCTGTGTGGTTTGTCCCACTTCTAACCATAAATGGGTTCCTTTATATTTGAGAGAACACAAAAGAATCATACACAAAAGCAAATGGCAGCATGTCTGAGTCAGATATGAGTTGAGAGGGCAGTTATCACACCTTGCACAACCCTCCCATGAGTTTCAACAGCCAATATGGACATGTTGTATGGAGTCAGGCGGCTGAGCGGTTAGGGAATCGGGCTAGTAATCAGAAGGTTGCCGGTTCCATTCCCGGTCGTGACAAATTGACGTTGTGTCCTTGGGCAAGGCACTTCACCCTACTTACCTCGGGGGGAATGTCCCTGTACTTACTGTAAGTCGCTCTGGATAAGAGCGTCTGCTAAATGACTAAATGTAAATGTTGTGATTAACTCCAGAGAGCAGCCCCTTAATGAGATGCAGTGGTGTTGTTCTGACAGTCTGTGTGTTTTCTGAGGAGAATGTCTTTGCGAATTGCAGAAGGTTTTGGTGATATGAATAAGGAGCTGAGTCATTGGATTAGAGGAAAGCACTAAAGGACATAATGGACCAGCGCTCGCTGCGGCTAACCCCACTGTCACCCTCAAGTCCCTCCTCACCCTCAAACCTTCATCTATCAGCGTGAATATGGCTCTGATACTTTTCAAAGAGACACTGTGTAGAGATATTTATATATATATATTTTTTTCTCTATCTCTCTCTCTCTCTCTCTCTCGCTCTCTCTCGCTCTCTGAGAACATTAAATCCCTGCTGCACTCCCATCCCCCTCCCTATAGGAATTTTGAGGGGTTGAGAGAAAAAGTTAGATGATCTGACTTATTCATAGTTAATGCTTCATGGTATGATCCCTCGTCATTGTCAATCAATCTCAGTTGTGATTTGATTCTGATTTAGGGTTGTTCCTATAAGGAGAACTTATGTCCTCCAGCTGGTTTCAACATCACTAAACAAGAAGAAAACATTTCTTGGTATTGCTAGATCCCATTCTTGAGGTCAGTTGTGATCGTTAGAAAAGATTAATTGTCTGTTGGAATTTGACATGTCTGGCCATGGATGTGCTTTCTTTCAAATAAGGATGTCTTGAAGTTTCACTTCCATAAAAAGAAGAATTAGCAAAACATGCAAACAAAGAGGGATTTCCTGTCAGTGTTTGATTCATCTACAGCTAGACCATCAGTGATGGTTAATGATGTTGTCATTGGAGACTGCTTGTGCTATTGTTATTCAAAATGAAGAACAGTGTGTCCAGCCATAAACTGACCAATGAACACTGCACAATGAATTTGAACAATTCAGTATAAAGACCAGTAACGGTATTGTGGATTATCTTAACAGTCTTTAAAAGCCATTCTGCAGATGATAAAAAAACATTGAGGAAAGATTTGACGCGTGAGAGAGTCTGGTGTGCTGGGCCACCCTGAGTGAGGGATTTTAAGTACAGGCTGGGTCCACTGGGACTCTACCCTGTCAAGTCTGTATGTGCAGTCAAGCAGAGGAGAGGAGTAAGGGAGTGAGTGCAGCAGTGATCAAGGTGAGACTGTGATGCTGGGAGGCATAACTGTTATCTTGACAGGGGTGAATCAGAGAAGGAGTTATGTAAACTTGCTTCCAAATTGCGCTTCGCAGACAGTGTTAACGTAACATTATAGCCGTGTCTTACAGTTTTTCACAATTGCTAAAACACTAAATCCCATTCTCTGAATAAAATGTTCAGTGGCCTAAACCCATTTGTCGAATGAGAAACCCTTTTGGCAAAACTCTAAACACATTCTCATTCACTAAAAACATTTTGCACTGTGATGCACTTGTGCTGCAAAATGGTAAACATAGGCGGCAAACAGTAAACACAACTACAACACAGTTGTCATCTGTAAAACACAATGACTCAAAATTGTTCACACTTGTTTCTAATGGTCGTTTGGGACAATGTCAGCATTCACCATGGTGTCCGTATACGAGATAGTTCAACATCAACCACAATGTTTTACTTTAAATGTAAATTCCACCGTACAGCCCTTTTCTCAACGCAATTGAAAAAACTTTCTCTGCATGGCGGTGGAAGGTCTATGACCGAAACCCATATACCAGGTTCAGGCAGAAGGACTCAGTAGTGTTGTTTACTTGATACTTTATTTCACACGATACAATACATTATTGTAATATTTTATTTGGCACATGGTTGCGCTCGCAGCAAAGGCGGTGCCGGTCCTAGCACATTTGGCGCCCTAGGCGAAATGTATCAACAGCACCCCCCTCCCCCCCCGGGAGCGCAAATCGTAGTGCCGCCCCCCGGGGCGCCCCCCCAAACACAACACGGAGATATTACGTGCCGCTGTTGGTGCCCTCTGCTGGTTGTGCGGGAGGGTTAATTAATGGATGCACTTGGGAAAATGCCGCCCCCCTCTTCATGCCGCCCTAGGCGGCTGCCTATGTCGCCTATAGGAAGGACCGGCCCTGAGCGAAGGCATTCCCCCTGAGAAAGAAGAACAAAGAAGAACACAGACAAGGGTGGAGGGTGGAGGCCAGGGTGGAGACCGAGAGCGTCTGTGTCGCACTAGCAATGCAAGTGCCGGGAACCCTGCTATATACCCCGCCCTATTAGGAAGGTGTGCCCTGACGCGTGATGGCGAGTTGCTAGTGACACGCTAGGTCTCGCGTCCCCCGCATGAACCAGCTCCGCTTGATTAAAGTGTTACAGTTTTTCACAATTGTTAACACATGTTTCTCAAAACAATAACGGCTTTCTCAAAACTGCACACACAAAACTGAAAACCTCACACAAAATGCTAAACCTGACACTCCGTTTGCAAGATGACTCTTTGCCATCAAATCTCTTAACTGTTCACAAAATGGAACTTGTGTTTTCATTTGGTACACACAGACATTTTCAAATGACACACACATACCATTCATTACAATACACACAAATAAGCATTTTCTGCACACAACAAAGCATTTACAGCACACTGAAGTGCAAAATTGAAAACACAATTATAGAAATGGAACACACCATATGAATGACAATGACTCTGGAGAATTAACCATTTCTCCTTTTGTAAAATGTCTCAGTGTAGGCCTACTTTTTTCATAGTCAAACATAAAACAGCACACAAATATGCAGCAAAAAAAGTGTTATTTCGGTACACACAGAGAACAGGCTGACGGTCTGGACGTTCCTGAATGTAGCATGGTCAGCCAGGATCCTAGTTTGTATTTACATTTAGTCATTTAGCAGACACTCTTATCCAGAGCGACTTACAGTAAGTACAGGGACATTCCCCCCGAGGCAAGTAGGGTGAAGTGCCTTGCCCAAGGACACAACATAATTTTGGCACAACGGGGAATCGAACTGGCAACCTTCAGATTACTAGCCCGACTCCCTCACCACTCAGCCATCTGAGTGTTATTTGTCGGAGTGTGATAACGTTGTTCTCACGAACCATATTTACAATTTCAGTCTCCTGTTCGGCTGTGAAAGTATGTGTTCTTCCTCCACGGTGTGGTTCTCTTTCAGTCCTGCAAAATACAAATACTGTGAGCACACTTTATTCTATTGATATGCAGTATTACAGTACACAAGGCAAATAGATTTCGTACCTGTTCTCCATCCTGAAGGTTCTAATGATGGCAGCAACTGTGAAGCGGCTGAGATTTGGTTGGACCCTCTGGCCAGCCTCCCTCATGCTCAAACCATGGTTGAGCACATGTTCTACCAGTGGCCCGAATCTCATTAGAGACGACCGTTCTCCTCCTCCTCCTTCTTCTCCTTGTCCTTCTCCTCCTCTTCCTTGTCCTCCTCATCCTTGTCCTCCTCTTCATCTTTGTCCTCCTCCTCCTAGTCTTCCTCCTCCTCTTCCCTCTCTCTGTCCTCCTATTACTCCTCCCCCTTGTCCCCCTCCTTCTTGTCCTCCTCTTCCTTCTCCTCCTCTCACTCTTACCCCTCTCCTTCTCTGGTTGTCAATATGTCCTACAGTTTTTTTGAAATGCTTACACAATTTTTTTTACTTGTCCTCTTTTTTTCAAAACTTAACACACAAATCCAACAACTGCACACACAAAATGCAAAATGCCTCGCTTCTCTTGCAAAGTGAAGCACTGCATTCAAAATATCACAAACACGTCTCAAAAGCACACATTTGTCATATATCATATACACACAGTTATTCAAAACCTAAAGCTCTCCTTTGTATACATTTCTATACAAGATTGAAAGTAAATGGGGGGAGTCAGGTGGCTGAGCGGTTAGAGAATCGGGCTAGTAATCAGAAGGTTGCTGGTTCGATTCCTGGCCGTGCATAATTACGTGGTGTCCTTGGGCAAGGCACTTCACCCTACTTGCCTCAGGGGAATGTCCCTGTACTTACTGTAAGTCGCTCTGGATAAGAGTGTCTGCTAAATGACTAAATGTAAAAAATGTAATGTAAATGGCAGATAATAACAAAAATTCATGGTAAACACGAAAACAAGATTGAAACCAAACTTATTGTTTTTACTATAAGCATTCGTGGTTGTGAATACAGTATTACACAGTACAATAGAAAGAGTAGGACAGAAACCAAACCAAATTTTGAAAAGGGTGATTACTGAATGGTGTGTCTGTGTGTGCCATGAACTGTAGCATACAGTAATATATACTATTTTCTTCAACATTGTCAGAATGTCTTCTTACAGTCACTGTACTGTTGCACGGTATGATACAGCAATCCATCTTGCAAAATGAAGCACTGCATTCAAAATATCACAAACACGTTTCAAAAGCAAACATTTGTCTTACGTTGCAAACACCTTTGCCATAATATTACATTTTTGGATATATCATATACACACAGTTATTCAAAACTTAAAACTGTTCTTTCATGAGCTCCTATGTACATTTCTGTAATGGCAGAGATTGAAAAATTCATGGTAAACACGAAAACAAGATTGAAACCAAACTTTTTTTTTTTACAGTAAGCATTTGTGTTTGTGAATACAGTATTACACAGTACAAAAGAAAGAGTATAGTAGGCCAGAAACCAAACCTAATTTTGAAAAAGGTGATTACGGAATGGTGTGTGTGTGCCATGAACTGTTGAATTCAGTAATATATACTATTTTCTACAATATTTTCAGAATGTCACTGCATCATACTGTTGCACAGTATGATACAATAATCCACCAGACTGTGACCAATCATGCAGTGCACTGCAGTCAATGGATGCATGGGTGCTAAAATATATGTTTGTGTATAGTATACCGTGTGTTGTGCTGAAACAGCTATTATGTGTACATTAGAACATGTGTATATTACAGTATATTGTTACATACCTGTTATCATTTCTACAGTAAAGGTTCAAATCATACCCACCACTGTAAATTGACTCAAATTAGGCTATTTATAGGCCTATTCTAAAGCCATGATTGGTTGGTATTGAGTAAAGCAATGAGTGTTTGCACATGTGAGGAGTTTGTGTAAGGCACTGATGAATTAGTGTGCCATTTTGATTGGTTGTGTTTGAAAAAGGAAATCAAGATGCTTCCTGTTAGAATTGTGTGTGTTACATGGAGAATTGTGTGTTTGCACTTTTTTGCAAAAAGTGTTTTGTGAAATTGAAAACTTAGTCAAAGGCCCAAAATGTGCGTATGGTTTTGCAGATTTGAGGTGTGGTTCTGGTGTTTGAGTGTCAGGTTTCAGAAATTGTGTGAAAAGTAAGGAATTTGTTAGCCTGACGATGTCAGACTCATAATTCTTGTCAGAATATGAGTCTGAGGACTCTCCATTGGGCTGTGACTATGGGGCGTGTTTCAACCGAACTCCGAAAACAAATGCCTCTTCGTTCAATTGGATAGACCTACAACCAATCAGAGCTACGTAGTATGTTAACTTTTACCAAACCCCGTAGGAAGGACGGCAAAAACATATTTTCCACCGACAAATGCCTTGATTGCGTTTCTCTGTTCCTCTTTCAAAACTAATGCGCTGTCGATGTCTTCTAAAACAGACTCGATGGCAGAATCATAACATCCCAGCTCTCCAGCGGTAGCCATGTTTGTTGAAAACGAATTACGTTACTGTTGATCATCTGTCCATCATCGTATAAAGCCCGCCCTGACAATTTCATTGGTCCGAACAGCTTCTGTTCGGACATTAGTTGTTCCCCAACGGAGATTCCCCAGACCCATCTTCCCGACCAAATAATTTTATGGGCGGGGATAAGATGGGCTGGCAGCCAGGCTAGGAATTTGTGTGTAAGCATTTGAAAAAAACTAAGTTCTCCATTGTTCACCAAACAAAACAGAGGCTCAAGGCCCTTTTCATGCTGCAGTCCTGATTGCAAATTGCTCACCAGACCTGAGTGTTTAGAGATTTGAATAGTTGTGTGTTGTAGGTTGATGCTTTAAGATTTTACTTGAGAAGTGTGTGCAACAACTGAACATTGTGTGTAGTGTTTTGACAACAAGGTGATGTGTAATTGACATCAGAGTATAAACAAGGAAAGTCAGAGTCTAATGCAGATCAGGGAGTGTGAAGTAGTGCCAAATTGGGTCGAGCAATTGGTACATGAAGTGAAGGTTGTGAAAATTGTGCCAAATCTTTGCTTTTTGTGTGTTAACAATTGTGAAAAACTGTCAATGCAGGTAGATGGCACGCCACAAAGTTAAGTCTTTTGTTTGCAATGGGAGCGAGACAAACGCAGTGGTGAGAGCACTGTTTGCATTGGAATGTGGCCGGTGGTGATTGGCGTAAAGCGGGTAAGGACAAGCGTTCTTTTAAAACAGGTTATGCATAGCTTAATCAGCAGTAGCCCATGCTTACCGGTGTTAGTTTTATTTTGCGAATTACAGGGGGTTTGGGGGGGGTCTGCCCCCCCCGATTAAGGCTCGGACCCCCCCAAAAGAGGTAAAAACCACAGGTCGGGGGGGGTCGATACATTTATATATTGTTCTTACCTGTAATCGTAAATATTACAATCAGTGTTTCCCCTACCATTATATTAAGGGGGGCGCCCTGCCCCCCCAACGTTGACTGCAGTGCACTGCATGATTGGTCACAGTCTGGTGGATTGCTGTATCATACCGTGCAACAGTACAGTGACTGTAAGAAGACATTCTGACAATATTGTAGAAAATAGTATATATTACTGTACGCTACAGTTCATGGCACACACACACCATTCCGTAATCACCTTTTTCAAAATTAGGTTTGATTTCTGTCCTACTACACTCTTTCTTTCGTACTGTGTAATACTGTATTCACAACCACAAATGCTTACAGTAAAATAAAAAAGTTTGGTTTCAATCTTGTTTTCGTGTTTACCATGAATTGTTCATCATCTCTGCCATTTACTTTCAATCTTGTACAGAAATGTACATAGGAGCTCATGAAAGAAGAGCTTTAGGTTTTGAATAACTGTGTATATGTTTGCAACATGAGACAAATGTTTGCTTTTGAGACGTGTTTGTGATATTTTGAATGCAGTGCTTCATTTTGAAAGAGAAGCGAGGCATTTTGCATTTTGTGTGTGCAATTCTTGGATTTGTGTGTTAAGTTTTGAAAAAAAGAGGACAAATAAAAAAAGTGTGCAAGCATTTGAAAAAAACTGTAATTACATGAGGTTTTGAACGGATAGCCTGTAAATTCAGTACATGCGATGGGCAGTGACTAATGGATCGTTTGCTACTTTTCAGGAGTCAGTAGCCACTGTTTTCCCTACCTCACATTTAGTACGAAATTAGATACTTTTTCACAATTGTTAACACACAAAAAGCAAAAATTTGGCAATTTTCACAACCTTAACTTCATTTACCAATTGCTCAACCCAATTTGGTACTACTTCACACTCCTTTATCTGCATTAGACTCTGACTTTGCTTGTTTACACACTGATGTCAATTACACATCACCTTGTTGTCAAAACACTACACACAATGTTCAGTTGTTGCACACACTTCTCAAGTAAAGTCTCAAAGCATCAACCTACAACACACAAATATTCAAATCTCTAAACACTCAGGTCTGGTGGGCAATTTGCAATCAGGACTGCAGCATAAAAAGGGCCTTGAGCCTCTGTTTTGTTTGGTGAACAATGGAGAACTTAGAACATATCAACAACCAGAGAAGGAGAGGGGTAAGAGTGAGAGGAGGAAGAGGAGGAAGAGGAGGAGGAGGAAGAGGAGGAGGACGGTAATCTCTAATGAGATTCGGGCCACCGTGGTTGACCATATGCTCAACCATGGTTTGAGCATGAGGGAGGCTGGCCAGAGGGTCCAACCAAATATCATCCGCTTCACAGTTGCTGCCATCATTAGAACATTTAGAATGGAGAACAGGTCTGAATTATATTTGCCTTGTGTACTGAAATACTGCATATCAATCGAATAGTGTGCTCACTGTATTTGTATTTTGCAGGACTGAAAGAGAATCACACCGTGGAGGAAGAACAGGAAGATGCAGTTTCACAGCCGAACAGGAGACTGACATTGTGAAAATGGTTTGTGAAAACAACACTATCACACTCCAACAGATACAAACCAGGATCCTGGCTGACCATGCCACATTCAGAAACATCCAGACCGTCAGCCTCTCTACACTGGACCATGTTTTCTGCAGGAATGCCATGCGGATGAAACAAGTGTACAGGGTCCTATTCGACCGGAACACAGACCACATCGTCGAGTTACGACAAGAGTTTGTGCTTGTAAGTCCCATACATTCAATACTGACACATGCATGTATTGTACCACCAATATTGTTCCTTTTCTACAGTGTCTCAGTGTACCCCACTGTGTTGACCCATCTGTGTCCATACTATAACTTGCATTATCATGCTGTCTGTTTCAGCGGATCCAGGAGGATGACATAGCTAATGAGCTATATGAATACATATTCATTGATGAGGTTGGATTCAACCTGGTGAAGAGGAGGCGCCGGGGCAGAAATGTAATTGGCCAGCGCGCCATTGTTGAGGTCTCCGTCCAGCGTGGTGGGAACATCACTTTGTGTGCTGCAATGGGTTGAGCAGGCCCGTTGACAGTACTGTACTGTTCTGAAATAAAACTTTTTTTGCCGCATATGTGTGCTGTTTTATGTTTGACTATGAAAAGATTTGGCCTACACTGAGACATTTTACAAAAGTTGAAATGGCTCATTCTGAGTCATTGTCTTTCATATGGTGTGTTCCATTTGTAGAATTGTGTTTTCAATTTTGCACTAATGTGTGCTGTGAATGCTTGGTAGTGTGCAGCAAATTCTTATTGTGTGTACTGTTATGAATGGTATGTGTGTGTCATTTGAAAATATGGCTGTGTGTACCAAATGAGAACACAAGTTGCATTTTGTGAACAGGTAAGAGATTTGATGGCAAAGAGTCATCTTGCAAAGGGAGTCAGGTTTAGCATTTTGTGTGTGAGGTTTTCAGTTTTGTATGTGCAGTTTTGAGAAACCCGTTATTGTTTTAAGAAACGTGTGTTAACAATTGTGAAAAGCTGTAATTGAAATGGGCGTATCAGGTGACTCATTAGGCTTGGTCACGTGAACCAGGTGACTCTCTGACTTATCCTACTCATACCCGTCACACATGTGCAAACACTCATTGCTTTACTCAACACCAACCAATCATGGCTTTAGAATAGGCCTATAAATTGCCTAATTTGTGTCGATTTACAGTGGTGGGTATGATTTGAACTTTTACTGTAGAAATGATAACAGGTATGTAACAATCTACTGTAATGTACACATGTTCTAATGTACACATAATAGCTGTTTCAGCACAACACACGGTATACTATACACAAACATATATTTTAGCACCCATGCATCCATTGACTGCAGTGCACTGCATGATTGGTCACAGTCTGGTGGATTATTGTATCATACTGTGCAACAGTATGATGCAGTGACATTCTGAAAATATTGTAGAAAATAGTATATATTACTGAATTCAACAGTTCATGGCACACACACACCATTCCGTAATCACCTTTTTCAAAATTAGGTTTGGTTTCTGTCCTACTATACTCTTTCTTTTGTACTGTGTAATACTGTATTCACAAACACAAATGCTTACTGTAAAAAAAAAAAGTTTGGTTTCAATCTTGTTTTCGTGTTTACCATGAATTTTTCAACATCTCTGCCATTACAGAAATGTACATAGGAGCTCATGAAAGAACAGTTTTAAGTTTTGAATAACTGTGTGTATATGATATATCCAAAAATGTAATATTATGGCAAAGGTGTTTGCAACGTAAGACAAATGTTTGCTTTTGAAACGTGTTTGTGATATTTTGAATGCAGTGCTTAATTTTGCAAGAGATGCGAGGCATTTTGCATTTTGTGTATGGAATTCTTGGATTTGTATGTAAAGCAGTTGAAAAAACTTTATTGATTTGCAAAACACTGTGTGTAGTATTTTGCAAATAGTGTGAGGCTGAGAATGTGCTTGTAGTTGCAGATCTGGGCTGCTGTTTTGCTCCTTGAGTGTCAGGTTTCACTAACTGTGTAATTTGACATTTTTGTGTCTAAGCAATCGGAAAAAAATGTAATATGGTTTTGACTACAGTGTTCGAAATTGGGTCAAAAGTCAAAGGTTGGCCAAACAGTGTAAGTATGTACTGGTCTGCTCACACGGACAAGGTGGTCAATGCGGCCCATGAAACACCTCTTCTTCTTGAGGAGACTGAAGAAGTTTGGCATGGACTCAGTCATCCTCACTAACTTTTAGAGATGCACTATAGAGAGCATACTGATTGGTTGCATCACAGTGTGGTATGGGAGCTGTACAGACAGGGACCGCAAGGCCCTACGTAGTGTGGTCCGGTCTGCTGAGTTCATCATCGGCAGGAAGCTCCCAGCCCTACAGGACACCTACCACATTTACATTTATGCATTTAGCAGACGCTTTTATCCAAAGCGACTTCCAAGAGAGAGCTTTACAAAAGAGCATAGGTCACTGATCATAACAACAAGATAGCCCCAAACATTGCGAGCAGCCAAAACATGAAGTATACATTGTGTAAACCAAATAAGTGCCATGGGGAAGAACCATAAGAGCATGCAGTTAAACAAGTTATAATTAAACAACATGAAACTCAAAAAGTGCAAGAGTGTACCTGTAAAAAAGAAGACAAAAAACAACAGTCAACAGTAAAATATTTCACAGCGAGTACAAGAATTTAAAACCGTCACAACTAACCAACAGGAGCAACAAGTCTCTCAATACGAGTCATTGTGATCCTGGAGGAAATTAACATCAGGTCCAGCCAAGCATTCCTAAGTGCCGTTGTACTCCCGGAACAAGTGTGTCTTGAGCCTTTTCTTGAAGGTGGAGAGACAATCAGTATCCCTGATGGAGGTGGGGAGTTGATTCCACCATTGGGGGGCCAGACAGGAGAAGAGCTACCACACACACAATGCCTCAAGAAAGCTGTCAGGATTCTAAGAGACTGTTACTACCCATCCTTCAGTCTTTTTACCCCGTTGCCTTCTGGCAGGCGATAGCATTCAGTTTCTTTCCAAGGGCCATCAGGCTTCTGAATGGACATTGATATGGACACTGATACACTTCTCACTAGTCACTTTACACACTGTCACTTACATTTATTCATTTAGCAGACGCTTTTATCCAAAGCGACTTCCAAGAGAGAGCTTTACAAAGTGCATAGGTCACCGATAACAACAAGATAGCCCCAAAAACATTGCGGGTAGCCAAAACATGAAGCACACATTGTGAACAACCAAAACAAGTGCCAAAGGGAAGAACCACAAGAGCATGTAGTTAAACAAGTTACAATTAAACAACATGAATCGCTATAAGTGCAAGTGTACCTGTAGAAAAGCAAGCAACAGTAAAAAATATTTCAACAATTTAAATCAGTTACCACTAACCAACAAGAGCAGCAAGGCTCTAAGCAAGAGTCATTGCGATCCTTGAGGAAACTTTCAGCTTTCAGCTATTGGTTGCAATATTGCACTATTGTACTTCACTTGTGTTACGCACCTTGTCCAGGGGGAAAGGCCGTAACACTGCTCAATGAGCCTATAAGGGCCTCATTTACTAACAGGATTGCGCCCATTTCAGGCGTGAAATAGCGGGTAGAGACATAAAACCGTATTTACAAAGGCAGCAGCACTTGAGTAAAAGCGCAGATTACCGCTGCTGGGAGGGTATAAGGGAAAGTGGGTGTGTATATTTCTAGCTCCTGTTTGCTGAACTTTTTTTAAATTTTCCTCGAATCACCCTTGGTGGTAGTAACATGCAGGCGATTTCTCCCGTCTTTTAACGGCGCGCTAATTAACACTAATGGCCGCTGATTGCCCGACGAGGATCTGGTTTGATAAATACCACGCAAAATACGGAAATACACCGTGCGCTATTTGCGGTTGGGCAAAGGCGCAGATTAAGCTGCGGTCGCAATGTTAGTAAATGAGGCCCTAAGACACACTGAGGTACAAGCAAACAAAACGTTTATTGTCTACACAAAAGGGAAAAACACAGCCGACAGGGTACAGTGGAACTATGAGCAGTGCCAAAGAAAAGTAAGTAACAAAAGTATCCTATCTACCTAAACAAAAGACGTCCCTATACTAAAAACATACATGGGTGGCACACGCTCCTTACCTAGGGTGTTTAACAGGGGTTAGCTACGTGATGGGGTGTATGCTCATGGGCAGCTTACCTGTTCCAAAGCCCCTGTGCGACTGAACTAATAATAAACAACGAAAAGCACGATACCGAGTATCGGCGATAACTAGACAAACAAACAAACAGGAGGATCACAACGTATAACACTTAGAGTGTAAGTGGCCACTAGAGGCCGTTAGAGGTACTGCGTCCAAGTGTCAGGTTATTCATGTGCCAGGTGTTGAGGCTGTGAGCCCAGGAACCTGTATATTCGACGGGTATACACAGATGATTTCCATAGAAGGACACGTGTGAGGTAACCGAGATGATGGCATCCTTTTGTTTTAGCATATTAGTTCAATGTAATGCTGTTTGCTTTATGTTTTGTTTAGTCGATTTGTTTACATCCACATTTGTGTACTGTTTAGTAAAGAGACCCTCACGCCAATTAGAAGCAGCCAGAAGTCCAAACCTTGCAACCTTTGGCTAGCGGAGCGAGGTATACATGTTAGCTAAAATGAAGTTCGTAGATTGTCTATTTGACTATTACTGCAACTTGTTAACTGTGTATATGTTTAAGTGAGCGCATCTTTGTTTTATGTATTTTACTTGTAAGATTAATCAATCAGCTATTTTTGTGTGTTAACTTTTAGTTTTCACGGTGCTCATGCTGGTTCGAGAATAAAGAGCTATTGCACCCGTTGAGACTCTGCCGTCATTAAGAAAGCCAAGGGCTGCTACAAAGAGTCTCAGAAGTATCGGCAAGCGCAAATGGCACAAATACATACAACGCCGACGACAAACACACACAAGGCTAGAGACTACTGAACAGAGGACAGGACAGGGTTTAAATGTGGACGGACAGACAGTTGATTGGAGGAGTTTAGTGCGTTGGCGGCGGGGGAGTGGTGACGACAGCCAATCATGGACGGAGATGGATGGGCGTAGGTGCACCGGTGACGGGGAATGGAGGCGGCAGCCAATCACTGACGGGCACCTGGTTGCAGCAACGAGAACTAAAGGGTACAATTTCTGGGGAAATTGTAGGGTGTGCTTGCTTGCGTCGTTTGCACAGGGGTCCATTTTTTAATGACATTTTTACAACTGATATTTCTGTATATTTTATATAAAAATGCATAGGGCCTACTTATTATTTATAAAGATTACATAGATTTAAAAGCATCTTTTTTTTGCTGCTCATTTACAACTCAAAATACGAGTTAAGTGTAGAATGAAATATGATGTCTTCTCATTTCCCCTGTAAGAGGCAGCCTCATAGCTGAATTAAATAAATGTGGCAGACCGGTGTAAAAATGGACCTAATCTCTATGACATAAACGTCCTTTTAAGTTTTCCCTTCTCGTGATATTTTCAGGCATTTAGCCTACTCATATTGCATTCATTCATTAATAAAGAACCCCCTTTGAAGATTATTCTACGACGTTACCGGCAGTAGAAGATGGAATCGCGATTCAAACAGTACCATCTGCTAACTGAAAATATGCCCCCAAAAACGTAAATAAGCTTGACATTTATTTAGTGGAAAATCGCTCATTCATAAAAAGCTCACTGGTAGCGATCATTGTCAGTAACAACGCAAAATGCGATATAGCCCTGTGTGGAGAAGCTGCCCCGGTAAATTCTACTACTACAGTACAGTACTAGACTACTGCTGTGTTCGATTGCGTTGGTTGAATTCAATGTAATGTTCCGTTGTAAGGTTTAGGCTGAAATTAATTATTTTAATGAACAGATTGACAAAGTTTAGGCTGTGGCAATGAAGTTCAGGTTAGTAGTCAGATAGTTTCACCTATTGAAAGACTTTTGATTTAAGTAAGGGGAGTGCCGAACATGTTCTGTCACCGTTTGACTTCCTAAACAGCTGTGTAGATGTTTTTGTAGTGTGTCTCGCGTAGGCTACAGCGTTGCAGTGAGCAACACTGGTTTGAAACCACAGGTAATGATAATTTCACCAACAAATCGTTTACTTGTAATGTAATGTCATAATAAATCCTACAACGAAAATGTATTTGTGAGGAATGTTTATTTTAACGATGGAAAACAGATGCATCATAGACCACTGTAGTGCAGGGCTGCCAACTTTTCCAAAAACCTTGGCGTGAGATTTGGTAGCAATATATATAGTTAGCCTAGCTATCCCCCAAGTTAACAGATGCGAAACGAATGTTCTGCTACAGGTAGTCACGCGTGTTTTCGTGACGTTAGTGACGTTAGTAACGTCAGTGACTGGCTAGCAAATTAGCCACCGTTAGCTTCACTTTTCGACACAAAAACTTAACTTGAGCCTAAACCATGCAACGGAACGTAAATAAAAATACAAGCAGCTCAATCGCTACCAAGACGAAACTTTTGACACCTAGGTTGTCTATGTAGGACAAATATTGACGGAGATTTAGGGGGGCAAAAAGAAATAATAACTAGAAACGGCTGTTCCTGCGAAACAGCAGTGAGAATGCTGAAAACCTGAATGGGGATAGCCGACCATGCTAAAAAAGCGGAAAATTGTGAACATTTAGTAGAAAGTTATAAGCTGAAGCGCCTGAAAGGTATTTTTGAAAGGGGCTGGAGCTGGACGAAGGTATAAAACTACAGAAAAGAGAAGAAAGATGCAAAAAGAGAAATAATTCTGAAGAATTTTAAAATTTAGCAGAAAATTATTTGCTGGAGTTTCAAGAGGCCTGAAATGTATGTTAGAAAGGACCTGCAGCAAGATGAAGGCAGAAAAGAGAAGAACAATGCAAAAGTACTGGCAGTTGGAAGGTACTGCTATGAAAGGTGTTTTTGAAAGGACCTGGAGCAAGATGAAGGCAGAAAACAGAAGAAAAGAAGAAGAAAAATGCAAAACAATAAGGGCAAAAATTCAGAAAGATGAGCTGCAGGAAAATGTGAAAATTTAGCAGAAAACCAGTTGCTGAAGTCTGGGTTGAACGAATTTGAAGGTAAAAGGACAACACTGGAATGACTTGAACTTGCTGGAAAAACGTAGCAACCGTTGGTCATTCATTGGCAACAGACTGGCAACATTTCTAACCTAGAATCTAGGTTTCAGGTTCAAGGTGGAGGAGAAACTAATCATGTGTGCCTGCACACCCAGTCCTGTTCAGACACTTAATTTAAGATGACATCAAAATAATAATTCATAGTGCAGGGTCGCCAATGTTGTCGTTGTCCCGGATGAGTTTTTTATACTTAAATAATAAGATCATGCTACATCTAATCAGCGGATCATTTCTTGCAAGTGTGTCAAAGTGGTATTTTTACAGACTGTATTAACACCGTAGGCTTGAATAATAACCGAAGGCGTGAAGCTAGAGAGAGGATACAATGGTAAGTTTCTTACATAAGCTAGATTTACTGCTTCAAATGGAAAACGGAGACCATCTTTTGATTAAAGACAAGTTCCTTAACCTCTGTTGTCAATATCGCCAATAAAAAGTAAATACTCTTCAGTTACGAAGCATTTGTTTGTAGCTAGGTAATGAATGATAGTTATTAGACCGTATGTGACCTGGTTTCGCCGTTCTATTAGCAGCCATGATGACAGTAGCGTCACTAGAATGGCCATAACTAACAAAAGATAAAATATCGAATCTGTCCGCTGTTCTACATTGCCCACATAATTACGTATATTTCATTCCAAGACTGCCGAAACCATAGATATCCTTTATGTGTCTGTGCGGTCAGAAATACAACTCCTTTGGCAGTTTCAAAAACGTTCATGGTGCGTGTCTGTTTGGTTGCCACGGTGATGGCGCAGCTGTGATAGCTAACGAGCAAGGCAGAGAGAAAAACGAACATTTACCTAGCATCCACACCTCAAACAAGTTGACCTAGACGCAAAACTACACGTCCAATCAATAAAATGATGATATTTTCCGAGACCCAAGACTCTGCCGAAACTAGAGATGTCCTGTATATGTCTGTGCGGTCAGAAATATGTCTCTACCGGCAGTTTCGAAATCGTCTTCCTTCTTGCTTTCTCTGACGGATTTTACCCACCTCTCCATTGAAGTTAGTGAGAGAATTTGAAAGGCTGCTCTCGCTTCAAGGCTCATAGCTGAAAATCTGTCAATGTGAGCTCTTTAGTAGTTACATTGGATGAAAGAGGACAATTTTCCCTACATTTTAAGGTATAACTTGTTTCTGTAAGTTAAACTATATGAAAGTTAGAGGAATTTGTTTGACAATTTAGTTGAATATCAGAAAAAGAGCAGGCAGCAGAGTGTGCCACTCTGCTTGCTGCTCATTCATAAAGATCAAGAAGGAGCAAACATTTTAATGTATTTCAAACTGTCAGAATTCAAAATTGGCTGAATATTTGAAAAAGCTGAATCATTTGGGAATAGCTGAATGTCTTGTGAACATTTTAAAGGTTGAATGGTGTCTCTAGCTGAAAGTATGCTGAAGTAGTTACGTTTGAAAGAGGAGGAAGCTTTTTAATGATTTGAAAGGATTTACCATTACTTTTAATGGGAGAATAATTTGCACAAAAACCTTAATACATAAAAAAGTATAAAAGTGAGAAATGAGAAAAGTCATAGCACACATCTCTTGAAACAGCTGAACGTTTTGATACAAAAATTGTAGGAATCGGTGAAAGTATGCAGGACTACTTAAAGGACAGAAAACGGCGGAAGAACTAAGAAGTTGTAAAAACAATAGTGAGAATGCTGAACAGCATTCTCACAACTAGAAAGGCCTGCAGAAAATGCGTTGGAATGCTGAAAGATGAAATTATTTTTTTTAAATTGCAGAAAGTACAGAAATGAGAAAATACCCGCAAGCTGAAATGAATTTCAAAAATGTGTGAGTCACACAAAAGAGGCAGTGTGGAAACTGAACTGCATCATCTAACAATGCTAACAGCTGAAATACAATGCGGCAGAAGCTTAAAGCCGAACTGTTAAACAGAAGAAGTAGGCCTAGGCTAGCTAGTCATAAAAAGAATATTATAGTCTTAACAGCTGAAATTATAGTTAGAATAGTAATAGCAGTAGCAGATGTAGCCTATCATTGAGTGCGTTTACTCGGCTTTCTTAGTAGGATTCAATGTGTTGATTGCATGAAACATACAGCAGTAGGGCCGATACAGGAAGCACGGCGACACTTTGTTGCAGAAGGATGATGGTGCAAGTTTTGTCCGTGGAGCATACAACGATTAATAAAAAGAATCATGTAGACGCGTTTATTGAGTAATCGCATAACTAATTACACATGTAAACGGAGTAATAGTATTATTGGCATAAATCGACAATTGCTAGTAATCGGGTTTCTCATGGTCAAGTAAACGCACTCAGTGGCGTAGTAGAATAAAACAGTTCCATTAGCAATAGTAGTAAAAGAGATATTAGCAGCACTTTGCAGAGTCACCTGTTGTAAATTGTATCAGGTTGAAATACTATCAAACTCTGTCTTGTGACTCCACTAATCAGCTAATACCACATCACCTGTGTGAGAGACTGAGTGGTGCATGTCTGTCGTTGCCACGGTGATGGCGCAGCTATGATTGCTAACGCGCTGAGGGCAGAGAATAACAGAAATGTAGCTTGAATCCACACCTCAAACAAGTTAACCTAGACGTAAAACTATACTTCCAATCCAAAAAATAAGGATATTTTCCAAGACCCAAGACTCTGCCGAAACCAGAGATGTCCTTTATATTTCTGTGCGGTCAGAAATACGACTCTACCGGAAGTTTCAAAATCTTGTTCTTTTTGCTTTCTCTGACGATTTTGTCACCAGATTTGCATTGGTCTCTATGGGGCGAGAGTTGGACTTTGTCTCGCTTTCGTGGGGCTCTGAACAAATGTGTACGTCTGTTGGATTCAACAGACAACTGTCTACGACCAGCACAAAATTAGCTATATATTGATCCAAAAACGAAGCATGAAGAGCGAAAATTGTGGCAATGCTGGCAAACTAGAAATATTTTTTCAACGACATCCGAAGCTCCCCTCCACTCTAAGCGTTTCAGTCTGCACTCTAGGCTTTCACGTACACACCCATGTAAATCTCAGAAACGGTTTGAAAAAGTCATGAAACATAATCAGTGATATTGAAAATTTTTGAATAGGTATCAAAAAGCTGAATTATTAAAAAATAGTTTAGGGTTTTGTCAAAATTTTAAAGTTTAAATGGTGGCTCTAGCTGAACGATTGAGGAAGAAGAAGGATTTGGAAGTTGAAGAAGTTTAAAGAAGTTTGAGAGGATTTGAAAGAAAACTCCATTGGAAACCCATGTTAAAAATATTATGAATATTGATTTATATTAATTCAAGCATAAGAGGTACAAAGCTAAAAAGTCATAGCACCCATGGCCTGAAACTGCTGAATTTTTTGATCGCTGAACGGTTTTAATAGCTGAAGATTTGAAGGTGCTGAAAGGTGTCTTGGAAGAAATAGAAGAAGAAGATGCTTGAATAAAGATTCAAAGAACAATACTTGGAATACTTTATTGTTGGAATGCTGAAGCAGCATTCCAACAATAAAGAGAAACAAAGAGAAAACAATAAAGAGAAAACAATAGTGACAATAATAAGAAAGAGAAACAGGAAAACAATAGTGAGAATGCTTAACAGCATTCTCACAATAATAATATATATGTGAGAGAACAAAGGTTGTGCCCTTGCCGAAGGCAAAGCACAGAGGGGAAACAGAAGGAAGGACAAGCACACAACAATACAGCTAAAGCTAACGTCTAAAGCTAACGTTAAAATGAGACACATTAAGCACAGCCTCATGAGTTAGCTAATAACAATAACGCGACTAAACGAGATGAAATAACGTTATAACATTTCGTCTCGTTTTCATTTTGTAAACTACATTTCGTCTCGTTTTTATTCGTCAACGATATTGCATTATACATTTAATTATAGTCATCGTCACATGACCAGCATTTACGTTGCGTCTCGTCTCGTTTTCGTCACTTGATAAAGGTTCGTTGACGACAATATTTAGTCATAATTTTCGTTGACGAAAGCAACACTACTTCGGTATCAAGTTTCTATGTGGATACAAGTGCTTAAATAGTTTGTGGTGGTCAACAATCAAATGCTTTAAATATATTGAGTGAGAGAAGGTGAAAAAACTAGGTTCATTATTTGAAGTAACAACAGTAACAAATTCCAGTTTTTGTTTCGTACAGGAATAATATCACCAAACAACAGTGGCATGTTTTTCACAAGACACAATGTCTGAATAGAATTCAAACCAATGCCATTGCCAACACTCTCTAAAATAATTTTTGTAGGACGATTTTTTAGTTCTAAAAATCCATAATCAAAACCATAAATCCTGGAAAGCAAGTCCTGTTCTGACATAAAGTGTTGTGTGAGATATCCAAAAAGCAATTTGATCTCATACTGAACCACACCCTCAAGAAGATCATGCATGATATCAAATGAATAGTTATTACAAACATGGAAATACTTCAATTAATTAAAAGTGTTGATATTTTTTTCAAACCATAAACTGACTTCAATTGAGGGTTTTCCTCGAGAGACTGGAAATGCATTTCAAACATATCTTTTCCACGAAGGATCACCTTAGGATCATCCTCACTGTATACCGTTTGACAATCATTCTTCTCCATCAAACAAAGGTGACAGAAATGACGGCTACTGAATGACTCATTAAAACCAAGAATTGTGTGCATCCCTAGATTATCTCCAGTGATCTGACAGATTGTACCATATACCTGCTCATCTGAGAATGGAAGACTTAGCCCTTGGCTCTCTAGTTTTTTCAAATCATTTATCAACGGTTCTAGTATAACATCAAAACCATACTTGCGCAGATCTTGTGTGTGAAAAAGTGTTACCAAATGAATGTTCATCAAAACCGAATACAATTTTGGGGGC
The DNA here is from genome assembly GCA_023658055.1 of Thaleichthys pacificus. Taxonomy (NCBI): domain Eukaryota; kingdom Metazoa; phylum Chordata; class Actinopteri; order Osmeriformes; family Osmeridae; genus Thaleichthys; species Thaleichthys pacificus. Next base: position 2,299,678 of record CM042869.1, read on the forward strand.
AAGTTTCTTACAATAAAATAAAGAGCGCCAATTTTGTGAATTCCACGTTTGGAGCCAAGGGGATTGGCTGTTTCAAAATCATCATAGTATAGTTGGATTTGTAATGCATGTCTATTAGCTGTAAACAAAGGGTGGGTTTTAAAATAACTTCCATCAAAAAAGTCAGTATAAGTGTCAGGCTCTGATCTACACTCTTTCTTTAGCAAAATACAAATTTCTGGATTTCTGCACATGAACTTCAATGTTTCTAAAATCGGCACATATATAAAAGTATCCTTCACAGGTACTTGATCATAAGTACCGGATTTCGGATTTCGCCTGTTGTCATATCTCACTCCCAGTGTTATTTCTACTGGCTCGACAACTCCCCATTTTTGGTGGAAGTATTTATTTCGTTTCCATTCTGTATTTAGATTTGTGAACAGGTTTTCATAATCTTCAAAAGATTCATTTATCAAAGATATGTTGGGGTCAGTTATAAGTAAAGCAGAAATAGCTGTATGCTTTGCTTGTGAGCAAATCTCACTTGTTAGTTCTTCCAAATCTCCTACAATTGAGGATACCAAACTGTTGGAAATCCCACTCCCCTGTAATTTGGCCACGATGGATGCACACATTTCTTTAGTTGGATCTTTAGTAAGTCCTAAATCATTGCTCTCAGAAGACACACTGGAAGAGCTACATTGATTTTGTGGATTAAATGTGTCCTCTAAAGCATGTGCCTGAGATGAAGTTGCAACTGGCTCACTAAATGAACATGCAACAGTTGAAGTGTGAGCAATTTGCTGAACATTACTATGAACACTATTAAGGTGCTTCCGAAAACCTGTATATGTTAGGAACTGATGCCTACAGCCTTGCTGAGAACAAAACAATTTGAACTTGGGTCCAGGATAGTAACCATGTTCAACAACTCTTAAATGTGAAATCAACTGTTGACTGCTGGGATAATCTTTCTGACAGATGAAACAGGTCAACATTGTAATAGCTTCTTACTCACAGGGTGAGAGTACTAGTGGCTGGTTAAGCAGTCTCGCTCTCAAGTCTTTAACTCTGGGTGACTCCTTCATTTTCCCCACATCAATGTTATACACGGTTGTCTGCAGGAATGTGTAAAAATTCACAAGTGCCACATCGTAAAACAAATTAAACACAAAATGTGCTTTGAAAAGTTCATCACATGCCCCAAGGGAGCGGTTTGCCTTGCATGGGATGAGACGCTTATCCATTGCGATGTAGAAGCTCTCAATCTTGCTCTTCTGACGCCCAACAGCGAGGAGGTACGGCTGCCGACCCTGCTGATTGCGGAGATGCTCCTCCAAACTGCAGCATGACTAGGGCTGAGATCAGAAAACTGAAAATTAGACAAGAATAATGTGCAGCCACAGAGAAAACTACATTATAGAAGTGATTATTCAAACATCTTTTATTGGCTAGTGCAAGATGGGAATGAAGACTTATATACAATTCCATCCACTTTTTAACAACCCTTATTTACATATGTGGCAAAGAAGGTGACGTGACAAATTATTTTTATCACCTTAATAATATAATTACCTTATGAAAGACAACAAGTCTCTCAAATGCATCACATGCACTAATTTTTGGAGACTTCAGTCCCCCTGGAGGTGGTGGAAGGAGATGTAACAGCAACAACAGGGAAGCCATTTCTTGGTCGTAGGCTGAGGACAAAGAGTCACAAGAATGAACTGAAAACAAGTTTGAATGAGAACAGGGAGGCATTATGAGAACGTTTTAAACCGTCATCCATCTATTAGTCACATTTATCCCAAAAATATGTTCAACGTTCAGAGATACATATAATAAACAAATGAAATATTATTGCAGTTATAGTTTAACTGCAATTATAGCAAATGTATTAAAATAATAAAAAAATCTAACAACTCACTTGTTGCCTCATCAAGATCACTTCCTGGGGGACTTTCTGCTGACTGCACCAAGCGACGCAACTCTGGTGTTGAGGTGAGCCGCTTAGCCTCTTTTATGACATTTGGCTTGAAGAACACATCCCATTTCTGAAGAAGCCTGGAGGATGTGTCATCATCAAATAGGAGTGAAGTCTTGGTCCACCTTTAAGAAAGAAGATATTAAACAACTACTACTACTACTACTTCTTCAGGAAATACTTTCAAATTTCAAGCCATTCTAAACATCTCATCCCAAACGTACCAATCCTTTTGTATCCAGGAATCTTGGGAAGCTGGAGAGGATATCAACACTTCTGCCTGGGTCATTAACGAGCTTCTGACGGTGCTGAAAGGTCTCTCTCATCTTATGGAAAATCACAGAATTGTCTGTGGTATGGTTTAGTTAAGACATGGCCTCTTGGCAAGCATCACCATCAAGCAGCCTTTCAACATGAACAGTCCTTTGGCAATTTGGGCCGCCTGGAGAAAGGTCAATTGGGCTATTTGGTGGCACTGCAGATCCTCTGTGAATGTTCCTCTGGACTGTTTTCAGACGCCAAGAAATATATCCTGTGCCGCTTGCAGCATCATAGAAGTGTTCCTGAAATGAACAAATAGCAATGTTGTCCACACAGTTTTGTGTCATAACATGACATGAGAGTTAACAATAATAATGCCTATTACATAGCCCTTCTTGGAGTATGGATCCTTGAGGGAAGGGAACAACATCACTATCCCACGTGCATAATCCTCTCTGATTGCTTTAGTGGGGCGGTGCCTGAGAAGAGATATTAAATTAGTACATTTATGCAATGGCCATGCAGTTATTTGGCACAAATAAAAACAATGTGAAACAAACATACCCATGATTGTCAATCATGTGAGCCACCAGGATGTTAACCATTTTTCTTCTTGCAGCATCTGTTAGGGTTTCTGTTGTTTGGTACTCCTGTAGTTCTTCTTCACCCCCAGACTTGCCTCTTAGCACAGCTTCAATCAACTAATAAAAAACAAAAACATTAGAATACAAAACATGGTGATAAACAGCTTTTCTAGAGACTCAGGGCCTCATTTACTAACATTGTGACCGCAGCTTAATCTGCGCCTTTGCCCAACCGCAAATAGCGGCCAGTGTATTTCCGCATTTTGCGTGGTATTTATCAAACCAGATCCTCGTCGGGCAATCAGCGCCCATTAGTGTTAATTAGCGCGCCGTTAAAAGACAGGAAAAATCGCCTGCATGTTACTGCCACCATGGGTGATTCGAGGAAAAGAAAAAAAAAAGTTCCGCGAACAGGAGCTAGAAATATACACACCCACTTTCCCTTATACCCTCCCAGCAGCGGTAATCTGCGTTTTTACTCAAGTGTGCTGCCTTTGTAAATACGGTGTTATGTCTTTACCCGCTATTTCACGCCTGAAATGGGCGCAATCCTGTTAGTAAATGAGGCCCTCAAGAGTGAAAAAATGTGAAAGCATTAAGAAACCTGTTTAGCAGACACAGCGTCACGTGTATCCTCAACTCTTTGTCTCTTGCTCGGGACATCCTCTAAGAGTACTGTTGATGCACTTGAGCTGAAGCTCGAGTCAGAAGTCTCAGCAGAAGACAAGGAGAAATCAGAGAATTCTAAAGGAATAGAAAAAATGCAAATTATATTATGTAAGGTGTAAAGTGCTTTATTATACCTGCCTTGATATCTCACCCTGATCTCACCCTGATCTGACAATACTGTCAGCACTACATTGCCTTGTCCAACGAGGTCGCTGAAAATGCCGGCATCGACTTCTGTCCCTGTTGCATCCTTATATATACGCTTTGCATCGGGTGGCAGGCAAAATCGCTCGATATCTGGAAAAGATAGTAAGGTCAAACTGAATGTGCCTTTGAATGTGCCACTGTTTCTTGCCTCACAGCCAATAACTGTTCACGTTAAATACATACCTTAAATAGACCTAGAGCATTTTCCCTCACATAAGCCATTCCCTCTTAAATCCAAATTGAATGTTTAGCAAATTAACCCCATTTACCGTATAACAGAGTCTAATAAAGGCATATAAAGAATTCAGAATCGACAACATTAAAGGCCATTGCACACTGAGTCCGAAATTCGTATCCGAAATGTTCGCACGTTAAAAAATAAATACGACCTCACGTTATGTCAATCGCGCTTACACACTGCCTCCGAAATTTTCGTCCGTCAAAAAAAAGTTCGAATCGGGTTCGATTTTCTGCGTATTCACATCCATAGCCAGCATTTTGATAGGTTTTTTGGCAATTCAGAGCCACCGAATGTTGAGGCTGACGATTGCGAAAAAACGCATACGAAAATGTCACACTCAGTGTGCAAGGGCCTTAAGGAGCTTGCACAATGAGCTTTTAAAAGAACAAGGGTGTGATTTAAAACCTTTTTCCTAAACCATGCTAACCTTTTTCATGGAATTGCATAAAGTCAAACCGTCCTTCATGCTCATCCAGCTTCACATATTTCTGCTGTTGGCTGTACTTCACCTGGACCAGCATTTTGACTGAGACATGCAAAGAAGGTTGACAAAGTAAATACACATTTAAAGGAAGAATGGTACAGAATAAAGTCGACAGTGTTACACCATTTTTGGTGACCCATCAGATTCTGTGAAAACTGAGCTGTGACTGAGATATTAAAATGCTGCTTATGCATTGACTCATCAGTATTTATATACTTTAACTTAAGTAAATGATCTGAGTACTTTTTCCAACACTGCAGGTCATATAATCTGATGGGTCACCAAATACAGTGCTACTCCAGTCACACAGACAATTAAACATGTGAAACACCTGCATGATGGGACATGTTTTTTGCGGCCCCTTTGATGTGTAGGGGAAGTGAAGTGAAGGGGGGGGGAAAGACGTTAGCTCCAGCCTCAAACACGATTTTATACAGTAAAATAACATAACTCTTTGTTTTTCTTTTATTAAATCATCATTGATAAAGTTGGAGACGGTTTAAGTAACAAACTGTTAGCTAGTTTACCATACACTTCTAGCTAGCTAGCTAGCTAATCACCAGGACAAATTTGCTGTTCAGTCCTGGTTACAAACACGGTTTTGTATTATATATATATATTATATTTTGTATATATATATTCTCTGTAGATGTGTCATTGTTCATACTGAAATTCTCAGCATCAATTTATAATTGTTTCAGCAAGTTAGAGTTAATTGCACTCACCGTAACTGCATGGGAGGTTGAAAATGGCGCCAACTTGTCTCTTCTGTCTCCAACCGAACAAGTGAAATGCATGGGCGGAGCTTAATTACATCTCTGCTGAGTTGAGTTAACACTGACCGATCAACTCTGTCAAATAACTCCAACACTGAACACCATTATCAGAATGTGTTAAAATTACACTCTGGGAGTGAAAATCAACTCGGAAATGTTTAACCCTAAAATTTCAACACTGTGAATATCTAGCCAGTGCATCAGATTTCTTGTATCATAATTTCTGAACAGATTTGTCATAAATCACAAGATTGGCCTCTTCTGATTCTATGTGCCATACTAAGTCGAAATATATCACACTGTCCCGTGTCCGCCATTTTGGGCGTCGGCCATTTGGAATTTTCATAAAAACAAACTCCTTGTTCGCCGTTGCTCCTATTTTCATGGACATGTAATCAAATCATTTTCAGACCACAATCACCTTGACATGTCAAAATAGGACTGAATTACAGCTTTTTATACTTGGGTCAAATCTGACAACGCTTCCCACAGGAGAAACTGCTTACTTTTTTTATACAGTAACTGAACACAGTATTTCCCTGCAGTGAGAATAGTTCACTGGGATAAGACGGGTTCCTCTGAAGTGCAAGGTCATAGGTTCGAACCCAGCCACAGTCATCAAGCATGTCATGATACTGGTTTATCTGTTTAGTGAAGCCAGGTATGCCACAGTAGCTGTCTAACAGTATAATGGTAATGATAATGTTTCATTCTCAGGGGATCTATACTCAAGAAGAGTCAGATTTATTGTGCGTTGTAGTGTGTGTGTCCTCTAACCTCTACGGGGGCAATCCCTTGTCTGACACACGTTAACTTGTGATACCAGCCGAATTGATGCCGCCATTTTGAATGAATTAATCAAATGTTTTTGTCCTACTCCTCCTACAAAATGTATCAAATATTCACCAAATTTGGGACAGATTATCTTCAGACCACAATCACCTTGACATGTCAAAATAGGACTGAATTACAGCTGTTGGGCCAAACTTGGGCCAAATCGGACAACCGCTTACCACAGGAAAAACTGCTTATATTTTTACCCAGTAACTGAACTGTGATTTGCAGCACTGAGAATCGCTCACTAGGATAAGTTGGTGTCCTGGCAACGGCAACGTCAGAGGTTCGAATCCAGCCAAAGCCGACAAGCTTGTCATCTCTCTGATTCTCTGTTTAGCGAGACTGTAAGCCACTGCAAAGGAAGCCAGGTACACCGCAGTCGCTAGTTACCTGTAGTCAAGATACAAGCTATAGTCAATGCAATCCTCACACAAACGATCAAAATGATTTTAGATTTTCGAAACCGTTTGTCCGGTACAGCCAATCGAAATTGGCAGCAGAGCCGCCAAACAGAAAGTTGTGTCGTATCTCAGCAAATCTTTGATGGATTCACGCCAAACTTGCTGCGTGTACTTGGAACACTTTTCTGAGGATGTCGAAAGTTTCTTCTGGGTCATCTGACCTGCTTGGCCACCCCATTGCTGCTTGCAGCTATATTTGTCATTCATATGGTGTGTTCCATTTCTAGAATTGTGTTTTCAATTTTGCACTACTGTGTGCTGTGAATGCTTGGTAGTGTGCAGCAAATGCTTATTGTGTGTACTGTTATGAATGGTATGTGTGTGTCATTTGAAAATATGGCTGTGTGTACCAAATGAGAACACAAGTTGCATTTTGTGAACAGGTAAGAGATTTGATGGCAGAGTCATCTTGCAAAGGGAGTGTCAGGTTTAGCATTTTGTGTGTGCAGTTTTGAGAAAGCCGTTATTGTTTTGAGAAATGTGTGTTAACAATTGTGAAAAACTGTAAATTAATATGTAATGAATAAATAAATAACAACTCCTGTTTCTGGTCTATTTTGTGTAATTAATTCAATAGTCTAATAATGATGCAATGTTTTTTTGGTGGTGGTGTGGGGGGGGGTCCATGGAAAATGTTCTACCCTGTAAGTTTGAGAACCCCCTGCATTAGACATACAGTTTCAAATGCTTACACACATTTTTTTTTACTTGTCCTATTTTTTTCTAAACTTAACACATAAATCCAACAACTGCACACGAAAAATGCTACATGCCTCGCTTCTCTTGCAAAATGAAGCACTGCATTCAAAATATCACAAACACGTCTCAAAAGCACACATTTGTAGCAAAACAGCAAATGTTTACTCCTCGACAGGTCTGCAAACGCCTTTGTAAACCGAGATTTGTTAAAACGTTTGTTAACCGAGACCGTAGGTCGAGGTTTACAAACAAATCGTTTTAACAAATCGAGGCGACAAAGCGTTTGCAGACCTGTCGAGGAGTAAACATTTGGTTTCTTATATACTACAACAATACGTGGGAAGATCACAAATCAAACAGGTCGAATCTGGAGCAGACGCCATGTTGTCAGAGCAATCAGCTGCACTTGCACTGGTGACGTCACTACATCTCCAAGGCAACATATCAACAACATCAATTCGTCTTCTGTCTGCTTCAGATACTTCTTTAAAACGGGAAGCGATTGCGGGGCGTTTGCGGACCTGTGCAAAAACCATATTTGGTTGTTTTAGTTTTTTCAGTGCAGGGAAATATTTTGCAAGATATTCAGATTAAATCATTGTCCCGACTCCCTGCCCCTTTTAACAGACTTAACAACAGATGAGTCAGCAGCACCCCAGTCTCCCCATTACTATCGAACTCCAAGAAGCAATCCATTAACTAGAGGGTGTGCTTGGTTGCAGATGGGTCCGTTTATTTACTGTAATTTTTACAACTGATATTTCTGTATATAAAAATGCCTACTTATTATTTATTCATTCATTAAGAACCACCTTTGAAACAAGCTGAACCCCCTTGAAACAAGCTATTCTAAGTAACAACGTAGTCACCGGCAGTATTAGATAGAATAGCGATTGAAACAGTACTGTACCTAGCCTGACGTTGTCATACTCATAATTCTAGTCAGAATATGAGTCTGAGAACTCTCCGTTGGGCTGTGACTATGGGGCGTGTTTCAACCGAACCCGGAAAACAAATGCCTCTTCGCTCAATTGGATAGACCTACAACCAATCAGAGCAACGTAGTATGTTAACTTTTACCAAACCCCGTAGGAAGGACGGCAAAAACATATTTTCCATCGACAATTGCCTTGATTGCGTTTCTCTGTTCCTCTTTCAAATTAATGCGCTGTCGATGTCTTCTAAAACAGACTCGATGGCAGAATCATAAAATCCCAGCTCTCCAGCGGTAGCCATGTTTGTTGAAAACGAATTCAACCAAAGCGCTCTTTGGTGACGTGGTTGATTACGTTACTGTTGATCATCTGTCCATCATCGTATAAAGCCCGCCCTGACAATTTCATTGGTAGACATAGTTGTTCCCCAACCGAGACTCCCCAGACCCAACTTTCCGACCAAATTTTTTTGTGGGCGGGATAAATTGGGCTGGCAGCCAGGCTATACTGTACCATCTGCTAACTGAAAATATGCCCCCAAAAAACGTTAATAAATTTGACATTTATTTAGGGGGAAATGGCTAATTCAAAAGAAGTTTGCTGGAAGCGATCATTGTCAGTAACAATGCCAAATACGACCATTTGATCTTAGACTAGAGCCCTGCACGGTGGAGAAGCTGACCTCGGTAAATTGTGCTAAGCTAGCCTAGCTGCTGTTGCTAGCCAAACTTAAGGGGATTGTTTGAATGCGCCGGAAATGAAAAACGTTTCTTTTGACATCAAGTTTAGGCTGTGGCATTTAAGACAGCGACACACCACACAAGCTTGAGTTTAAATACATTATTTAATGTGAAATTACTTACTGTACATGCAAGTCTTGAATTACTTAAATGTATGATCCTGCCAGTAGCCTACTGCAACAGTTACTACATCTATGCACGTTGTAGTTATGCGTCGTTGCTAACGTGGGGGGGCACTTTGAATTTTTGCCATGGGGCCCGAAATTCCTGGCGGCGCCCCTGCACACACCTCTCAAACACACACCTCTCAAACACCCATCCACACACACACCTCTCAAACACACACCTCTCAAACACACACCTCTCAAACACACACCCATAAGCATTTGTGGTTGTGAATACAGTATTACACAGTACAAAAGAAAGAGTGTAGTAGGACAGAAACCAAACCTAATTTTGAAAAAGGTGATTACGGAATGGTGTGTCTGTGTGTGCCTAGAACTGTAGCATACAGTAATATATACTATTTTCTACAATATTGTCAGAATGTCTTCTTACAGTCACTGTACTGTTGCACGGTATGATACAGTAATCCACCAGACTGTGACCAATCATGCAGTGCACTGCAGTCAATGGATAGCCTGACGATGTCATACTCATAATTCTTGTCAGAATATGAGTCTGAGAACTCTCCATTGGGCTGTGACTATGGGGCGTGTTTCAACCGAACCCGGAAAACTAAAATGCCTCTTCGCTCAATTGGATAGACCTACAACCAATCAGAGCAACGTAGTATGTTAACTTTTACCAAACCCCGTAGGAAGGACGGCAAAAACATATTTTCCATCGACAAATGCCTTGATTGCGTTTCTCTGTTCCTCTTTCAAAACTAATGCGCTGTCGATGTCTTCTAAAACAGACTCGATGGCAGAATCATAACATCCCAGCTCTCCAGCGGTAGCCATGTTTGTTGAAAACGAATTCAACCAAAGCGCTCTTTGGTGACGTGGTTGATTACGTTACTGTTGATCATCTGTCCATCATCGTATAAAGCCCGCCCTGACAATTTCATTGGTCCGAACAGCTTCTGTTCGGACAATAGTTGTTCCCCAACCGAGACTCCCCAGACCCATCTTCCCGACCAAATTATTTTGTGGGCGGGGATAAGTTGGGCTGGCAGCCAGGCTAGTCAATGGATGCATGGGTGCTAAAATATATGTTTGTGTAATATACTGTGTGTTGTGCTGAAACAGCTATTATGTGTACATTAGAACATGTGTATATTACAGTATATTGTTACATACCTGTTATCTTTTCTACAGTAAAGGTTCAAATTATACCCACCACTGTAAATCAACTCAAATTAGGCTATTTATAGGCCTATTCTAAAGCCATGATTGGTTGGTGTTGAGTAAAGCAATGAGTGTTTGCACATGTGAGGAGATAGTGTAAGGCACTGATGAATTAGTGTGGCATTTTGATTGGTTATGTTTGAAAAAGGAAATCAAGATGCTTCCTGTTAAAATTTTGTGTGTTACGTGGAGAATTGTGTGTTGTGTTTTGCAAAAAGTGTTTTATGAAATTGAAAACTGAGTCAAAGGCCCAAAATGTGCGTATGGTTTTGCAGATTTGAGGTGTGGTTCTGGTGTTTGAGTGTCAGGTTTTAGAAATTGTGTGAAAAGTAAGGAATTTGTGTGTAAGCATTTGAAAAAAACTGTAAATGAAAGTTGCCCCTAAAATTAGTTTAGTAATTCAGTATCAAACTCAGTAATTCATGGGTGATGAGTTTACTTTGACCCAGAAGTGAATGGTCTAAGGAGACCACTCCAGCAGCATGGGCCTTCCTTCCATTCCCTGTCCTCCAAGAAGTCCCCTCACACAGCCTGTACGCGTGAACACTCCGCCTCTAAACCGTCACACTGTCTCGACGACGCACACACAACCAGGTGTGTAACACCCGTTGTGGCACCGAAGTTGATAAATAGATTCCTCTCTGATCGCAGGGACATACGGAATAATTATCTGACACTAGCTGACGCCATGCGGGCGGAGGGAGCAACGAGCAAATGAAAGGCTTTAATTGAATGTCAGCGGGAAGCCAGGATGAACTTCATGTAATGAGACACAGCCAGCTGATGGGCACCCCTCCCAGACTGCTGGGCTGGTGGGGTGGAGGTTGAGGGGAGAGAGGGCGGGGCGTAGGGTGTGCTTCATGTTAGCCTCCACTCTGCCTGGCATCAGTTTAATGATGTCTTCATGCCAGAAGATTATGTAATGGGCTCTCCATTAACGTTAAGTCATCCTCGCATCCAGAGCCCTACCAACAATAGGAGGACACAGCACGAGAGCCGACACGCTCACTGCGCGTGTGTGTGTGTGTGTAGGAATTGTGCCTGGATAGGCACAATATCAAAGTGCTTTATTGCTTCAAGAAGAGATAGGGAGTTCTTCTTCCTGCTTCCGGAGTTGAAAATCAGACCTACAGTGTACCAGAATGACAATACTGTACATTGCATCAAAGGTACTACGACTGTACGTATATAAATCCCTGTTAAGATTTCACTCTCCACAACGTTTTTTTTACATCGCAGTTATAATTTAATCCCTAAAACTTCATTCTATGGCATAATTCCTATGTAGACAATTTTTACAGACAACCTTAATGTTCTTGCCAACAAGATTATGAAAGGTGCATTCAGTAGAGACCTAGGGTTTAGTGAAGAGGATATGTGAGGACAGTTTTCTGTATTTTCCAACTCCCAGATTTCAAATAACAGCTTAGGCAAGTTTAGAAGAGTTTCAAGTTTAGGATGTTGGAGTGCACCTCAATGATGTGCTTTCTGTGCATCAGAGGGAAGGATCGTCGATTAAGAAGATGTCTCAGCTCTCTAAAAAGTAGGACAGGAAAACTGATTTGGTGTTTCAAAAGCATATACTGTAAGAGACATTTGGTTTGTAAATTTGAATACTTGCAAAAATATGCTATAAAAGAAAAAGTTATTATGTACTTTTTGGGGGCTTGCAAATGTTTTCTTTTGAGGTTACAAAACCTTAACAAAAATTTTTTTGATCACATGTAACGTCTGGTGACCTATCTGTGTGTGGTTAAACCGACTGTGGATATCTCAAAGAACATGTTTCAAATAGTGTCCCATCAAACTGACTGCTCATGTCAAATAAATAAATCACTATTAAATTGCAATTTAATGTATGAGTGGTAAATATACAGTGTGAAATGGATTGTGACTGGTGTCTTCTGTACTTTACAGGGTTCCAGAGTGCTCAGGATCTTGGCCTCAGGTGACTCGTAGAGACTGGATAAAGATGGGGGTTGACTGCTTTGTGTTTTGAATGAGTGCATTCTTACATGATTTCACACATGTCTTCTCCTCTAGATTGTGTTTCTCTTGGGTCTGTTGGCTTGAGATTAGCAAGATCCTCCTTATTTATGAATCAGCTTTTTGACAAGAAATTGGGGTTGGCTATGAGACATCAATTTGAAAAAGCTATTGATAAGAGCACAGAAATAAGATAAAGGATAATACAATACAACAACAGTAATTTTTTTACTCTGTATTTCCTGTTCACAGGAGCTAGTGTATATTTACCATGTACTGCACTTTTCATTCAGGATTAACAAATTGTTTCTGCATTTGACCAATCAGTATTTCCATCTACTGCAAGTAGTTAGGTAGGTGAATAATACAATAATTGTTAGAAGTAACATTAGTGTTCTTGTTATAGTGAAATTAGCCACAAGTACTGTGTGATAGGCAATGCAATAAATATGGTAATTGTGGAAAAGTTTATAATTACACACATTCAAATTTTGTGTGCAATGCATTTAATTACAATAATAATAGGATAATACATACCATCAAGAGAGAGCCTCTCTACAACCGTGTGAAAGAACAGAGTGTTGCTTAGTATAGCACACATACAATCACAGGCTCCACAACATGCTGAAGTTGCATAGTAAGTACATGTTGTTTATTTATCTACCTAATACACATTATTTAATTGCATTGTAACAAGATCACTGTAATGTAAATTGTTAACTTGTACAGGTGAAAAAATTATTCAGAATGCTACGTGTAGAATGAGATAAATTCCATGTGGCGTACAGCATTCCCATATCATTCACAAAAATACAGATGGGAAGAAGGTACGTTGTTTAATGAGTATGTTTGATGCATGCGCTGTTGATTTCATGACCATAATTGATATCTGTGCTTTTGAATTCCTTAGAGGGAACCCTGGAGTTCAGTGAGGACAGTCTATGATTGGACTCCAAACCCTCCCATTACAAAACAACAGCTCCTTAACTGTCCTCAAAGCACAGAAGTGCGCCTCTGATCTTGTAGTTTGGCACAGTCCCTAAAGTGCGGCCCCTGGGTCCTTCTCTCTCTCTCTTTCTCTCTTTGCATCAGTTACTCAGAGTCATGCTCTCTTCCCAAATTGTTATAATGGCTTCCTCAGCAGCCTAATCTGCATGGCCCCAACCAAGGAAGAGTTAAGAATCACCCACTGGAAGTTGCAAGGGAGAAGTTCATGGCATAGTTTTGAGAATAACAGCCACTACTCCGAATCCATGGCACACGTCCATTGTAATAACACCTCTGCCAAGAACTAAAATATCTTGATCATTTCATTGGTAGAGTACATCTATATACCGACATTGGGTCCACTTCAGTGTTTGACAAGAAATGGAGATTACTGCATATCCTTCTCTACATATTATATTTGCATAATATTGATTCCTGTTGCTGGGATCATGAAAGGTTGCAGTTATGCCATTGATTTATTGATACATTGATACATTTGATGCATGTGGGTGTTTGATTGACAGTTCAATGATTTATGTAGGGCTCAGTCTGGGTGCAATCTGGTTGACCTGGATATCGAAGAACAAGCTATTTTTTATCACGGCTCGTGGTGATCACCTTAATACTGGACAGCTCCACTGACAGAGTTAGGGAGGGACCTACTGTGGTTCCAACACATAGTCAGCATATTTGGAATTTCTGCAGACTGTGCTATATGATTTCAATTTTGATGTGCATATGGTCCAGTCTAGATAATATATGACATAAACAGATTTGAATGAGTATGTTTTGGAAAACATCTGCATTTGGGAATGAGGGGAGGAGGAGCTCGGTAAGTGGAAGCACATGGAAAATAAGTCACTTCTATAATCCCAAATGAGAGGAGAAACGGGGCTTTGGTTAGCAGCATAGTGAAGTGTTGCGTTCAGATTAGCTCTCAAACAGGACTGGTGAAGGAACTGATTAAAAGTAGAGCTCTGTGGTTTGTGTGGTGTCTGTTAGCCTAATGTTTGCTTGTACTTAAGATCTTTGACTTTAGTAAAATTGTAAATGTGGAAACTGGAAGAAAACATTGCTGGTGAACATAGGTATTCCATTATCCGAGTCTTTGATGTAGCTATAATCCTCATTATATAATGCATATGCTTGCTCATACGATCCATTAACAGAAGAGATTGGGCCCAAATGTTATGGAAGAAGAATAACAACTGCAGCTGTGGCAGTCAAATTAAGGCATAGTGGCAAACATTAGATTTTGAGCATAATTCTGGTTATATTATATGGACGTTACAACAGGTAAATTGTTGTTCCAAATTTAGAATTTAGAAAACTGCGATGCAAATCTCACACGTAAAACCATACACAAAATACGCGGGCGCCTGCACACACACACACGCGCGTGGCGGAAGATGGGGGCTGGCACATGAAAGGGGGTGGTGCTGAACGAACAGCTCCAAGAGAAACATTTACGCCTCGACTAATAAAGTCATCAGATATCTCTCGGCGTGCCACTGTCCCTCTCAGTAGAGCCAGCCTAGCCATGAACCAGCCAAGTTCTCCATCCTCCAGATCTGCGTTTAAAATTTTGGAAAACACCTACTCACCCTGACCATGAAGAGACAAAACGTGAGGACCCTTGCCCTCATCATCTGCACGTTCACGTATTTGTTAGTTGGCGCGGCTGTTTTCGATGCTTTGGAATCTCAAAAAGAGAAGGCTCAGAAGATTAAACTGGATGAAAGAAAACTCGATCTTATGGACAAGTACAATCTGACTAAAGAAAACTTCACTGAACTTGAGGGGGTTGTATTGCAGCTTAAGCCCCACAAAGGCGGGGTACAGTGGAAATTTGCTGGGTCTTTTTACTTCGCTATCACAGTGATCACGACAATAGGTAAGGTCATCCTATGTGACACAACTCTTTATGAATGTTGTTGTTTATAACATATCCTACACCGATGCTGTTGTGTAGGTAAGGATAATAATAATAATAATAATGGTTGTGTAAGCCTTCAGTGAATATAGTAGGAAGCTTTATCTTAATTTCCTTGGTTTAAGATCGGACTTGTCAAATATAACAGTTAAATTGGTTATGGAAGAACTTTAAAATTCTATATAAAAGACGATTTTTTCAGTTTATAGATCCAGGATGGAGTTCACACACGTAAACTAGAACAACCCGTTTTATAAAGAGACAGAAGCACGAACATTCATCTTGTTTGGACGAACTCTTGCTGGACAAACAGTTTAAACAAAGTAAATATGAACATGAGCAGGTCATCATAATAATTTCCAAGCGACAACCAGGAACAATTGCTGCAGGGTTTTGTTCCATAAAATGACTCA
This sequence comes from Thaleichthys pacificus, assembly GCA_023658055.1. Classification (NCBI taxonomy): domain Eukaryota; kingdom Metazoa; phylum Chordata; class Actinopteri; order Osmeriformes; family Osmeridae; genus Thaleichthys; species Thaleichthys pacificus. The sequence goes on from CM042869.1 coordinate 2,315,209, forward strand.
GCTGAAGCAGCACAAACTTATTTTCTTATTCTAAATATCACTATAGTTTAACCAGGGGAACACTTCATGAAAATTCCAGTGATGCCACAAGTAGAATTATAAAAGAGATTCAAATGTTGGGTCATTTATATTTTCGTTTGCCAGTAGCCCTATGTGAGATAAATGTTGCTGAAAGATATTTAGGTGGATTTTCAGTTTCCTGTCAGCTGTAAATTTGCACTTCAGAAGTGCAGAGCAGGCGGTCTGGAAGATGACAGCTCCATGGAGGACTGGAGGAGGCTATCCTCGTCATTTGCATAGCAGTTTTAGCCTTTCTATTCTGGCCATGAAGGTAGGCAGAGGGTAGGAATACACAGCATCATCAAGATGCACCACGCTCGCAACTTCTCCTGTTATCTTTAGTCGTCCTTTATTCGTTCATACCCTCGCCCCCTAAAACTGCCTTCTAATCACATAGTCTATCCTCAGTCGTTCCCTCAAACCTAAGACCCCCACCCAACCTAGTGCCTTACTGGCACCTGTCCCCACCTCCCATCTGGATTGGGGACAGGTGACAGTTGTTGCTGATGACCTGAGGTGTAACCCTATCACATGCAGGCCACTAATTGCACTCTAACCTGATCTGGGTGGCTGTAACCACATTCTGTAATTGTGAGCCCACAGGTTGGGAGCGACACTGTGTTTGGCTTTTCACTCTACCATTAACTATTGATGACACCAAACACCAGACCTGTTCTGTTCCACTGGCCTCCCTGCACACACAGGCAGCACTCAGGATGATGTAAACATGTGCACACACACACATCAACACACACATGCACATATACACACACAGTCCTGATTTCCTGAGCAACACAGCTATAAAACACTTGCAAACCAGAAGACCTCCTAAACCTCATCATAAAAGGATGGTCTACAATTCAAGTCTAATTCCAGCTAACATACTTCGTCCAGAAACCTGACTCAGCTTTCAATATGACCATCTAGTGTTTGGTAAAAGAACGCAGCCTGTGTGCACTTTTGAAACATTATTCCTTAGACAGAATTCTATGATGTTTCAGCAAAGCCTTTGACAGGAACACAGATGGATTTAGCGATACCAAAAATCTAGGAGGAAACTGGCCTAAAATAGGAGTGTTAAACTACTCAGTAAACCTTTGTGATGTCTCCAAAGACATTTTTAGGGAAAGACTCAATTTGTGTGAAAAAACGTATTAACCTGTGGGATCTATGGTATTTCACCACTGCATGAAAACGTTCTCGACAGTCTGAATACAACTGATCCCAGTGAGCACTAATAACTCAGCCTAAATGGCTGTCTAAAGAAGAGGAGGGAGAGAAGGTTGCAATCAGCAATCACTCTCCACATACTGAGAGGGGGAGGTGTCCATTTACTTACCATCTCCTGGGAAAGATTGTTTCGATCATGGAAGGAATGTCGCAAAGGGAGAATAAATAAGCATAAAGCTTAAAAGTGCCTTACGAGTTGCTGGATCACAGGGGCTTTTGGCATGGGAGCCGTTGTGATAAACTCTGGGGGAACTTTCACATCTGAGCCTCCCTCGTTCAAGGGCCCTACCAGCCTGCTGTTCCCACGTCACTAAGCACCATCTTAGCGCTGACCGTATTGGGGCCTATAGTCCATCATGTCAGGCTGTAGACTTAACACATGGTGTCCGTTTGCATTGAACATTGAAAGAGACAGATGGTGACAAGAGCTCTGCTGCTTTTTCTCCCCTTGTTTATGTTTTGGATGATAGGTCTCACCTGCGACTATGTCTATGACATAATTCAAAACAGGATTCAAGGCGAGAACAAATCAAATTTTAGCCTGGTTGTCTGGTCAAGGCAGCTGGCTTGTTTTATGTATTTGGTGCATACAGAACTGTTACACCAAAGTTTTATGGCTAATTGCATTAGCTTAATTTGGAGGGAAAGAATTGCCCTAAAACACATGGCACATCTCTCCAAAATAAGCCTTAGTTAGCTTAACCCCTGACCTTTTATGTAGTCTTCAAAGCAAATACCATGCACAGCAAACTAATTACTCATGTACACATCTTAAAGGGTCATTTATCTTCACAGAGCACAGTATGCCAGGAGATTCTTTTCACCTGAAAATGTCTGTAATTGCATATATAGTAATTCTTCTGTGAGTGTGTACAGTAATACCTCTGTAAAATCTGGACTCATACTGTACTAACTCTCCCATCCAGGTACCTTTTCCATGGAATAATTCATTTCCATTGTACCATGGAAATGATTTATTCAGGACTATACTGTATGTATTAGTTGCTTGTACACACTGAGTATAAATGCAAGTGTTGTTTTAATACATACTGGAGCTCCTTTTGTGTTGTTGGTTTACATAAATACTTGTGCCTGTATGAACACTGTTGATTTTGGCAGCATAAGGCAACTCAATATGTGGATATGAGAGCTGTGCAAATGTGATGGCGCTGTTAATGGCTGATATTCATCAGTATCCATCTGCCGTGGAGATGACAAAGAGAGACAGACTGTGTTCAGGTGCTGTGGAGAGAGAAGGATGACTGTCCAGTTTTAACCACTACAAATTGTCCAGTTTCAGCCTACTTCATATGCAGACATTCTGCAACTGTGTTTTGTACTGTGTAACAAATAGGTATTGAAAGTAATCCACACTTGTGCTCTATTGATAGTGGTTAATATGCCTGGATAAATATGTGTGCATCTAACTCTATAACCACACCTGAAGACAAATAGCCACGGTTGTTACGCTAATATATATTTATTGGAATTGCTTAAAAGCACCTACTGTTTAACTGTTTAGTTAAGAACAAGAAGTTAGACTGTAGTTGAGTGGATAAAAAATTTAACTCTTAACGCAGTCTACTGTCCCATGTGGGTAGCGCCACCTCAATCTCCTGAGGCATTTTTCCGTTCCTCAGCCAAAATGTGATATGACATATCGTCAGAATGTGTTCTTAGTCACATCATGATCTTGATGTATCTACTGTAAGTGAATCTTAAGTAAGAGTAAGAGTAAGTAAAATAATGTTGATTTTGTGTATGTGCTCTTGCAGTACGCCTTTAGAACAGAAATGTCCCTTGTTAGCTCCAAGAGGAAGGGTTGGGTAGGGGGTTGGAGTGGGCAGTGACAAGTCTCACGGAAGTTCCCTACTCTGTACCCATGTAAGGTCCCTGCGAGTGTTATGAAGGTTAGTAGCAGTGTGAGGGAGAAAGATCGCGATAATGGCCTCCTTTGGCGCTTACATAAAAGGGAAAAATAGAAAATAAACAAAAACTTGCATAACCCGATGTGGTGTGCCGTAGCGAGGCACTGCTCTCCTCGCACATGATCAGGACGCTCTCTGATGAGGAGTGACAGGAGGCCTCGTATGACTACTCGTATGGTACTGTACTGTCACACACCAGTCAACACCAGTCCCACTGTACTGTCACACACCAGTCAACACCAGTCCCACTGTACTGTCACACACCAGTCCACACCAGTCCCACTGTACTGTTACACACCAGTTAACACCAGCCATCACTGTACCAGCTAACAAGGCTGGCACAGGAAACAGAGACATCATCAGGGAGTGGAAACACACACACACCCAAAAACATGCATGCACACACACACTGCCTCACTCACAAACCTTTAATATGACTCTCCAAAAGCTGATTAATCAATCCATGTCATCTAGTGAGTGGGATTTGTCAAAATATGTCATGTATTTTGAGCATGGACTAGCTCTTTGTCCTCCTGTTGACAGAGAGTGAACTAATGCAACAGACTGTATGAAGCCACCACAGCTTGATGTCATGTTGTCATGTCCTGCAGACAAAGCTACATGTGAAAAGGGATGTAGGGAGATGTGGGTCTTTCTCTTTCTTTCCTCATGCTGAAGCCTTCAACTGTACTGACTAACATCGTCATAGATTCACTTCTTACTAGTTACTTACACACTTTCAGCTACTGGTTGCACTATCAGTAATATTGCACTATTGTACTTCACTGTACTTCACTTAGTTTAGAATAGGTTTATAGGGTTAGCAATAGGCTATTATGTGTATTTAGGGTTTAGTATATTGTATTTTTATATTTATCTGTATATTCAGGAGGTTTACTTATTTAAGCTTAGCCTAGATGTAATTTATGTTCTGTGTACTTATATGTTATATTATGCCAGGTGTTTGCATTGTCTTGTCTTAAGAATTTCAGTGCCCAGTCTGACCTTGGGTTGTTCTGTGCATCTGACAATAGAAGACTTGAACTTGAACTAACTGACAGTGGACAGATATTTTCCACACCAAAACAGGACACTGTCCCTCCTAGGCCAAACAAGCAGTGGGATCAGATTAAACTAAAACTAAAAAGCTACAAAATCTCCTGCCTAGTAGTTCGTGATTTCAAGATTATTTTAGTGGATACATATAGAACCCCAGCTGTATGAAGGAGTCATGCAAATCAAATGAACGACCTAACACAGTTTTCCAACCCACTAGTTTGTTTTAATCGGATTTCAGAACTCATTTTTCTTCGCTGTGTTTTCTTTTTTTCTGAACAATGGCCATAATCTCGTGGCCCAGAATATTTAATTATGGCCCTCTCACCTACCCTGAGTTTTTAGTGACTTGTGGACAGGTAATATAGCAATGTGATTTATGCCATAATTCATGGACTGGAAAGTAGAGCCTAAAAGAGCTGAGTACCAGCCCTTGAAGAAACAAGACATGTCTTAAAACTGAATGCCAGAACTTTGTAAAGTACACCATGCATTGAATTGGTTCTGGGAAAAGAGTAAGGCGCGACATCACAAAATATGTTAAACGTTAATTGATTTAATTTTCTAACACAATGCTTATGGCATATTTAAAATCATTAAATTAAAGTTAAAATTGGGATAAGACTGGTCTTAAGATAAGGTTTGGTCTTGGAATGAGGTTTGGTCCTGGGATAACTGTTCTAGGGATAACAGGTCTTGTGATAACTGGTCTTGGGATGAGGTTTGGTAAGGTCTCTCTCCCCTGACCTTAAAAGTGAAGGAGTGGAAACACCTACTGTAAAGATGACAAGCTATTATTGCAGTATGCAAGGACCAAGAAAGATAGAGATTTGGGAATATTTCAGCTCAATAAATATCTGTATTTCTGGGGGAAAATGCATAGCTGTGTTTAGCTGTGCATGCCACCCAAAACCACCAGCAATATCAGTGTCACTATCAATCTAGTCAACTAGCTATGCCTGGAAAAGGGAATGTAGCTTACAGTGTATATTTCATCTCAAATGCTGATGGTGATTATTTTGTTCTGACATACTCAGCTGTTATGATCTGAAATATGTGGTGATTCAAGAACCCCATTCTGTTATTCTAAAATGCAGTGTGTGTCCACTCTGCTAACTTAACTCAAGGCAGGGAATCTGTGACGTCTTTCCTGCAGCTGGAGAAGGGACAGTGTGTGTGTGCGCGTGTGTTCTTTTGTGCATGTGTGTCTTTGGTAGAGCAGTGTACTATAATCCCAATGCACATCATCATCCTTCTCTGTTAACCGAGTGTGGCATAGTCTGTTAAACTGAACCAAAGGACAGTAGAATACCAGACTTTGTTTTTCCACTAAAACAGTCAATTTAAAAGCTCTTATCAACACATGCGTGATACACGCATGCACACTTTGTCACAAACACACACACACACATACAGGCACACTCAGCTCTTTCACAACTCCACCGTTTAGATTGTATCAGCTCTTCAACTCTCCTGGTGTTTGAATGTGGTGTGCCTCAAGCGTGTCCTCTGTCACCCTGTTGCAGGCATAGCAGGTTACTCATCACTTTGTAAAAAACAGCTAAACATTTACATGAAAAGTGAGAAGTTCCAGTGATATGTTTATGACTCACATAAATGAATTTCCACTGTTGCTTCCTTTATCATAACAACCTGGAATCACTGACTCACTACTTACCTCAAAAGACAGCTGCAACCTTCTAAAGATCCTGGAAGGTCAGAAAATGTTGAACATGAGGTTGCCCAGTGATGACAACATAGCCACTTCTGTCACTAAACTTGCTACAAGCATATGAATGGTTTGCGGGATGGTGCCAAAATTGTATTTGCATTTTGCATCTGTCTCTAGTGACTGTGTTTTCCAATTTGTCTGCATCTGCATTATCTACATTGGATTAAATAGACTGTTGTGCACACACACGCACACACACATTGTACAGGGATCTGTGACATGTCTATGCAACAGCATCAGAAGGTTCCTGTTGCTAATTGAATTATGCCCATGGACAATAGAATGAACCATGTGCTTGTACCCTTTTCACACCTTCGATGAAGTATGATAACAGGGACAAAAGGGGTGCGGGCATCTCTTGTCCAGTGTTATGTAGGACAAGAGCTAGCGTGATACAGCTCCTTTTTCTTACCGTCCCTATGTGGCATATGGGCAGCCCAAGGGCATTGGCTAGCGTGCTCACCAAGGTGAGAAAGACACTTTGGACTCGGTTCATGGCCACCCATCCAATCACTGACTCTTTAACACACATAATTGTGCTCTGAACGCACACTTGATAAAAACCTGTCCTCACCACAATTGGGGGAGTGTGTTTTGTGAGGGAGCATGTTTTGATCAGCATTTCCAAGAGTAAGGGATGGGGGTCGGAGACTAAAAGAGAGAGAGAGACAGAAAGAGAGCGAAAGGATGAAATAGGCATGAGAAAACCACCATTTGATCTTTTGCTAACATGTTGTCATTGAGCCTCACAGATACTGTAAGTGGACAAAGGAGGAGCTGACAGTGAATTGAAGGTTTAGAGGAAACCCATCCTTAAGTTCATGTGACATCCTAAGTAAGATCTATTACCCAGTTTAATTGCATTCAACGTCTGTGGTCATCGTAGTGGGTGCAATGCCATTGGATATCTTTACATGATGGCTCTCAGCCCACAGAAAACTTAGCCAGAGTGGGGCTTGGGTATCCATGCCGTTTGGGTTGGTGATCTTGCAATATCCTTTGATGCCAAGTGTCATGGCTGTGTGTGTGTGTGTTTTGAGGGGGTGCTTCTGTGGTACTGTGTGGGAGTGTAAATGGCACGTGTGTGCTTGTGTCGTACCCATGCAGCACAGCCAGCTGCCTTCTGCTGATACACCTTCTCACTGACCCCAGAGGGTTCTGCCTCACCCCACACTGTTCTGAAAAGACCTGGCACCGGTCCAAACAGCTCACGTCCCCAACCCTACACCCCACTGGACACTTCATCCAGGTGAGGTGGGGTTGTGGGTAGCATGGTGTCAGGTGTCTAGTGGGCCAGGACACCATATCCCACCTCTGTTCCATGCCATGGGACTTTGCACTGGGTCCTTTTGCTTGTGTAGTGATGGGAAGGCAATAGGAGGAACGGAGCGTGCGTCTGTCTTCTGTCTGCCAGGGCGTCCTCTTCATCTGTGGCTCCTGTCGCTGGAGCAGATGTCAGTCTGGAACAGCATCTGTTTCCTGAAAGCCACTGGTTGGCTGAGCCCATGCCAGGGCACGTCCCCTTATCTCCCATGTTGGAGTGTCTTAGTGGAATCAGGTGCTGCGGCCGGATGACTGTGTTAGACATGCGGCTGTAAAGTGGGGAAACCAATCTCTCCAAATAGGAGAAAGGGAAAGAGATGAGAGAGGGTGGGAGGGAGTTGATAAAAGGATAAAGAGTTAATGAGAGAGAGAGAAACAGAGAGAGAGAAAGAGAGAGGATGAAAATAAGGCGTTAGAAGGGAAGAAGGTTGGGGAACTGTCGGAAAAAGGGAGAGCTAGGGAGAGAAGCAGCAGCTATTTAAAAAAAAGAGCATTCAACTGAATAAAACATTAACTGTCTGCAGTGGAAATAACTAGAAGTCATCGGCAGGAATGAAATAGCCACGTCATTCTCCAGCAGGCGTCAACATGTAGGTCTTCATTTTAATGTAACTGTGACATATTTGCCACCCTTTGTGTCAGGCGTGTTTTCACAAGTGGACAGCAGCCACAAATAGAGGTTTTGATGCTGCCCAGAGAAGTGCACTCTTTTTGGCATATTGTTAGTAACAGGGCTTTGCACACACATTTACTTACTAGCAAGCAGTGGCAAGTTTGGACTACGGAGACAAAAAGTACAAAAGTTGGCAATGCAGGTTGTGTAGCACAAACATTTTTAGCTTGGTAGGAGATTTGGCAGTTGTTTCCCTATGCTAAATTCAAACTCAAAATAAAATAACTTCATCGTTAAATATTTTAATGCAAGTGTTTTTTTAATGATGTCTCCTAAGGTTCTTTTTTTTTTTTTTACTCAGTGAAACATTTACATGTTCCACTCTCCTTTTTTAGTTTCCCTCTCTTTTTTACATGCTCTCTTACAGGCACACACTCATACATTACACACATACATACAGTCTGAATGGCACCAGTGGAACATTGAACAAAGAATGGTCATTTAAGTGGACTGTCTAAAAGCCTGTAAAGAAACCGTCTCACAGAGTTGGTAAATGAGCAATGACAACAAATTTGAGCCTTCCTCTACATTGGAATGAGCTACATACCCTTTAAAGATATCCTACATGGTTGTTTTTATTACTGCAATATGACAAATACTGAAACAAAATACAGTTAAACTATGTTATTATTGTGTACACAGAGAATAGTTTAGGTAAAATCTATACTTTTTGGGGGGGGCTTTCTATCCTTTTGGCACCTTATTTTACCTCATTATTCTATCGTTCCTCTGTGCTCTTGTCTGTATACCTGGAGCTTTCACTCACACCCAACAGTGTTTTAGATACAGTATGTAAATTAGTCCTATCCTGTGTATCAGGTACATACGGTAAGGAAAGTGATTAACAAGTTGTAATTCCTCCAGGGATCTTACACTCTGGAATGTCTCTCTCGCTGACCTCATGGAAAAAACGAGTCCTGCCAAGGGTTCCTCTCTGTCCCCAAAAAAGGAACCTCAGTCAGAGTCTGAAAATAGCCCGCTCTGTTCATAACAAAATAAAGACTTTTTTTTTAATGTCAGTCATGAGAACTGATACAGGTGATAGCTGATATAAGTCCTCACCTTTGATGTTGACTTTATGATTGCCTCAGTTCACTTGGGGTGTATGGAGGTTAGTTTGGGTCAGGCTCAAGTCGGGCTCTCTGTTCTTTGTAAATGTAATGTTTGGGCTGGTGATGTCAGTGGCCCGGGCCTCAGCTGTGGTTGGATGAGAGCTCTTGCCCCTCAGGGGGAGTGGAGGAGCCCACAGAAGAGCTAACCGAGTTAAACCCAGCCCAGACGGACACTGTGCTGCCTCCCCTTTTAGCAGCACATCAGTTTGCTGATGAAAAATGGCCCTCTCTCTCTCTCTCTCCCTCTCTCTTTCTCTCACTCTCTTTCTGCGCTCTCTGTTTGAGAATCGTCCTCTGGAACTGTGGTAGCCCCTGGTCATGGATCACTGTCTGGCATCAACATGAGAGCTGGCCCTTGGCTCCTATCAACTGAGGTCACTTGAGTCGAAAATATGTGTGTGTGCGTGTCGGTGGGGGGGGGGGGGGCTAGATCAAGATAGGAACATAAGCGAGATTACATCAAACAATACAGATGCTTTTTTTCTGTTGTTACTAGGAAATAATCACACGTTCCTCCATGACTACTCCCATGGATACTTTTATTAACCCTTTGACAACTGTATCTGTGATCTTTGCGAGTGGTCCCTGCAGCAAATGCATGTGATTGGAACCCAAGTAATGTCTACAAATGACACCACATTTGTGTCCAGTACAGTCTATAGAATTGTCTCATGTTGGGCGATAACTGTATTGTTCAATTCTACTTTATTGCTAAATTCTTGTGCAGTTTATCCCATTGTATTATTCATGAAGACATTCCCATGACATCAAACAGATACATAGAATACCAACCAGACTAAATCACTTGTGCTAGGGTGGCTGGTGGAAAGTTTAGAACTTACCCTCAAAGGAGTTCATCAAGAATTATTAGAACAAGTGATTAATATAACCATCATTATCTCTATGTCCCTTTATAGCTACTAGACTGCTGTAAATGTAAATTACACCAAATAATTAATCCACTTTATTATATCACCCCTCCTAAAAGCATTTTAGCCTCCAGAAGTTTTCTCTCTCTCTAGCTCATGGAACATTAATGAAGCCTTAGGATGCATTTTTTCCACACTCATATATACATATACTATACCAGTAATGATTTATTATCATCATAGAATGCAATCCCAGGATTCTTAAGTCTCTCAGAGCAGGTGTGGGCCACACAGAGCCTGAGAGCAGCTGTGTGCGAGGCGTTGAGGGTCAAAGCTCGGCTGGGCTAATGGAGACTGTCGGAGCAGCCAAGGCCATGGTAGAATGTGTAGATAAACATCCAGAGGGTCGCTGGGAGTTTGAGGTGTCCGTGACGGAGGAATGATGGTAGTCAGCAAGTTCAGAATGGTGGAGGGGGGCCTTCGCCCTGGGAAAACGACACCGAGCTGTTTATGTGCTTGTGCGGGGTCCAGAGAAGTTGTACATGTGTAGGGTGGAGGCAGTGATGGGCACGCTACTTGATATGTGTAGTGAGCTAAGCTACTAGCTACTCTACAATAAATTCAGCTTCACTACACAGAAGCTACCACTCATAAAAATGTAGCAAGCTAAGTTACAAAAATCTGTCAAAAGTAGCTTGATACATTAGTAGCTACTTTCAGTTAAACAAACTGCATGCCAAGTCAATGCAATTTTACTGATCAACACAATTGTCATTCAGATAAAGGCAAAAATATGTTTAGATTTATTTATTGAACAATAGCCTAATCCACAATGCTAATCCACAATTGCTGTTATCTAGTCAGACTGGCCGCGCAGGCGCTGTGTGAGTGGAGATGAGACGATGACAGCCCTCGCTATACTCAGCTCTCGTGAAATCGGTTGTAACGTGAACTGCAGAACGGGATATGTGAGATGCTTTGTCAGTGCTTTGTCAACACAATAACCCACCAACCTTATGTATGAACATCAGAAATGTCCAGGAGAAATTAGCTTTCGAGGACGCTACTGCGCTACTTGATCAATAAAAGAGCTTAGCTACTGAAAAGTTACTTGGTTTTGTAAATAGCGACGTTACCGCCAAGCTACTGACAAATGTAGTTAAGCTAGTAACGTGGCTACAAGTAGCGACGCTACTGCCCATCACTGGGTGAAGGAGTGGTGCTAAAGGGCCCAGAGAAGGTTTATGTGTGTGTAGGGGGGAGGAGGGGGGCTGGGGGTCCAAGAGAAGGGGCTGAGGAGGGGGGGTTGTCCGGTGTTCTTGCAGAGATGTGACACAAGTGTTCAGAACAAATGCTGTGGAGTTTATGCAAACAGATTGGTGTGGGAAGAGGAACAATTATATTTCTGGTCAGGTACATTCTGGGATGTTTTAAAGCCTATTCAATGCAATTTGACATGGCTCCAAACAAATGAGTTTGGTGCTAAACTAGGTAGATGTTTGTGGTCCTCTCTTAAGTTGACCATAGTTCATATAAATAATAAATATTATTTTCCTGTGACTTGATGAGAAATAGCCCTGGAGGAGAAACTTCTGACTTGGCCATCAATGGCAGCTGGGACAGATATGATCAGACGTTGATCAGAGGTGCTTTGTATAAGACCCACAGAACAGGTACAGCAGAGTACTGGACCTCTAGTCCACCACTACTTTAATGACTCGTTCAGCCTCACTTGTGCAGCTGCTGACTTGGAACATGGCCAGTCAAGTGTCTCCAGGGATTCAGATGTCTGATGACATCAGCCAGGGTTGGAGCCCAGAGTCCATGACCCTTGTCATGGACAGCATGACCGCTGTCATGGCCCCATCCTATGGCACTGTTAAAGTCTTGTTGCAGCTTGATGGCTTTGCAGTTTGGTAATGGACAGCCTTTAGTCTGACCATCTATGGAGGACTAAATGTGCCATCATTAAATAATAAATACATCAATAAATAGACATCTCTTAAGTGATTTGAAGTTGCATGTTTTTTCAAAAGAAATACACATTTCATTTAAATGAGGTGACACATTTCAATTTAAATGCAAAGGGTGTCAGGTGGCTGAGCGGTTAGGGAAGCGGGCTAGTAATCAGAAAGTTGCCAGTTCGATTCCCGGCCAAGCAAAATGACGTTGTGTCCTTGGGCAAGGCATTTCACCCTACTGGCCTCGGGAGGTATGTCCCTGTAGTTACTGTAAGTCGCTCTGGATAAGAGCGTCTGCTAAATGACTAAATGTAAATGTAGAGGGGTGGGACATAACCCATTACATGGAGCTGTCCTCATGTGCTTGGAGCATTGTGATTGGACACTTGAGAGCAAACAGTCAGACCTTAGCTGTCAATCAAGTAGCAGACATACAAGTTTCCGTCTTATTGAAACACAATTGGGCCACTTTGAAAACTATCCATCCATCCATCATCTTCTGCTTGTCCGGGGGTCGGGTCGCGGGGGCAGCAACCTAAGCAGGGAGGCCCAGACTTCCCTCTCCCCGGCCACTTCCACCAGCTCTTCCTGGGGGACCCCGAGGCGTTCCCAGGCCAGCCGAGAGACAGTCCCTCCAGCGTGTCCTGGGTCTTCCCCGGGGCCTCTTCCCAGTGGGACGTGCCCAGAACACCTCACCAGGGAGGCGTCCAGGAGGCATCCTTATCAGATGCCCGAGCCACCTCAACTGGCCCCTCTCGACGCGGAGGAGCAGCGGTTCTACTCTGAGCCCCTCCCGGATGACCGAGCTTCTCACCCTATCTCTAAGGGAGAGCCCGGACACCCTGCGGAGAAAACTCATTTTGGCCGCGTGTATTCGCGATCGCGACTTTGAAAACTATTTAACCAGATATGTTATTGTTAACATGTGGCCTGTTCTCAGTCACGTTCATTGAAGCAAGTGCATGATCAGGTAGAGGGTCAAAGAAGTGTGTGTGTCTTGGTTGTGCCAGGCTGCCAGCATCGTTCTACAGCTCAATACCAGGCATAAACCTTTACAGGTTACATTTTAGGGCCATTTAAAAAATTTCAGGAAACGACAATGTTTTATAAAGCATAAAACACTGCAGTTCAATGAGGACAGCGCTATCAAATGGCTTATGTCCCGCCCCTTTGCTTACTGTTATTTAGAAGCAAATTCACTTTTATAACCAATATGGTCAGGTTAGCAGTGCTGACTGCTGGCATATAAATCAGATGCTTTCAAAGGGTTTTTCTTTATGGATTGAAATTATGGCTAGCTAACAGAACGACAATATAAAGTGTATACTTTAAGTGATTTGATGAAAATCTATTTAAAAGATATTCTAAGTATTTCCAAATAATTAACCAGACCCATGCTTCTGTCAGACACACTGTCTGGACACCTTAGCCTTTTCACAAATTCCTGCTAAATTAGTTTCTGATAGATTCATCACCCCTTTGAGAATCCTTGTTCTATTATGTGTGATTTTGTGTTCCAGAGTTGATAAATGGCCCATGTTCCTCGTCTCTTTGGTGAGAACAAAATGTGCTTGGTAATCAATGGAAATTTAATAGAGTGACGGGGGCTGGGGCCCTAACAGGCACATTATGCCATGCTTTGATGTATTTTCAAAGACTCTTTTTATCTCAACCCAATTAATCAGCGTAATCAAGATGGTTAGATGCATCAAATGATGCCTCTGAAGCAGGCGTAGTAGTTAGGGGACCACACTCTTATCTGTGGACAGACAACCCAACACCAGACAGTTCACGGAAAGGCTTCCATTGTTTATATTACTGTGCTGCTTCAGTTTTGAGGAGCAGCATTTAAAAAATATGGGGAATTTTATTTAGAAAATCTGAATGAAGGTTAATGTGGCTCAATACTGAACAAAGCTGAGCACAAATTAATGTGAAGGATTTAAAGTTTCAATTTTTTTATTTATTTGCGTAATGCAGCAAATCCCTGGGTTCAGTGGGGCAAGGTTTAGGCTTGTGGATATAAAAGCTATAACAGTGGGAAAACTTAGATGGCAAGCACCTTTAAAACTAGAAAAAACGTCAAGTATAGCTTCCTATGTAGAGAGTAAATCATGGTCATTGAATTTCTTAGAAAACGTAAGAGATATTTCTTTATGAGTTTGAGTGTGGACTACATCACTACAGGCTGCTTTGACTTGTTTTATATAATTCCCCTCAAACAATCTCCACAAATGAGATGTATATGTATTTGTGGTTATGAGCGTGGGGTGTGTGCACATCTGTGTGCTGTGACATTTATTAAGTCCTCTCCCCTCGTTTCTCATCGTCCTAATGAGTCTTTTGAAGGGCCAGATTGCTTTCATTAGGTTTTATTTATATCCTTCGTTTTTTTGCTGTTTTCATTGCTATTTTCTTTCACATGGTATTTGGGAATTGTTTTGCGTGACAATCAGCTGTGGCTTGCAAAGCCATCTTTGATGTGCTTTTCTGCGTTACCATACAGAGAGTGTTCATTTCAGATGAAATTACCTTTTTGCTTGTGAAGGTTTACTCACTACTTTCCCTTTTCAAAATATGACTAGATCATTGTATCCAGTCCTTCATGTTGGCCACAGGTAATGAAACAAATATCCACAAACTCAATCATCGCAGCTAGTGGAAGGCATCGCAGGAATCAAAATGTTTTTTTTCCAATCATACTGCTGGTTAAAGGGTTGTGTCCCACTTTAAAATGTCTATAGACAATTGACTCTTTGCTGTACCTGCTACTGAGGTAGTCCAGCTACAGACCCTGGGATGATAACCCATTTGGACAGTTGGAGTGGGCCGTAGGGGCAGACCTTGCATGCCCAGCAGAGCATGAGAGACATCCATTCTGACGCACGACAAAGTCACCATGGGGAGAGAGGAGGAGGACGAGAGAGTGAGAAGTGGAGGGGAGGGGGGGGCAAGACGAGCTTGTCACAATGGACCTCTACAAGTCCCAGGCTCACGCGAGGGGAGCTCTGCTCCCTCCAGCTCCTGACTGTACTAGGACCCAGCCCTGCCTCAATGTGTACCTGGGAACTGAAACTGGGGCTGGGACTGGTGATGAAGATGGGGATGTGACTGTGATAGTGATTGTGACTGAATAGACTGGACTGGGCTGGGTTGGTCTGGGTTGGTCTGGAATAGAATAGAATAAAATAGACTGGACCGGGCCGGGTTGGAATAGAATAGACTCGGCTATGCTGGGCTGAGCTGGAATAGAATAGAATAGACTGGGCTGGAATTGGATTTAATTGAACTGACTAGATTGGACTTGGCTGGAATTGGCTGGGAAAAGTTCTAAGTAGGACTAAGACGGGGGCTGAGACTGCTCTAATGACTACCCACAGTACCCACAATACTATCGCTGGTGTACTTTTACAAAGACAATCTGTGTTTACTCAGGCTGTTGGGTTGATGTCCCAGAGGACTTGTATGCAATATTCACAACACTATGTTATCCAGTTTGTGCTAAGGTATAAGCAGCACATTAACATTCAACGACTTGGACCGGGATGGAGGGAAGAGCAGAAAGCTTGGGCATGTTAAACAGCAGTCTGACGGACAAGCTGCACTCGGAGTGGTTAAATTGTGCATATTGGAAAATGGTATCAAGTGGGATGTGTGGTCTTTGTAAGGCATAATGTTACAGGAGCTTGAAGTGGATTAAAGAAGAAACATGAGCTGTCTTGAGAAGTAGGAACGTATGGATGGTGGGTGAGAAATGCCACACACAATCTTTAGAAAGAGGATGGTAATGCTGGTGCTCTTG
Source organism: Thaleichthys pacificus (assembly GCA_023658055.1). Taxonomy (NCBI): domain Eukaryota; kingdom Metazoa; phylum Chordata; class Actinopteri; order Osmeriformes; family Osmeridae; genus Thaleichthys; species Thaleichthys pacificus. Next base: position 2,330,955 of record CM042869.1, read on the forward strand.
AGAGCACCAGCATTCAGGTCATACCTGAATTCAGCAGTTGAACCAAACCGGTTGATGTAATTCAACCATCATCTTCTTTTATTACCCTGTAGGGATTACAGGAGGGAGTATCAATGCAGAGTGTGTCATATGAGGCCTGCAGGACAGGACTGGGACCGCCAGAGCTGAAGGGATTAGGTGGCAGTAGAACATCTTTCAGATAAGGATGTTGACTGTCTCAGATGATCTGGTTTGTCAAGACACACAATCCAAACATTCTCCAACCACAATTCTAACATTCCCACCAAATGAGACTGAATTGAAATTGAGAGTTTTTTTGTAACTTTTCCCTCTTATTTCTTTATTCCTTCTCTATAAACTAGCATGGAACAGCATGAATAAATGTGAAGAGTTAGGAACTTCTCATCAGAAGAACAGTGAATGAGGAAATAATTAATAGAAGTGCAGTAGGAGGATATAAACAAAATCAGAATTAAATTCTGACATTCTGCCAATGTACACCAGATAAAACCAAAAATAGCAAATGTGGTTCCAGAAGTAAACGTGTCTTCGGTTCTGAGAACCCACCCAAAGCCCTTGACAGTTCTGTCTTCCAAGAAGAGATGCATCACTTGTAATGAATTGTTTTGGAGGCGGAGTGACAAGCTTGTTCACCAGCAGACAGACATATGTCTTAACCACACAATTTACTGGTGACAATAAAACCAGAGTCCTTGATATTCAATCAGTCCACAAAACAATTACGTTGAAAGAGTTGGGCCCTCTTCCACATGCCATGGTTATCTGAAGAGCTGGTTCTAGGCTGGCTGCAATTGCTGGGGAAGGTGGAAAGACAAGTCTCAGCTGGGATGTTGCAGATGAGGGCACTAGTCAGGTATGGGTACGACTTAATTGGTAAATGGTGCGTGAGTAAAAACACATACACACATAATTCAATTGGCAGGATTGAGATTGCAATGCCTTGTATTTTTATCTGCTGCATATGTGGCCTAATTAAAATGGCCCTCAGGGATAAATCCTTGTTTTAATGCAATTGATGGAGGGGAACATTGAAATGAGATGATCTTCCTATTCCATTCCAAAGAAGAAGCTTTAGCAGTGGTTCTACTGTAACTGAGCAGACTGAAGGAAAATAAAGAGAATGTTTGTATTGTAGTTTTATGGCCCATTTCCCAAACCATGGAGTTGTGTTCTAAGCTGATGGAGTTTTGTTTATTTAGGGCGATTCACAACCTGTTTGCTTGGCCTGGAGTGGCCCAAACAGGTTACTATTTCTGTTACGCTGTCTGTTTTAACAACAATATATTTCTCATAAAACTTGGAGAAAAATATAAAAGGGTTCATCTGCTACAACAGATGTGCATTCAAATAATTGTAGCCTGCTGAACTGAGACCAACACAGGACACAACTACTTTTCCGGGTTTGTTTATTTTGGCAATTTTCGCAGAAAGGCCATCCCAAGAAATGATTTAAAACAAAATAATATAAGACAATACGGCAATGGACTTAGGACTGACATAGAAAACAAAATAAAACAATATAAATATTCAGTCGCGAAAACCACTGGCGTTAGCTGCCACACACGAATCCATAGAGATCCATCCAAAATCTGTAATAAACAAAACATCATCCAGTCAAAAGATGAACAGGTATAATTCGAACCGTTTAACATAAAAAAATGTAAACCAGTATTACAAGATTTACCTATATATTTACAAGCTGTACTCCGGCATTTTTCGAAGGTGCTGCTTCCATGCTCGGGACAGAAAGAAAAAGAGAACGACCAAGATGCACCGCGTTACTACTTGGCTCGTGACACCGCCACCTAGTGGCTGAAATAAATAACTCAAAATGTACCTTCTTTCAGGTTTATAACACAAAATACATATATACTGTATGTACCCAGAAATAAAAGTGATGGGGGTGTTACACCAAATTCACCACTCGGCTAAATTCTCCCCTGCAATATAATCTTTTTATAATCAGCATCTCTGCTGATTATAAAACCTGAGCTGACCCAATTACTCCCTGCAAGGCTTTCTCAAATAAGGCAACACCCAGGCTTGTTAGTACCTGTGAGACCATTTCTGTGCGGACTGTCACCGCATTACATGCGGACGTAGGTAAGTGGAATGGATTTGAATGAAACCCTGCCGTTGTCCTCGTGCCTCTCATGACAGTAGGCACCGATACCCTGGGACTCAGAGGTACATGTTCATCCCTGCCGGCGTCATCAGGAAGGACATCATCACCAGCTCCTAAATGCAAATCATTGTCCGAACACTCTCTTTCATGAACACTTGGCTCAGTGCCATCAGTGCCCACACCCCTACAACCTGACTCATTTCCTACAATAGCACTAAAACCTGTATTTTCCTTTAGGTGCACATCAACCGGTTCTGCCATGGAGTGGTCAGTGACATCTTCTACCACTACAAAATCAAGCTCCGCTGACTCAAAAATATCTTCAGCCACAGGCTGACTGTTAGTTTGTGCCCTAACCTTAGTTCTTGGTTTAGGAACCAGAATTGCTTCGGGGCGCAACCCAGTCCGGTGAACTCTCTTCATGGGCCCACCTTCCAAAGGTTCAACAGTGTATGTGGTCCCTTGTACATCCACCACTTGGTAGACTATTGGACTCCATGCATCTTGAATCTTATTTCTCCCTAACGGCCTGTGACGCAAATAAACAAGCTGACCTGTGCCTACAGGAGGACAAAACACCTTCTTATTTTGGAGAGAGATTCTTTCCACTGCCTTCTGTTCTGAGTACTCCCTAGCTCGCTCATGTGCCTGTCTCAACCTCTCTTGATGGACAGACAACAAGTCCTGTTTCCTGTCTGTAACATGCTCATGCCCTAATAATGCATCTACAGGGAGATGTGGCTGTACCCCAAAAAGTAAATAATAGGGCGAATATCCTGTAGTGGAATGTGGCGTGACATTGTAGGCATAAACTGACTCAGGAAGATACTCGGGCCACCGTCTTCAGTAAATCGTGGAGTGTCCTGTTGTACCTTTCACACTGCGCGTTACCCTGCGGTCTGTAAGGAGTTGTCCTCGACTTTTTAACACCATAGAGCTTGCACAGTTCCGCTAAAACTTCGACCCTGATCAGAGTGTAATTTCTCCGGCACCCCATACTTCATGAACCACTCCTTTAGCAAAACTTTTGCTGTTGTATCAGCTTTTTGGTCTTTTGTAGGATATGCTTGAGTAAATTTGGTAAACACATCCGTGATCACTAAAACATTCTCACGTCCATCTGAAGCCTTCTCTAGCATTGTCAAATCTACAGCAACAACCTCAAGAGGTCGGGAAGCTAGAAATGCCTTAACTGGAGCCTGGATCTTGGGTTGGGGCATTTTGGTCAGAATACACCTCTGACAGTTTTTAACCCAGCTCTCAATATCGTCATACATCCCCACCCAAAAACACCTCTCTCTGATTAGATTCACAGTGCGCTCAATGCCCTGATGCCCCATATTGTTATGTACACTTTCTATGACTTGGTCTTTTAAACAGGTAGGCAAGAGCAGCTGCCAACATTCACCATGCTGTGGGCCAGTTTTAACTCGGTACAGCAACCCTTCTCTCTGAAGGATGCCACCCCACTGTTTCAGTAGCTGTTTAACTGGCCTGGACATGACAGCTCTGTCCTTTTGGCTCGGTCTCCAATTTTGATCCCAAAATTTCATAAACTCCTTCAGAGCTAGATCATTCTTTTGGAAGTCTATTAGCTCTTCTCGGGTATAACCTGGGAGTGTATAGGAGTTTCCCTGTCTGTCACTCTGCTCAGCAGAACCTGCTTCTAGAGCACAGATCTGTCTTACCCTGTAACACTCAAGGCCCTTAGAGGCAAGGCCCGGCTCTAAAGCTGTTCCTCTCCATACCACATTACAGATAGCAACACAATCATCAAAACCGGAGTCTGAAGCACATTCAGGCTCCCCTGCAAACTCCTGCCGAGAGAGAGCATCTGCTGCAGCATTACTACACCCAGGTTGGTACTCTGCTACACCCTCTGCTGACATCTCGTGACCAAGAAACTTCACTGTTTTCTATAGGAAAGCACACTTCTGCAGTTTTACTTTGAGGCCAGTCTTTTCTAGTCTCCTAAATACAGCTTCCAACCTGTCCAGGTGCTGTTCAAATGTTTCTGAATAAACCAATATGTCATCCAAATACACCAGGAGTATTTGGAAAACGAGGTCACTCATAGTAGCCTGCATAAGTCTCTGAAAAGTGGCTGGCTCGTTACAGACACCAAACGGCATCCAAACATACTCAAACAAACCAAACGGTGGGGTAAATGCTGTCTTATGCCTATCTCTCTCATGCATGGCCACTTGATGATATCCACTGGTTAAGTCTATGGTGGAGAAAAACTTGGCACCAGTCAAAGCATCAAAACTATCATAAATTCTTGGTAATAGGAACGCATCCCGTCTTGTCTTTGAATTGAGTTTTCTGTAATCCACGCATAACTTGCCATCAGTTTTCCTTACAAGCACTATAGGCACTATAGCTCTCCTGAATGACTCCCTTTTTCAGCAACTGGCTGATATGCTCACTTACCTCACTGTACTGTGTAGGGGGAATACGCCTGTACGGTTGCGTCACAGGTGTGTCATCTGTAAGATGTATCTCATGTTTCACCTTATCGGCATGTCCTAAATCCTCATCTTCAACTGCAAATACCCCAATATATTTCTCCAACAGAGCCTTCAACTTTGCTTGCTGTTCTGGACAACCACCAATCTGCAGCTGGTCAATGACAGACTGTGAATTAGAGGACTCTCCTGTCTGCTGATCAATATTGACTTGCTCGGTATCAGACGCGATCCTCTGAAACTTCACTCACACCCCTCCTCAGCTGAAACACTGTCTACATAAGTCAGAACTCCAAGCCTCGTCTTCGGCTTCAACCAGACATCCTCACCAGATATGTTCATCACTAGAACCGGAAAGGTATGGCTCTCTGAGATGACCAAGGTAGGTAGAACAATTAACCCTTCAGGTAATGGTGTTTACAGGCTCCAACACCAGTAAAGGGCTTTTCTCATTCACAACCCTCAGCCCCTTAGCCATAACTGTAGCGACCGATGATGCTGGCACATGGATCACATCCTTACCAGAGACCCTAGCAAAAGAGACCTTATCTTTTACGTCCACTGTCTGAATTTTCTGGAAGGCTTCCCTCCAGCTGGAGTTAAATTTACCTTCCACTGCATTGTCAAACTCTGTACACACCAACTCCTTGCATTTTTTGACAATGTTCATGCCTATGAGACCTGGCACAGAGGCAGAGTGAAATACGTCTTTAGTTATGAGAAACCCACGCTCAGGGATAGTCAGACCCATAGCTTCAACATCAAGCTCCACATATCCTTAGAGAACTACAACTCTGTATTAACTTGTCTAACACGCCCCCGAGCGTGGGGCACTGTGGGAAGGGGAGCGGTGCAGAGCGTTAAAAAACGCTGCAGCGTTTTTTAACGCTCTGCACCGCACACTGACGACATCGGCAACCATGCACTATTAGTTTAATGTAATCTTTAAATTCAGGCTCGTCACATTAGTAACTTTGTTCTGAACAGAACTGGGTGTGCAGACACATACGAAAAGTTTCCTCCATCTCGAAATTGTGAAACCTAGAAATGTTTATCATGACCAACGGTTGCTACGTTACAAGAAACAAGAAACCAATCCAATTGGCCAACGCTAGCGTTTTCACGCTCCTCATTTACATAAAGTAGAGAAAATCCAACTTTCAACGCTCTGCTCCGCTCCGCTCGCCTTCCCACAATGCCCTACGCGAGCGTCAACGCCTGGTTTCATTGAAAATGAATGGGCTTTATGCACGTTAGTAGAACGTTCACAATGCCAAATAATACGGTTCACTTACTTCCGGCGCTCCCACTACTTTGAAACAATGGCGCTGTTTTATACCAGATGCCTGACGGAGCTGCCAAAACTGACAATTAATTACGTCCATCGCCTGACTAAATCATCATCAAAGGCACCCAGTAGCAAACTGGAGAAGGGGTTTAGTCTGTCATTCTTGTATTTTTGTATCGTCACGGTTAATTAGCTAGCTAGTTGTAGGCTAATAATGTAAACATTGCGTAACAGCATAGTATCGTTAGTATCTGTGAAGTGTGAATATTTTTTCAGCCAAGTTAAGAATTTATGATTTAACATGTTTAAGTATATACATCGATATAGCCTATACATTATGTAACGTTACTTTGTTGAAGTACTCTGCTGTAATCTGTGTGTGTAATTCATAGTGTCAAATAAAGACGGCGACAGGAGAGGTAGCTAGCTGTGCGGGCTTCGTGCTTCAGGTCGATGAGAAAGCACGAAAAACCTCATACAGTGAAAGTAGGGTGTCATTGGTAGTATATTGGTTCGAGTTCAACTGTTCTGAGACGTTCAAGCTCAGCTGTTCGTAGACGTTTAAGTTAGGGTGACCAGATAACAAATATCCGACGAGGCAAAACACACTGGGTCTCGATGGGGGGACTTCAAAGTTGTAACATTTAAATAATAATGAGCCGTCTCTTCCCACCTTCTGACTTTGCGTCTGATAGATCATGAGGAGTAAAATGCAGGCTGCATACCTTACTGTGTGAAGTCACTTGATAACGTTTGCGACGTTAAAACTCAAACAAAATGCCATGTTACTTCACGATATGTTCCACTCATTATGTCTATTTCACCGATTTTATTTGACCGAATTCTGCATTAGCAAAACACAAAAGTGGCTTCGTCCCAATATCTCTGCATGCATCTAATTTCATGCTAAACACTTGAACGGGGGCTTATTACTTGAAAGAGGAATTATTTACTGTGTCGTCTCAGTTACACTATCAGGACTTTGAAATACTGTGACTTGCTCAAGTAAGCAAATGGCTAGTAGAACATAACATTTCATAATAATTCCAGTAAATCAAGCAGCGCTGTAAGAGCCAGTGAAATGTTATACAGATAACAAACTAACATTAGCTAGCATCGCTACGACATTGGCTAACTCTACTTCGGTAGGCTATCCTCAGTATTTGCAAGCTAGCTAAATTTATACTGTATCTAAAATAAGATAAATAGCCCCGAGACGAGCTTTCACGGGTGTTCGCGCGTCTTATTGCTTCACTCCTTGTGCCTGTGCCTCGTCCATACTGTTTACAACTTTAGCAGGACTAAGTTACTTGGTTGGCGTTGCCTTCTTAGCGTGAGAAGTACAAGGTTTGGAGTGAGAGCGTGTGAACTGGTTGAATTGCGTGTCTAACGGCCAATGCGTGAGCGTTTGCAGTCCTGTATTAAAAGGTGTATAGCCTACTTTACAGTTGAATATGAGCTGATATTTAACTATGTACATTTAACCGATACAAATGCTGCTAATGCTTGCTAGGTACACAGCTGCCGACGCTAGCTAGCTAGAAACGTCAACACAATGTTTAAAAAAAATAAAATGATAAATCTTTAACCCGGACAAGTGACTTTTGTGCATGGACAAGTGAAACGTTAATGTACTTGTCCAAAGGACAAGTGCCTCAAAAAGTTAATGTCGAACCTGGGTATACACTTTTATTTTTTATCATGGCTGCTACGACGCTATCTGGCTATCAACTAACAGTAACTAGGAAGTAAACCGGAAGACTCTGAACCGTATTATTTGGCTTTTCGAAAGACGGACGTGACGTAACATTCTGGCGTGCATAGAGCCCATTGGAAGCCGACGCCCCGCGCCGCCAACTCCGCTGCAGTGTGAACGCACTGTAACAGTGCGTTCACACTGCAGCGTTTTTTAACGCTCTGCACCGCTCGCCTTCCCACAGTGCCCCACGCTCGGGGGCGTGTTAGACAAGTTAATACAGAGTTGTAGTTTTCTAAGGTCACTGTTGTTGTCATGGCCAAGCGTGCAGATTTGGGTTCATGTACTCACAATATCGATCAAAATACCGAATTTTTACTAGTGCAAGATTACAGTAGAATAACGTTACATGTTACGCCACCGGTCACTCAACCAGTCGTTTGTAGGCTGGGCTAGCGAGCTAGCAGTGGCACAGAACAGTCACGTAATGTGACGAGACTGAATTTAAAAGTAGGCTATAAAAACACACTAGGAACACTGACGACATCGGCAACCATGCACTATTAGTTTAATGTAATCTTTAAATTCAGGCTCGTCACATTAGTAACTTTGTTCTGAACAGAACTGGGTGTGCAGACACATACGAAAAGTTTCTCCTCCATCTCGAAATTGTGAAACCTAGAAATGTTTATCATGACCAACGGTTGCTACGTTACAAGAAACAAGAAACCTGGAGGTAGGGCGTTCTCATATAGAGCACCTCTTCTCTGGAACAAATTACCTGTCTCAATCAAGGAGTCTGATACTGTTTCGACATTTAAAATTAGGTTAAAAACGTTCCTGTTTAGTCAATTCTACGATTGCTAAAGGTAAGTATGTTGGTTGGAGACAACGGGGGACGGGTTGTTTTCATCCTTATTCGTATAAGTATAACTTATTTTAGAGTTCTCTCTCCTGGAACAGATTTCATGTTCCAACCGAGGGGGGCTGTCGCTGTCTTGGTGTGTGGGGCTGCATCAAATATCCCTCTTTGCTCAGTTAAATTGCTGCACTAGTCCACACTTGACCGGTGGGGATCTCACCTCATTCTATTATGACTGTAACTGTTAGCTGCTCCTGGCATTCTCTAATCCCTGCTCTCCTCTCTCTGTGTGTGTGTGTGTGTCCCCCTTCCCCCCCCACCACACACATCCCTTGTGGTGTGGGGGGTTTGAGCTGTCAGCACCTGCCTGGTCGTCGGTCGGCCAACGCTGGACCTGGTCGCGAGTCTCCCGGTCCTGTCCTACATCTATAAAGATTGAACAATCGATTTTTGTGTTTAAAAACCCATTGACACTGTATGACTATGTTAAGCCTGTGTTCTGCTCCTCTCTCTCACCAACCGTCTCTGGAGGAGGGGATCCCTCTCTGAATTGCTCCTCCCAAGGTTTCTTCCATTTTTTCTCCTGCTGAGAGTTTTTCTGGGAGTTTTTCCTTGTCTTCCTTGAGGGTTTAGGTTGGTTGAGGGGCAGTTCTAGGGGCGTATGTGAAGCCCTCTGTGACATGCTTGCGTGTAAAAAGAGCTATACAAATAAATTTGATTTGATTTGATTTGAAACCAATCCAATTGGCCAACGCTAGCGTTTTCACGCTCCTCATTTACATAAAGTAGAGAAAATCCAACTTTCAACGCTCTGCTCCGCTCCGCTCGCCTTCCCACAATGCCCTACGCGAGCGTCAACGCCTGGTTTCATTGACAATGAATTGGAAGCCGACGCCCCGCGCCGCCAACTCCGCTGCAGTGTGAATGCCCCGTAATCCGATAACTGAATTTACTGTCAGTGTCACGTAACCGCTCATCTCACATCCCATTCGCTGTTCACCTCGCTAGTCAATCTACTGTACTTCAGACAGGCTGCGGCCAACACGATATGCCGATTATTTTCTTCGTAAAAATCTTGATTTGATTTGGGGACAATGATATGGCTCGATAGCTGGCTAGTCTTCTTGTCAAACATACAGTAAAATTATATTTACTGTTTGTCAACCGTACACAATGTTATTGCCTTTGAATCTTGCCAGCATAACGTTAGCTTTTGGGCTAATAGTTCAGCCAAAGGAAACCGGTGTTGGTTCTATGAGCTGAGCGGACTAGAAATGGCTAATGTTGAAAAACGTTAGCCATCTATTGCAAAACGCATTAAAACATGAATTACTGTTTGTAAAAAAAAAAAATGGTTGGCAAGTGGTTGGTCTTTCAAAGAGGGGAAGCTCATTCTCGGCCCATCCTAAAATGTGTTTATGTAGTTCACTGGCTAGTTCACCCCTACGACACTAGCCTAGCCTACTTAATGAATGAACGGACGATCTAACAAAACAATATTTATCAAGGAGGAAATGTGGAAATTAGGTTAAACTGAAACAAGGAACGTGGTGTATAATTGTATGAAATGTATGATGAAAATTGGTTAGCAATTTCGCCAAGCAAATACCAAGAAATAGGTTGCTGCAGTTTGTCTTTCAACTACAGTTGCAAAATCCGCGATGGGACTGAGCTTGAATAGCTTCGGTGACTTTTTGTAGTACAAAATTACTGTCAATCAAAAGAAGATGCAGTCTTTCGACAGACCCTCCAATCATCACGCGGAAGCCCAGCGTCCAGGCCAGCCCACTCCTCCATTCACCTCCAGAGACGCTGAGCGTCCGAGGCGGGACATAATCTCAGCATTCATCCAATGACCGTATAGTTTCGAAGCACTGAAAAAAAAACCCTGTTAAAAGCAGCCCCATTGAAGTCCATGGAAGCTGAGCTTCAACAGGGAAATGCACTGTGACGCTACGGGAATGTATGAGAAGGAAATCAGTCAGTCGACCTGCTAATATATGTAGCTGATTCTGAAAGAACTCGTCTTCGATATGAACGTGTTCTAACGCATTTAAAATGTTAACACAATAGTAAATATTTGACAATTAATTGTTAGAAATTTTAGGGGACGCTGAGCTTCCCTTGCAGTCTTAAAGAAATCGTCACTGTGACCATGGTAAGCGGGATAATGCCCTTCGAGGTGTACATTATCACCTGTCATGGACTCCGTGGAAGCAACCATCAGACGCGCAGCGGAGGACGGTTGACCCCTCCGCATCGTCCATTATCAGGTGATAATATACACCTCGTCGGGCATTATCCCTTACATATAAGGCAAGATAGCGCGACGTGATGCAAACGTTACAAGCTGATGCAGCACATTATTGGAGACACAAGTGGATATATTTTATTTTTTACTATTCACAGGGCATTTGTCATTATATCCATTATTTCAAAAAGTCACGTTAAAGTGGAAGGGTTTTCCCTCTCAAGCTTCACTCGTGGTGCACCGGCGTGAGAATACAAACAATGTCATGTGACTGGGGGCAGAGGGCAACGCTGACGTTATGGTGGCAAAATAAATTAACACAGAACTGGATGATATCGCATTTAAATTGTATTTAACTTTACTAATGATGGGCTTATCGTATTGATGCAGGCACAAAAAAAAAAGTTTATTTAGGCTCTTTCTCCAGAGGGGCAGATCAGCCAATCAGGGCAAACAAGCTGTTGCCCGGGCAACAATAGCCCGTACCTGTGTATGTCCCTGTATGGAGTGCGGGAGAGAGCAGGACCATGCAGCATTTAATGCTTGGAAGTACCGACATTACTTTGAGTTTGACTCGGTAAAAAGTGACAAAAACATTACTGTCCGCTGTACACCCTGCGTAGGAAGAAAACTTTTATGTACAGCGAAAAATTCCACTTTAAATCAATGTGCATAAAGTTAAAAGATTGAAACTAATAAACCAAGTTTTGAAAAAGAGAGTTTCATTTGATTCCATTTCATATGATGGAATATGCAGAAAAAAATAGAATTAGGCTGAAAGGTCTATTGCTTTATTGCATATTAAGGTTGTGCATCATGTTTTTGAAAAGTACTAAGTAAAGTCATTATTAAAGTAACTAATTACTTTTGAAAATAAGTAGTCAGTAAAGTAACTGGATTACTTTATTGGAGAAGTAATCAGTAACTAATTACTATTTCCAAGTAACTTGACCAACACTGCTCTTAACATAATTTTGTTTCTTTTGCTGCAGAAATTCAGAACAAAAAACGATTGACCCATCTCAGAGTAGCTTCATAGAGTGTATGGTTACTGTATTGAAAAAAAGAAGACAGAAACATAATTGCTGCAGTAAAGGCTTCATTTTCAACAGGACATTACTGCAAGAAATATGCAACATAGCTGCCATTTACAGTATGTCATCAGTTACCCTAGCTTTGGCCCTTCTCTGAGCGCCACCACACATTCTGACAGATGTGGTCAGATGGCTGAGCGGTTAGGGAGTCGGGCTATTAATCAGAAGGTTGCCAGTTCGATTCCAGGCCGTGCCAAATTATGTTGTGTCCTTGGGCAAGGCACTTCACCCTACTTGCCTTGGGGAGAATGTCCCTGTACTTACTGTAAGTTGCTCTGGATAAGAGTGTCTGCTAAATGTAAATTCTAACTCCTTGTCCCACTCCTCTCCCTTGTCCTGGTACTTGTGCAGGCTTTATTCTTACTTTCTTTGTGTTGCTCTATATTGTTCTTTTTCCACACAAGATCATCCCAAAGAGGTCCTCTTTATATACCATATGGTCGGTCATGCGATTGAAAGAACCTCAACACTTGAGTGTTTCCTAGTTGGGAATCAGCTGTGATTTACTGTATTTGCATAACTTCAACCAGCAGTTTCTCAGTAGCAATGGAATAAAATACAAGGGATATATTTGTGTTTCAATTCACAATATGAACAGCTGTTCACTTTGACTTCAGCCAATAAGTTAGGTTTTGAACATGATGTTATCTGTTCTGACATACAGTGTGAAAGCATTGGTAAATTGGGCAGAAAAAATCAATTGTTTTGGTTGAGCTTGTGTGTAAAAGAAGTTCAAGCATTATACATTTGTGTTTACTCATTTTGTGTCAAAGCAACAAGAAATGTGTTAATTGTATAGCCAACACAGACGGATGTTGTGCTAACTGTGTCAAGAGTTTAGGAAACTTGTTAAAAGTATTGAAAAAATTGTCATAGCGATTGTAAAATACTGTAAGAGCGAAATTTCCTCAGTGATCCATCCATGCAAATCCAAAGAGAACAACTCACTATGAATAATATAAAGCCTCTCTCTAGTCCATACATGATATCAATGATTCTCAAAACACCAGTGGGACTGTATTTTATTTTATTTGTCCTAATCGGTTGCGATGTATTTCCTCTGTCATGTTAAATTTGTTTGTGTTTGATTGCTTGATGCTTTTTACATTTACTGTTTGTCCATGTTTTTGTTTCATTGTACTGTATTACTATTGTAAAGCGTCCTTGAGCTCGGGAGAGGTGCTATAAAAATGTAACATAATATGTTTGTGTATTTTTTTTTCCTGAACTGAGTGCCCAGTCACAGCTATGAATCCTTGAATCCCTCCATTCTGCATGAGTTTGACCAGATCCACTTGTTGGTCCTTGTCCATGATTACTGAGATCCCCTCAACCCCATGTGTTTCCCCATCTCCTATAAAATCAGTGAACGCTACTAACCCCGCTCTCCCTGTCTGTCTCCCCCAGGATATGGCCATGCAGCGCCCAGCACTGATGGGGGGAAGGTGTTCTGCATGCTCTATGCCCTCCTGGGCATTCCCCTCACCCTGGTCATGTTCCAAAGTCTGGGTGAACGCATCAACACCCTGGTGAGGTACCTGCTGCACCGCCTCAAGAAGTGCCTTGGCATGCGCCGCACGGAGGTGTCCATGGTCAATATGGTGATCATCGGTTTCATCTCCTGCATGAGCACGCTGTGCGTGGGCGCCCTGGCCTTCTCCCACTTCGAGGGCTGGAGCTTCTTCCATGCCTACTACTACTGCTTCATCACGCTGACCACCATCGGCTTCGGAGACTACGTAGCATTGCAGAGGGGCGACGCGCTGCAGAACAAGCCGGAGTACGTGGCCTTCAGCTTCATCTACATTCTGACGGGCCTCACCGTCATTGGAGCCTTCCTCAACCTGGTGGTGCTGCGCTTCATGACCATGAATGCAGAGGACGAGAAGCGCGATGCCGAGCAAAGGGCCCTACTCTCCCGCAACGGCCAGGCGAGCGGCGGACACCCCTGCTGCGTGCCTGACCCGCCCTCCTCCTCCTCCACGGCCTCAGGCTGTGCGGGAGGGGGCGGGAGCGGGGTGGGGGGGGCGGGGCGGGGCCTGCGCAGTGTTTATGCTGAGGTGCTCCATTTCCAGTCCATGTGCTCGTGCCTGTGGTACAAGAGCCGGGAGAAGCTGCAGTACTCCATCCCCATGATCATCCCACGTGACCTCTCCACCTCAGACACCTACATGGAGCAGGGTGAGGCCTTCTCCGACCCCCTCCACTCCAACGGCTGCATCTGCAGCCTGCAGCATCACTCCGCCATAAGCTCTGTGTCCACGGGCCTGCACAGCCTCAACACCTACAGGGGACTCACCAAGCGCCGCAGCTCCATCTAGGGGCCGGGAGGCCTCTGGCCTTCCACCAGAACCTCACTTTTGTCGAGAAAGTGAGAGGACTCTCACTGTGGCATTACTTTAAAGGAAAGATGCCCAGACCCAAGGAGTCTGAAGTTGTTTCACTGCTGTTCCCACTGGGTTTAGTTACTCCAGGACCTTCATAGATAAAGGTATGAATCAAAGGCACAACTGGTGCCCTTGTTTTCAAAGCAGAACAAAATCTGTGGTACTTTATAGACATATATTTTGCTTTGCATCAACCTTTGCCGTATCTTAGATTGATGTTTAATTTGAAGAGATATAAATAGGACTCTACACTGTGAAAGACTGCAAAAGAACATTTGACAGACCTAGGGATTGTGAATAACATGAATTGTGTTTGTGATGAAATAACCACAAACTCAGATTTTGGGAGGCTGATCTCTACAAAACAAGAAAAAAGGCATACAGTAGGCTACTCCAAGATAGTAAACGGGTACTTCTACAGTACATCTTGAAAGATAAATATACAGCAGTTTATTGTCTTAAAGAAAAGGCTTGGTTTAAGGAAAGAGATCAGTTTTTCAGATCAAGTCTTCTCAAATTTCTAATCTCTCCTGTGTCTGTAATTTCAGGTTCAAGCCAAACACACCTACTCTACCAAACACATCTACTAAATCACTTTTCTAAAACCTCACTATTTTGTTCAAAATATTCTTATTTTAATTTAATTTCTTGTCTATAATTATTGCTTTATTTTATGTACTGTATGTTTGTTTTGTTTTCTAAAAACAAAGTAATGTTACTATGTAGGGTTTTACTCTGAACAGGGGAGCTCACATTGTGTTATAGACTCTAATTCACTGCTGCACTTTAGAACATTGTTGTATGCTTAGGGCACTGGATATCTGTGCATATTATCTAATTTAATACTTTTATTTATGTATATATACTAGAATCACCTTACATTTTCTTTCCCTGAATATTATATTTAAAGGGGCGATTGATTGCAAAACCGATTTTACCTTGTCATAGTTGAATAACGACAGTTCGGTGGGTAAAATGAACATACAGTGAACCTCAAAGACACCTCTTTCCTATGCAAATCTCAAAATGAAAAAAATTGGCTGTAAAACGCTAGCTTTTCAACAAAGCCACCGGAGTGACGTAGGACGGGGGACCGCCCTTTTTGGCTCTGGTCTGTATCTTTGTCACGCCCCACAATTTACATCCAGACCACTGGTGTTCTTGCCCAGTTCGAGGTAGCGTAGATCTCCGATGCTAGTTTAGCTGCGCGCTGCTCTGTGTAGGCTACTTCTAAGCAATTACAAAGAATAACGTTTTGAAGTATAACAAGGATATTGAAAATGGACCACGGTCGTAAATGCTGATGCTTTAGCTACATTGTCCCAGGTTTTCAAAACCGTCCTTGGTGAAATGGTTAGCGCAAATGTGTCCAGGGTCGAACTGCACAGGGATCTTCTACGCTTCGGTATAGACAAACATCAGCCATGCCCGTCTAGTCAATGTTAGCTAGACTCTAGCTCATCTGCTTTTTATTAATGCTGATTTGCAAGGAATGCAAGAACAGCTAGATAGCGAAAACACCTAGACTGTAGGCATGTAAACTAGTTTAGCTTGCTAACGCAAGAGCATAGGTAGAATGATTTAGCCTAATTTATTGGCAATGGGGCTAACGTTGTTTCATGTTCCTGACTGTTTCATTCAAATAAATAACCCGTGTTGTTATGTAAATCTACAATTCACGATGCATGTTTGTCCAGATCTTTGTCAGGTTATTTTACAGCAAGATGCCTAGAGTAAGCTAACTGAAGCTGAGTTGAATCACTATATAGTTTGGTTGCTAAGCTGTAACGTTCTACCCACCTAAATCAATCCAGTTTGCTTCGACAACAGAAGTGGAAACAACTAACGTTATAATTTCAAATGATATCCAGTCAATCTGTTGAAAACAGTGTTGTGTAGACACAATAGATTTATTTGCGCGTTTTTATTTCAAGTCTCCACCTTCAGTGTTTCAGTGAGTGCTGTTGCGTTTTTGCTCCCCAGCTTCACTCGTTGAAAACCAACCAATCAGCGCGCAGCTCATCTAAATATTAATGAGCATACCATATAAGGGGAAAAGCTAGTGTTTTTTCCCGGGAAAATTTCAGAGGATCTATCAGGGGCCATAGAACAGCACCCGGGCCATTTTCAACCCAACCAATGTTACATACCCTATTCGGAGACCTTAAGGAACCAATCGTCAATCGCCCCTTTAAGATTGATATTGTGCTCAGAAATGTTTTCAAACATAGATCTTAAATTTAGATCATCAGTTGTTGAGCATATTTGGATGTGGGTTTCCTGCATGCTAGATATGAGAGGTGTTCTTTAGAGTTGTAGGGTGTGCAGCTTGTTTGTCGCAGCACTATCAGATATCCTTCTGGAACCATCCTGAGCTCACAAGTTCACAGTCTGTCCAGAATGACTAGTGCTAGATGCAAAGAAACAGTAGTGCTGTGGCCTCTGGTTGGTCAGGCAGGCTCACCATGGCATGTTTGAGATTAATTCTGTTTCCCTTCAACACATTTTTGTTGTTGAAATAACAATATGTTTAATTAAGTTAGAAAAAAGATTTTAAATGCATTTTTTGCATGAAAACGGTAAAGAGCGTTTTATATTAATTCCTTATTGGCTGAATTGTTGCAGATGCAGATGACCCAAGCCTTATCTGTTTAGCTGTAGTATCAGACCTATCACAGGACGGGACATCTAAACCCTGCACGCCTTTGACCTCCACAGAAACATGATACACATTTTGATCGAGGTTCCCACTCAGATGTTAAAAGGGATCTCAAAACGTTCACCAAGTTGAAATCATTTTGTATTGCATAACCTGATATTGATTTGAAGACTGTCATGCATTATTTCTTGGAATTGTTTATCATTCTGACATTGATTCATTTTCTAATAAAACCAGAAACTTGTCATTGAGGCACGAAAATGATTTGGTCTCGTATTGATTGGTGGTGATCATGTAGTAAATATAAAATAACAATAAACTGTATGCTAATATACATACCTTCAGAACAGACAGTCAAAAGAGGGTGCTGCATAACAACATGATGTGTACAGTTTATCTAGGCCTTCCACATTAGCAGAGTTAGTTCACCTCAATTCTCTGACATGGCTCCTGTGCCAGAACATATCAGAGCTGAGATTACTGTAAACCCATCTTGAATTTTGGAGCCAGAGGTTGTCTTTTCAGTGTTTCCACTGTCTTTAAAAATCAGAAGGCCATCAATATAGTATAATATATTTTGTTTACAGTTTTTCAGATTGCTAAGACACATTTCTTGAAACGGTCACCCATTTTCTCAAAACTGTAAACACAAAATCAAATCTTCAAACTCAATTTCCAAAACCTCTGACTTTTCTGGCAAAATCAAACACTCGCCCCTACCATTAAACCTGTGCTCAAAATCAAACAGTGTTTTCAGATCATAAACACAACCAATCAATATATAAACACTATGGAGCAATCATTAGACACAACACAAATATGACAACATCCACATCGAAGGAACGCAGGCCGTCGACTTCAGGTCTCTCCTGACTTCGTTCGACCTGATGCTGCTGAACTTACCGGCGACCTACAAGGCAGGAAAACAGCTCGACCTCATCCTGACACGCAACTGTATCACTGACTTACGTAACCTCTGTAACCTCACTACGCATTTCTGATCACCTCTTTATCCAGTTCTCTGTCTCTCTGTCTCCAAAGCAGCTTGCACACTGCCCCGACAAACGGCAACATTCTACAACAAACGCCAACAAACACCAACAGTCGGGTCAGTGTGGGCCAGCAGTTTGTGTTTGTTGGTCATTGTCGGGTACTGTCGGAAGAGTTCAACATGTTCAGTCGGATCGGGTGAAGTTGCTGAATGTCTGACCAATGTAGAGGGATGTCCAACGAACTCCAACATTCTGACAGCTCGTTACCTTGACCACTAGGCTCAACAATGGCTGGTTTCTGGACCCAAGAACGTGAGGATGTACTCCTGGAGTGATGGGAAGAGAGAGCATACTCCAACCGAGACAGCAAAAGTGCCGCAATGAGAAACATCGAGACTAGCTAGCTAACTAGTTCTACCATGTTAATCTGTTAACAAGATAACCTATTTACATTGTCATTTAGTAGACTCTTTTATCCAAAACAACGTACAAGGGAGAGATAACCTATAGATCTAACGAGTTGCTAACAGGGTTGTTTTATTAGTAGACTATGGTCACTGCTCCCTGATCTAGTAGGCTACAAGGATCAGTGTATTGCAGTGGCAGCGGCAGACAATTTTTTCTGGGGAGCTCGGCGTTTTAGCGAGGGTGCTATGAAATGAGGGTGATAGCCTATGTGTCACATGGTTCTCTCACTATATCTACAAAGCACAATAAATCTGACTCTTCATGAGTATAAATCCCCTGAGAATGAAACATTATCATGACCATTATGATTATACTGCTTGACAGCTACTGTCGCATACCTGGCTTCACTAAACAGATAAACCAGTATCATGACATGCTTGAGACTTCGGCTGGATTCGAACCTACGACCTTGCACTTCAAAGGAGCCCATCTTATCCCAGTGAGCCATTTTCAGCGCTGGGAATTGCTGTGTACAGTTACTGTCTACAAAAAGTAAGCCGTTTCTCCTGTGGCACGCGTGGTCAGATTTGGCCCAAGTTGTTGCCCCAACAGCTGTAATTCAGTCCTATTTTGACATGTCAAGGTGATTGTGGTCTGAAGATAATCTGTGCCAAATCTGGTGAATATTGGATACATTGTGTAGGAGTAGGGAAAAAAGTTTAATTCATTAATTCAAAATGGCGGCCTCATCAATTCGTCTGGTATCATGCGTTAACATGCGTCAGACACGGGATCTCCTAAGATATCACGAGACATAGGAATCACTTAAATACGACAAACAAATCAACAGTTATTGGTCAAAACACAGTTTTGCCTATTGTAGCGCCTCCTAGAGAGAGTCAATGCATCAAAGATTCACTAAGATATGACCTCACTTCCCTTTTTCCGGATCAGTTGCTGAATTTGATTGGCTGTAACTAACAAACGGTTGCGAAAATCAAAGCTCCAGGGGATAACCTTTGTGAGGCTTGGTCTGAAGATCATCTGTGGCAATTTTGAAGAAGATTCGACAAGAATTGTAGGAGGAGTAGCGAGAAAACGTTTCTCCTTAACATTCAAAATGGCGGAGAATCTATATGACTGGGTATGACATCATAGAGTGCGTTGAACTTGTCTTGATCCAGGGAATCCAATGATACCTCATTTTGGAAAATGCGGCATATGGTTCAAAGGTAACGTGTGTAAACACACCTTCAACTTTGACCCATTGGTGGCGCTAGAGGGTTTGAAATGGAGACATGAAAGTTGGTGAAATTGATGAGGGGACTGGTCCCAAAGAGTGTGCCAAATTTCACAACTTCTGACCATGTGGTTGGGGCTGCCATAGACTCCCATGACAGATGTGTAATAATAATAACTAGAGAGGGTACAATTTCTGGGGAAATTGTAGGGTGTGCTTGCTTGCGTCGGTTGCACAGGGGTCCGTTTTTTTATGACATTTTTACAACTGATATTTCTGTATATTTTATATAAAAATGCATAGGGCCTACTTATTATTTATAAAGATTACATAGATTTAAAAGCATATTTTGTTTGCTGCTCATTTACAACTCAAAATACGAGTGAAGTGTAGAATGAAATATGATGTCTTCTCATTTCCCCTGCAAGAGGCAGCCTCATAGCTGAATCAAAACGAATACATTTGGACAATACATACAAAATTGACCTAATATCTATGACTTAAACGTCCTTTTAAGTTTTTCCCTTCTCGTAATATTTTCAGGCATTTAGCCTACTCATATTGCATTCATTCATTAATAAAGAACCCCCTTTGAAGATTATTCTACGACGTTACCGGCAGTAGAAGATGGAATCTTGATTCAAACAGTACCATCTACTAACTGAAAATATGCCCCCAAAAACTTAAATAAGCTTGACATTTATTTAGTGGAAAATCGCTCATTCATAAAAAGCTCACTGGTAGCGATCATAGTCAGTAACAACGCAAAATGCGATATAGCCCTGTGTGGAGAAGCTGCCCCGGTAAATTGTACTACTACGGTACAGTACTAGACTACTGCTGTGTTCGTCTTGGTAGCGATTGCGTTGATTGAATTCGATGTAACGTTCCGTTGTACGGTTTAGGCTGAAATTAATTATTTTCATGAACAGATTGACAAAGTTTAGGCGGTGGCAATGAAGTTCAGGTTAGTAGTCAGATAGTTTCACCTATTGAAAGACTTTTGATTTAAGTAAGGGGAGTGCCGAACATGTTCTGTCGCCGTTTGACTTCCTAAACAGCTGTGTAGATGTTTTTGTAGTGTCTCGCGTAGGCTACAGCGTTGCAGTGAGCTACACTGGTTTGAAACCACAGGTAATGATAATTTCACCCACAAATCGTTTACTTGTAATCTAATGTCATAATAAATCCTACAACGAAAATGTATTTGTGAGGAATGTTTATTTTAACGATTGAAAACAGATGCATCATAAACCACTTAAGTATGTGTTGCCCGGGCAACAGAGGCTAATGTCATGATGCTAATACTTCAGTGAAATAGTAGACTAGCCTACTGTTTCCGAAAGTAGATGTACTTCCTTAATAATATCAGCTTATATTGTACATTACACATCACAATTGTGTGTCATATCACAAAGTAAAATGAGTAAATAGTTATCACCCTGGCCTCTTTGCTTGTGGCGTTTCTGCAGCTGCCTTGCAGTCAGGGCCGGATTAAGACATTTTGAGGCCTGGGGCTAATTACCAGGATCAGGCCCCTATATCGCCCCGACGCACATCATGACACGCACACAAACCAACGCCAGGTGCACTGACACATCAGTGCTTTAAAGTCCACAGAACCACTCTATAAATATGATCAGTTTAAACATGTGACTCACCATCACCATCATCACATCAGTGATATTAAACGGTCAGTTTTTGCTAATTCTTAATGCAAACTCATCAATGAGCTCTTCAAAGTCCAGTTGGCGCAGTATGTCATGCTCTATTGACTAGGCACCGAATCCAGGATTTGGTTTCGGCCGAATATTGGGCTTTTTGACAGGAGTCGGTTTCGGCTGAACCTTAGATTTTTTTTCCACCGAACCCGAACTCTACGCTTGCACTATGCGCACTACGCTGGTCGAAATAGTGGCGCCGCCGTTGATTACGGGAAGGTGTTTACGTAGGTGGACCGTTCAATGCAGTAGGCTAAGAGAAAGTGAAAATGGAACTCGTGAGCAGAAAAAGTGTTGTATGCAGTGGCGATTTCTTTAAGACTGCCCTAAAGTATAAAAAAAAATTATGGTTGAATATTTACTATTGTGTTAACATTTGAAATGCGTTAAGAACACGTTCATCTCGAAGACGAGTTCGTTCAGAATCAGCTACGTAGCAGGTCGACTGACTGATTTCCTTCTCATACAGTCCAGTAGCATCACAGTGCATTTCCCTGTTGAAGCCCAGCTTCAATGGACTTCAATGGGGCTGCTTTGAACAGTTTTTTCAGTCATTGGATAAATTCTGCGATTATGTCCCGCCCACGGACGCTCAGTGTCTCTGGGGGTGAATGGAGGAGTGGGCTGGCCTGGACGCTGGGCTTCCGCGTGATGATTGGAGGGTCTGTCGAAAGACTGCATCTCCTTTTGATTGACAGCGATTTTGTACTATAAAAAGTCGCCGAAGCTATTCGAGCTCAGTCCTATCGCGGATTTTGGCCCCACTCTCATGCTTTCTTTGACCGGACATTTTCGCACGTTATTTTTGTTTTCACTCTGAATGTTTCTAATGTTATGGGCGGTGCCATTAGTGACGTTAGTGACGTAAGTAGCGTCATTGACTGTGGCTAGCAAGTTAGCCACCGTTAGCTTCACTTTTCGACACAAAAACGTAATTTCTACTTAAACCGTGCAACGGAACGTAAATAAAAATACAAGCAACTCAATCGCTACCAAGACAAACTTTTGACATCGACGTTGTCTATGTAGTCCAAATATTGACGAAGATTTAGGGGTGTGAAGAGAAACAATAATAACTAGAAACGGCTGTTCCTGCGAAACAGCAGTGAGAATGCTGAAAACCTGAATGGGGATAGCTGACCATGCTAAAAAAGCTGAAAATAGTGAACATTTTGTAGAAAGTTATAAGCTGAAGCTTCAAAGCGCCCGAAACGTATTTTTGAAAGGGGCTGGAGCTAGACGAAGGCATAAAACTACAGAAAAGAGAAGAAAAATGCAAAAAGAGAAATAATTCAGAATAATTTGAAAATTTTGTAGAAAGTCATTTGCTCAGGTTTCAAAATCCTGAAATGTATGTTAGAAAGGACCTGCAGCGAGATGAAGGCAGAAAAGTACAGAAAAGAGAAGAAAAATGCAAAACAAAAAGTGAAAGAAATCAGAAAGAAGAGAAACAATGCGTAAAAATTTGAACATTTAGCAGAAAATTATTTGCTAGAGTTTCAAAAGGCCTGAAATGTATGTTAGAAAGGACCTGCAGCAAGATGAAGGCAGAAAAGTACAGAAAAGAGAAGAAAAATGCAAAAGTACTGGCAGTTGGAAGGTACTGCTGTGAAAGGTATTTTTGAAAGGACCTGGAGCAAGATGAAGGCAGAAAACAGAAGAAGAAGAAAAATGCAAAACAATAAGGGCAAAAATTCAGAAAGATGAGCTGCAGGAAAATGTGAAAATTTAGCAGAAAACCAGTTGCTGAAGTCCAGGTTGAACGACTTTGAAGGTAAAAGGACAACACTGGAATGACTTGACCGGCAACCGTTGTTCATTGGCAACAGACTGGCAACATTTCTAACCTAGAATCTAGGTTTCAGGTTCAAGACGGAGGAGAAACTAATCATGTGTGCCTGCACACCCAGTCCTGTTCAGACACTGAATTCAAAGATGACAAAAAAATAAAAACTTTTAAATTCAATCACGTCACATTACGTGACTTTGTTGGTTGTGCAACTGCAAAAGCTACTTGAACTCAGATTAAAATGCTGCTGCTGCAAAAAGCTGAACTACAGTACTGTGGGTATTAAATAAGATCATGCTACATCTAACCAACGGATCATTTCTTGCAAGTGTGTCAAAGTGGTATTTGTACAGACTGCATTAACACCGTAGGCGTAAACAATGCATGCATCGTCATCTAGCCGAAGCGAAGCTAGAGAGAGGATGCATTGGGAGATTTCCTACAGTAAGCTAGATACTGCTTCAAATTGAAAACGGAGAAGATATTTGAGTAAAGACAAGTTACTTAACATCTGTGTTCAATATCGTCAATTAAAAGTAAAAACTTTCCAGTTACGAAGCGTGTGTTACCCCAGCCCCGGTTTGGCTGTTCGTGACGGTCAGCTATGACAGCCTTGAGCCTCGATTTTTGCAGATTTCTGTGAAACTTGCTCAAATAAAAACGATCTAGCTAGATTATGTACACTTTAAGCTCAATGTACATACCTTGTTTGGCCAATTTGGTCGATTGTGGAAAAGAAGTCGAACCGTTTTTAGTTATGGAGAGCCATCGCGCTAGCTCGACTATAGGAGAGAATAACAGAAATTTAGCTAGAATCCACACCTCAAACAAGTTAACCTAGACGCAAAACTATACGTCCAATCCCAAAAATAAGGATATTTTCCGAGACCCGAGACTCTGCCGAAACCATCGATATCCTTCTGTTCGGTCAGAAATACAACTCTCTCGAAAACGTGTACCCAATTCTGCTTTCATGGTGCGTGTCTGTTTGGTTGCCACGGTGATGGCGCAGCTGTGATAGCTAACGAGCTAGGCAGAGAGAAAAACGAACATTTACCTAGCATCCACACCTCAAACAAGTTGACCTAGACGCAAAACTACACGTCCAATCCAAAAAATGGAGACCCAAGACTCTGCCGAAACTAGAGATGTCCTTTATATGTCTGTGCGGTCAGAAATACGACTCTATCGGCAGTTTCAAAATCTTGTTCCTTCTTGCTTTCTCTGACTGATTTTACCCACCTCTTCATTGAAGTTAGTGAGAGAATTTGAAAGGCTGCTCTCGCTTCAAGGCTCATAGCTGACAATCTGTAAATGTGAGCTCTTTAGTAGTTACATTGGCTGAAAGAGGACAATTCTTCCTACATTTTAAAGTATAACTTGTTTCTGTAAGTTAAACTATATGAACGTTAGAGGAATTTTTTGACAATTTAGTTGAATATCAGAAAAAGCAGCAAGCAGTGTGCCACTCTGCTTGCTGCTCATTCATAAAAATCAAGAAGGAGCAAACATTTTAATGTATTTCAAACTGTCATAATTCAAAATTGGCTGAATATTTGAAAAAGCTGAATCATTTGGGAATAGCTGAATGTCTTGTGAACATTTTAAAGGTTGAATGGTGTCTCTAGCTGAAAGTATGCTGAAGTAGTTACGTTTGAAAGAGGAGGAAGCTTTTTAATGATTTGAAAGGATTTACCATTACTTTTAATGGGAGAATAATTTGCACAAAAACCTTAATGTCTTAAAAAGTATAAAAGTGAGAAATACCAAAAGTCATAGCCATCATCTCCTGAAGGAGCTGAACGTTTTGATACAAAAATTGTAGGAACCGGTGAAAGTATGCAGGACGAGTTAAAGGCCAAAAAAACGGCGGAAGAACTAAGAAGTTGGAAAAACAACTAAAAAGGTAAATTTCCTGAAGAAAATGTGTGTGTTTGCTGAAAGCAGTTGAAACGATTGTTTTGATGGCATGAATAGTAAAGAAGGTTTTACAAAAATGTTAAAAAAGGTATGTGCTTTAAAAACAAAATGGTGAGAAAAAGTGTTAAAAGTATATCTGTCATTGTTATGCATTGCGATATTTTCTTACTGTTGAAAATGGAGAAAAAACAGTGATGAAAAGAGTATCTTATTGACTTTCATACATCTTTAAGCGTAAAAAGTATTAAAGAATGAAAGATTGAGAAACAGAAAAAAGTTTGAAGTCAGAAAAATGTGCAAATATAGTGATGTATATTGCATAACAGTTATCAATATCATGGCAAACAAAAGTATGTCAGCAGTATGAAGGTGAAAAAAAGTGTTGCTTTGAAACCAAAATGGTGAGACAGTGTTAAAAGTATATCTGTCATTGTTATGCATTGCAATATTTTCTCACGGTTGAAAAAGGAGAAAAAAGAGTGATGAAAAGGGTATCTTATTTAATTTCATAAATGTTAAAGCATTATGTTAGAGCCATTTTATATTTTATTTCATTCTAAACCCTTTACATTTTTAAACCCTTAGTATTAGTTAGACTTGTACACTTCTTATTTAAGATTCTTATAAGTTTAATGTGTGCACCTTCCTGCCACAGTAAATTCCTTGTCTGTGTGATGTTTCTTGGCGAATAAAACCCATTCTGAAAAGTATTAATAATTGAAAGATGTAGAAACAGAAAAAAGTTTGAACAGTGAAGAGCGTTGGCCAATCGGATTGGTTCCTTGTTTCTTGTAACGTAGCAACCGTTGGTCATTGTCAACATTTCTAACCTAGAATCTAGGTTTTAGGTTCAAGATGAAGGAGAAACTAATCATGTGTGCCTGCATAACCAGTCCTGTTCAGACACTTAATTTAAAGATGACATCAAAATAGTAATCCATAGTGCAGGGTTGCCGATGTTGTCGTTGTCCCTGGTGAGTTTTTTAAATTAAATCTCGTCACATTATGTGACTTTGTTGTGCAACTGGAAAAGCTAGCTAGCTACTCTAACTCAGAATGCTGCTGCAAAAAAAGCTGAACTATTGTGGGTGGTAAATAAGATCATGCTACATCTAACCAGCGGATCATTTCTTGCAAGTGTGTCAAAGTGGTATTTTTACAGACTGTATTAACACCGTAGGCGTGAATAATGCATGCATCGTCATTGTCGTCCATCTTTCGCCGAAGAAGCTAGAGAGAGGATGCAATGGGAGACTTCCTACAGTAAGCTAGATACTGCTTCAAATTGAAAACGGAGACGATCTTTTGATTAAAGACAAGTTCCTTAACCTCTGTTGTCAATATCGCCGATAAAAAGTAAATACTGTTACGAAGCATTTGTTTGTAGGTAACGAACGATAGACGTAGCTAGTTTCGCCATTCTATGGCAGCTACACAGTACTGCATGATGACAGTCGTAGTTAGCGTTGTAAGCACTCGTCACTAGAATGGCCATAACTTGAAAACAAAATGTCATATTTCTAATCTGTGTGCTGTTCTACATTGCCCACACAATTATGTGTATATATCAACTCTAACATGGCCTGTATCTTGTATTGAAAGTGTTCGAAAATTAGCTTGTCTAAGGTATGGTGGCTGAGCGGTTAGGGAATCGGCCTAGTAATCATGTTGCCGGATCGATTCCCGGCAGAATCCCGGCCGTGCCAAATGACGTTGTGTCCTTGGGCAAGGCACTTCACCCTACTTGCCTCGGGGGGAATGTCCCTGTACTTACTGTTTCTTGTAACGTAGCAACCGTTGGTCATTGTCAAAATTTCTAACCTAGAATCTAGGTTTTAGGTTCAAGATGAAGGAGAAACTAATCATGTGTGCCTGCACAACCAGTCCTGTTCAGACACTTAATTTAAGATGACATCACAATAATAATTCATAGTGCAGGGTTGCCAATGTTGTCGTTGTCCCTGGTGAGGTTTTTTATACTTAAATAATAAGATCATGCTACATCTAACCAGCGGATCATTTCTTGCAAGTGTGTCAAAGTGGTATTTTTACAGACTGTATTAACACCATAGGCTTGAATAATAACCGAAGGCGTGAAGCTAGAGAGAGGATGCAATGGAACATTTCCTACATAAGCTAGATCTACTGCTTCAAATTGAAAACGGAGACCATCTTTTGATTAAAGACAAGTTCCTTAACCTCTGTTGTCAATATCGCCAATAAAAAGTAAATACTCTTCAGTTACGAAGCATTTGTTTGTAGCTAGGTAATGAATGATAGTTATTAGACCGTATGTGACCTGGTTTCGCCGTTCTATTAGCAGCCATGACGACAGTAGCGTTACTAGAATGGCCATAACTAACAAAAGATCAAATATCGAATCTGTCCGCTGTTCTACATTGCCCACATAATTACGTATATTTCATTCCAAGACTCTGCCGAAACCATAGATATCCTTTATGTGTCTGTGCGGTCAGAAATACAACTCCTTTGGCAGTTTCAAAACGTTCATGGTGCGTGTCTGTTTGTTTGCCACGGTGATGGCGCAGCTGTGATAGCTAACGAGCTAGGCAGAGAGAAAAACGAACATGTACCTAGCATCCACACCTCAAACAAGTTGACCTAGACGCAAAACTACACGTCCAATCAATAAAATGATGATATTTTCCAAGACCCAAGACTCTGCCGAAACTAGAGATGTCCTTTATATGTCTGTGCGGTCAGAAATATGTCTCTACCGGCAGTTTCGAAATCGTCTTCCTTCTTGCTTTCTCTGACGGATTTTACCCACCTCTCCATTGAAGTTAGTGAGATAATTTGAAAGGCTGCTCTCGCTTCAAGGCTCATAGCTGAAAATCTGTAAATGTGAGCTCTTTAGTAGTTACATTGGCTGAAAGAGGACAATTCTTCCTACATTTTAAGGTATAACTTGTTTCTGTAAGTTAAACTATATGAAAGTTAGAGGAATTTGTTTGACAATTTAGTTGAATATCAGAAAAAGAGCAAGCAGCACAGTGTGCCACTCTGCTTGCTGCTCATTCATAAAAATCAAGGAGCAAACATTTTAATGTATTTCAAACTGTCATAATTCAAAATTGGCTGAATATTTGAAAAAGCTGAATCATTTGGGAATAGCTGAATGTCTTGTTCACAAACCATTTTCACAATGTCAGTCTCCTGTTCGGCTGTGAAAGTGCATGTTCTTCCTCCACGGTGTGGTTCTTTTTCAGTCCTGCAAAATACAAATACAGTGAGCACACTGTATTCTATTGATATGCAGTATTTCAGTACACAAGGCAAATATAATTCAGACCTGTTCTCCATTCTAAAGGTTCTAATGATGGCAGCAACTGTGAAGCGGCTGAGATTTGGTTGGACCCTCTGGGCAGCCTCCCTCAAACCATGGTTGAGCACATGGTCAACCACGGTGCCCCGAATCTCATTAGAGATCACCGTTCTCCTTCTTCTTTCTCCTCCTCCTTCTTCTTCTCCTCTTCCTCCTCATCCTCCTTCTTGTCGTCCTCCTCTTCCTCCTCCTCCTCCTTGTCATCCTCTTCCTTGTCCTCTTCCTTGTCCTCTTCCTTGTCCTCTTCCTTGTCCTCTTGTCCTCTTCCTTGTCCTCCTCTCACTCTTACCCCTCTCCTTCACTGGTTGTTGATATGTTCAAAGTTCTCCATTGTTCACCAAACAAAACAGAGGCTCAAGGCCCTTTTTATGCTGCAGTCCTGATCGCAAATTGCTCACCAGACCTGAGTGTTTAGAGATTTGAATATTTGTGTGTTGTAGGTTGATGCTTTGAGACTTTACTTGAGAAGTGTGTGCAACAACTGAACATTGTGTGTAGTGTTTTGACAACAAGGTGATGTGTAATTGACATCAGTGTGTAAACAAGGAAAGTCAGAGTCTAATGCAGATAAAGAGTGTGAAGTAGTGCCAAATTGGGTCGAGCAATTGGTACATGGTTGTGAAAATTGTGCCAGATTTTTGCTTTTTGTGTGTTAACAATTGTAGCCCATTTCTCTGATTAGCCTTGAATGCAAGGCTGTAATCATAATATATATTGGGGGACACACATCCCCCCCGATATCAGTGCATAACACTACTTGCTTTGGAGACATCGATATACGTAACCGTAACCAAGTGGTGTCTCATTTCATAGGGCTATGTAGCCCTTACCCCTCAGTTTCGAGACACAAGGGCTAGGGGTAAGGGGTAGGGGTAGGACAGAGTATTGGGATTCGGCCTTAATCTGAAACAATCTTTTAAACTCATATCTAAGGCAGCCTGACCTCAGAGTAGCCGGTTTAGACGTGGTCTGTCCTGCAATATTGATGCTTGTTAATGAGTGACAGGCTGGGGACTTTCTGTATCCTGCTGTGTGACACGTCTGACTCACGCTAATGAAGCAGTTCCACACATCCTCAGCATCCCAGCTGGGCCCTCACGAACTACAGCTGCCTGTCTGCTTGTCTGGCTGGACAGAAACCTGTCCATATGTCCCCTCGGGTCAATATCCTTTAATCTGCAAAATAAGGTGACTCCCACTTAGACATTCTCTAGTCAGTGGTCATAACATCATACTCAAGTTCACTGGTTAGGCCTATTACAGTTTTTCACAATTGTTAACACACGTTTCTCAAAACAATAACGGCTTTCTCAAAACTGCACACACAAAACTGAAAACCTCACACACAAAATGCTAAACCTGACACTCCCTTTGCAAGATGACTCTTTGCCATCAAATCTCTTACCTGTTCACAAAATGGAACTTGTGTTCTCATTTGGTACACACAGCCATATTTTCAAATGACACACACATACCATTCATAACAGTACACACGACTAAGCATTTGCTGCACACTACCAAGCATTCACAGCACACTGTAGGGCAAAATTGAAAACACAATTATAGAAATGGAACACACCATATGAATGACAATGACTCTGGAGAATGAGCCATTTCTCCTTTTGTAAAATGTCTCAGTGTAGGCCTACTTTTTTCATAGTCAAACATAAAACAGCACACGTGCTGTTTTTTTTTCTTCTCCTCTTCCTTCTCCTCATCCTCCTTCTTCTTGTCGTCCTCCTCTTCCTCCTCCTTATCCTCCTCCTTGTCATCCTCTCCCTCCTCTTCCTTGTCCTCTTCCTTGTCCTCCTCTTACTCTTACCCCTCTCCTTCTCTGGTTGTCGATATGTTGTAAGTTCACCATTATTCACCAAACAAAACAGAGGCTCAAGGCCCTTTTAATGCTGCAGTCCTGATCGCAAATTGCCCACCAGACCTGAGTGTTTACAGATTTGAATATTTGTGTGTTGTAGGTTGATGCTTTGAGACTTTACTTGAGAAGTGTGTGCAACAACTGAACATTGTGTGTAGTGTTTTGACAACAAGGTGATGTGTAATTGACATCAGTATGTAAACAAGGAAAGTCAGAGTCTAATGCAGATAAGGGAGTGTGAAGTAGTGCCAAATTGGGTCGAGCAATTGGTACATGAAATGAAGGTTGTGAAAATGTTTGCTTTTTGTGTGTTAACAATTGTGAAAACTGTAATACTAAAAATAAACACATTTAGGAAGTATTAGAAGAATGCATAAAAGTAACTGAAATAAATGAGCTAGCTAAGCATTGTGCTGTGGTTGTTCTACCATAAACTTAAAACAGAACCAAGCTCAAATAAGCTTCAATCCTTGAAGACTAATCACATTTGTTGGACTAATAGATGTACGTAACGCCTTTGAACAATGTTTCCCTATTTGTTAACTAATTTGGAAAAGAGAGACATAAAAAGGAAGGAAAACAAAGGACAATGTTTAAACTGTTGAGTCAACAGAGAGTCAATGGATACACATGTGTCTATGTCTAAAAATGTGTATACAGTGTGTATTATGGTGGCCCTGAAGTGTATACTACGGTGGCCCTGAAGTGCAAATCACACCCACTAATATGAGTGCATCCCCCAAATGAAAACACTCCCCCCAAATACGAGTCAACGCCCCCCAAATAGGATGACTTGCTCACTTCCCCCCAATACAAAGACACGCTCCCCCAAATGGGAAACGACATTACATTAACTAAAAACAACATTACATTAACTCAAAACGGAAAGGGTAGGTACAACACTTTCGTTGATTGGATGCACAGTAACTAACAGGAAATAAGAAATTGATCAACAGAAATACGAAATGCAATAATGACAGAGTTACGTGCACCAGGACAGTTGTTTGACGTAAAAATCGATAGCCAAACAACTATCCTGGTCCACGTAACTCTTTGGGAAGAGTGTTTTCATTTGGGGGATGTACTCATATTAGTGGGTGTGTTTTGCACTTCAGGGCCACCGTAGTCTTTGCCTGGTATGACTAAGTTCCACACACAAACACACAAGCCACAAAGACACAATTCTAATGAAATGTAAGACAACTCTTTAGTAAGTAGTCTTTCAATCCTTGACAAAGTCGGTGGTTGTAAGTATGGGGTCTACAGTGGTCAAAAAAGAAAAAAGGAACAGCTTGGAGAGAAAGAAATAGGGCAAAAGAGTGAAGGGAAGGAGAGGATCAGTCACAGAGAGGGAGACAGTGGAAGCAAACAGAGTGAGAGAGAGAGTGAAAGAGAGAGGAGTGAGAGACAGCGAGAGAGAGAGAGAGGGGGGGGTGCTCAAGGGGAGGGTTGAGAGCGGCTGACACGTCCCTCCCAGCGAGGGGATGGATGCATGATCAAATCAGTCAAAGGACAGAGCGAAGCGTGCCTCTCCTTTTCAAAACTCCCTCGCTGCCATCTCTCAACAACTTCAAAAGGATTGGTACAGCATCATAATTTGGTGAAGTGACAACTGAGAGGGCTAACTCTGCATTTTCACATTGTTAACAGTCTTTACAAACTGTATTGGTGTTCCCTTTTGTGGGGGGTTTTCTTCTCCAAACCAGCCACAGCAACTTCTTATGATTAGAGATCAGGCTTCTTATGATTAGCCAGGTCCGCCAACACATCCAGGATGACTGGGACTGACTCACTTGGCTAAAATCTAGGACAGTCAATGGTGAAAAGGAGAATTACTTCAATAGAAGCTGATATGGAAAGTGCTTTTTCAGCTCAATAATCCACTCAATCATGAAATGTTTTCAGTTTTTACTAGGTGCTACAACTTTGGGGAGTCGATGTGCTCTTTAGTATGAGCTGATTAAGCACACCTACAATACACAATACATTGTACACTCCTTCAAGTGCACCTGGAGAGCTTTGATTGCAGTCTCTACACACAAACCACACAAAGCACCAATGCAGTCTACCATAGACTCATTCCTTCACGATGATGAGACCCTCTGGTGTCAGCAGAAAGAGTCTTGAAAAGTCATGTTACGTAATGTCACCTGTTGCTGATGCATTGCTCCTCTTTGAAAGTATAACGACAACTTTATGTGATCGTTCGGAATGGTGTGTGTCTACAGTTGGTTGTCTTGACGTTTTTCAGAATCTAGATGGCAAAAAAAGGATTGTAAACTAAATAAAAAAAATAAAGGAGCCATTTCAAGAACAAAATGTTTTTCACATATTGGAGGGAGAATGTGCAGCAGGACAGTAAGTACTCGATGTGAGGGTGCAGAGGGAAGGTCAGATTCTAATGGCCAGCTGGGGGAGAACAGCTGGAGGCTCTATGCTGAGACACTCTGCTGAGGGACAAACACTTCACTGAGCTTAGGACACACACCACTCTCTCTCTCTCTCTCTCTCTCTCTCTCTCTCTCTCTCTCTCACACACACACACACATATACCAACCCACACACAAATGTTTAGCCACACACACAGTCATACATGTATTGCATAGTTTGACTACACACATGCCAATAGACACACACACACAACCCCCCCCCCCCACACACACACACTCACACAAAGATAAACAGTACTGGCTACAATAAAGGCCCGGTTTCTTCTCCATGAGGGGTGCTAAATGTGGGAGAGGTCACACGTTACTGCCACAGCGGTGATTATCACATCTTATACCATGGGCTGGGTGAATACTCGATTCTGATTGGCTGCGGGGGTGTCCATTATCAGGTGATATACGCACACCTACTACGTAATTGCAGCAAAACTGTCTTTTCACCGTTCTAAATTATTGCGCTGGCTACATAGTATGAGCCTGTAAGTGTCTGAAATAAGTAACCATAACAACAGGGACGGAGTCAAAGCCTCCATTTACAATTTTGAAAGACTTTAACAAGCTAACTTGTATTTACAACAATGAGTGACTACAATGATATTTATTTTAACCTATTTGAAAAATGTTACTTTTCTGAATGTACTGTGTCAGTGTCACGTAACCTCTCATCTCACATCCCATTCGCTATTCATCTCGCTAGTCGTGTTGGCTGCGGCCAACACGACAGTAACAGGAACTCTACACATAGCCTATTACAGTTTTTCACAATTGTTAACACACAAAAAGCAAAAATGTGGCACAATTTTCACAACCTTAACTTCATGTACCAATTGCTCGACCCAATTTGGCACTACTTCACACTCCCTTATCTGCATTAGACTCTGACTTTCCTTGTTTACACACTGATGTCAATTACACATCACCTTGTTGTCAAAACACTACACACAATGTTCAGTTGTTGCACACACTTCTTACAGTTTTTGTCCGTTGCTTGAACACTATAGACACATGCTTACAGTTTTTCACAATTGTTAACACACGTTTCTCAAAACAATAACGTCCTGCTCAACTCATTGCAGCACACAAAGTGATGTTCCCACCACGCTCGGCGGGGACCTCAACAATGGTGCGCTGGCCAATGACATTTCTGCCCTGGCGCCTATGTATTCATATAGCTCATTAGCTGTGTCATGCTCCTGGATCCGCTGGAACAGACAGCATGATAATGCAAGTTACTGTATAGTATGGACACAGATGGGTCAACACAGTGGGGTACAGTGAGACACTGTAGAAAAGGAACAATATTGGATTACAGGTGCAATACATGCATGTGTCAGTGCTGAATGTATGGGACTTACAAGCACAAACTCTTGCCGTAACTCCTTGATGTGGTCTGTGTTCCGGTCGAATAGGACCCTGTACACTTGTTTCATCCGCATGGCATTCCTGCGGAGAACACGATCCAGTGTAGAGAGGCTGATGGTCTGGATGTTTTTGAATGTGGCATGGTCAGCCAGGATCCTGGTTTGTATCTGTCGGAGTGTGATAGTGTTGTTTTCACAAACCATTTTCACAATGTCAGTCTCCTGTTCGGCTGTGAAAGTGCATGTTCTTCCTCCACGTTGTGGTTCTCTTTCAGTCCTGCAAAATACAAATACAGTGAGCACACTGTATTCTATTGATATGCAATATTTCAGTACACAAGGCAAATATAATTCATACCTGTTCTCCATTCTAAAGGTTCTAATGATGGCAGCAACTGTGAAGCGGCTGAGATTTGGTTGGACCCTCTGGCCAGCCTCCCTCATGCTCAAACCATGGTTGAGCACATGGTCAACCACGGTGGCCCGAATCTCATTAGAGATCACCGTTCTCCTTCTTCTTTCTCCTCCTTCTTCTTCTTCTCCTCTTCCTCCTCCTCCTCATCCTCCTTCTTCTTGTCGTCCTCCTCTTCCTCCTCCTCCTCCTCCTTGTCAGCCTCTCCCTCCTCTTCCTTGTCCTCATCGGTGGACAGTAATTGTGTCGATGTGTAATTGACATCAGTGTGTAAACAAGGAAAGTCAGAGTCTAATGCAGATAAGGGAGAGTGAAGTTGTGCCAAATTGGGTCGAGCAATTGGTACATGAAGTTAAGGTTGTGAAAATTGTGCCAAAGTTTTGCTTTTTGTGTGTTAACAATTGTGAAAAACTGTAAACCAAAGTAACATAACTTGAAGTTGTTGTTACTATACCTTAAACAAAGTGTAACCATACTGTAACGTTAAAGGCTTTGATATGACAGGATGTGACATAGCCTAGGGGGGGGAGCTGTTCAGGGGGTGGAAATAAAGGCATGGTGCTTGGCACTCATCGGAAATCTCTCTCTGTGTTTATTTGTTAAGTTAGAACCACTTAACTCTACATGGTGTCAGAAGTACTTCAGTTACTAAGTCGGGTTCACATGGGACACGGTTTCGCCGACTTAATTGGAGGGAACGCACGTGAATTTTAGTCAGTCAGTAAAGGCCCCGTCACACCATAACGTTCTGGTCAACGTTCTATGACGTTAGAGGAAACGTTGGTAATCGTCCATGGTCGCTGGTATAGCGCTGGTATAGCGCCAGAAGAGTGTTGTGTGGACGCTGGTGACGCTGGTAATCGTCGATAATCGTCGGAGCGGCGACCAGCGTTCTTCAACGTTTAATTTTAAACGCTGGATAACGCTGAAGATCGTTTGTGAAACGTTTGACTAACTTTGTGCACGTTTGACTATCGTCTGACTAACTTTGCACACGTTAGTCAGTCGTTACCCTAGCGTTACTTGGTTGTTATTCATCATTTGCTTTGAAGCAAACAACTCACTCGCTAGTAGCAGAAGCCCCCCTCGCACCCTTATGTCGTCTAGGCGGCATGATGTTTACTGTTCAGGACAACTGAATCCACTGATTTTCCAGTGTTTTATACCCGTTTGGTCATAAAACCCACACGCCAGCAAAACGCTACTCTGTCGTTATTCACATGTAAGTCACACGCTCAACACGCTCGTCTAACGTTGACTAATAGTTTGCCCAGCTAGAGATGTAGCATGTAACTGTAAAAAAGGTCACTATGCAAAAGTGTGCATGTCAGGGGCTCTCAACGAAGTTAACACAGCAGTGTCAGAGGAGGAGGGAATAGCTTTCCTAGGCACAGTTAGTTCTGATGGTGAACCCTGGCTAATCAACCTTAGAGTGAATGGGCATATAGCTGTATTCAAAATAGATACGGGGGCAGATGTAATAGTGCTAGCTGAAGATGTATTTCAGAAGGGTCAGTTCCCAGAGCTAGAGAGATCAAAGAGAGTGCTGCAGGGTCCAGGTCTGACGCCTATCACAGTGAAGGGGAAGTTCACAGCTACTATGAGAACAGACAGTAAAAGTACCACACAGGAAGTGTATGTAGTCCCGGGTCTGAAGTTTAGCCTACTGGGACGTCCAGCTATCCAGGCATTAGGGCTAGTGGCTAGAGTAGATACAGTGGTGCTGGACTCAGTCGAGAGAGTCAAGGAACAGTTCCCCGCACTGTTCAAAGGGCTAGGCAAGATGGAGGGTGAATACAGAATAGAGCTTAAAGCAGACTCCCAACCATTCTCCATATCAACCCCACGACGAATCCCACTGCCTCTCATGTCTAAAATAAAAAATGAACTTGCGCACATGGAAGAGATGGGAGTGATTTCAAGGGTTGAACGACTTACAGACTGGTGCGCTGGGATGGTCACTGTACCAAAGCCAGACAAAGATGAGGTGCGCATCTGCGTGGATCTGACCAAATTGAATCAGTCAGTCAAGAGGGAAAGACACATGCTCCCGTCAGTCGAACACACGCTTGGACAGCTAGAAGGCGCCAAAGTATTCTCAAAAATCGACGCAAACTCAGGGTTTTGGCAGATTCCCCTTGCCAAGGAGTCTGCCCTGCTCACAACATTCCTCACTCCCTTTGGGAGGTTTTGTTTTAATCGCCTCTGCTTCGGCATATCATCAGCACCGGAACACTACCAGAAGAGAATGTCCCAGATACTGGAGGGACTCGACGGTGCCCTGTGCCAAATGGACGACATGCTCGTGTATGGAGACACAAAGGCCCAACACGACACACGACTATTTGCAGTGCTGGGGAGGTTGCAGGAGGCAGGCATCACGCTGAGAAGTGAGAAATGTGAATTCTCAAAAAGCCATGTCAAACTTATCGGACAGATCATAGATGCAGCAGGCGTGAGAGCAGATCCAAACAAAACGAGGGCAGTGACAGACATGGAGGAACCTGAGGACGCGAGCGGAGTGAGACGATTTCTCGGAATGGTGAATCACCTGGGTAAATACTTACCTCATCTGTCAGAAAAGACACAGCCACTCCGGGACCTGTTAAAGAAGCAAAACGTGTTTCAGTGGGGGCATGATCAACAAAGAGCATTTGAAAGCATCAAAGAGGAGCTGAGCACACCTCCAGGGCTGGCGCTCTACAACACAAAAGCGGAAACAGTTGTCTCAGCTGACGCGTCATCATTTGGACTGGGAGCGGTGCTACTCCAGAGGCAGGAGGATGGCCACCTTAAGCCAGTTGCATATATCTCTAGAGCAGTCGTTCTCAAAGTGTGGTCCGTGGACCACTGGTGGTCCGCCAGTGCCCCCTAGTGGTCCGCGACGGCCACAAGTAAATTATTGCGACATTTCTAACATACAACTCAGAACGAAGAGAACAGAGTCAGTAGTAGCCCAATCTATAAAAGATTATTATACGGCTCTTCAGAATGTTCCAAAAAGTTCCGTTGATTTGAATGGGCCACCCCAACCTTCGCAGGTCCGTAATATCTTGATATCCACTGCTGCGAAAAGATATTGACCGCTGTCATTGGCAACTGGGTTCGTGCTTCTAATTCACACTTTCATATCATTCCGCAAGTAATCCGGTCATTTAACGGAATGTTGTGGTAATTTGTATCTAACTATAACTCATTGATAACTATGAATTTGGTAGCACCTTGCGGGCAAAAAACTATCAATAACATGGAAGATTTTACCGTCAATTGTAATGTTTATGGAGAGTACGAGACATTTGAGCTCCGCGCACTTGTGGCCAACTAGAAACTCGTCTTATCTATAACTAGCCTACCGGTACGTAAAAAAGGAGTGCCCACCCGCGAAAATCATGTGCCACTAACAATTGTATGGCGCCATGTCTACGTAGAAGGCATGTTGTTCCAGGGATATACTATTTAGTTAGAAGTTTTTTTTTATTGGCTAAGTGGTCCTTGGTCTGAAAAAGTTTGGGAAACACTGCTCTAGTGTTTCCAAACTTTTTTTCTGGGGACCCATATTTTAAAAGTCACAAGCCTTCGCGACCCAAGCCAATAGACATTATTCGTAAATCACAAAATTAAGGTGGATTTGACCATTATTGAACAATAATGAGGATATTTTATTGTTATTTTATTGTTATTTCAGAACTTGTAGGCCTACTGCCATTGTTAATAAACTATCTCAGACTGAGTGATCACTTCTCGCTGAACAATTGAACCAGCAATATTTAAAGAAGGTGCCTAATTGGACATTAAATGTAGGCTATAAAAAAAAACATATAGCCCATTTCTTCTTATTTTCAACATTCAATTGAACCAGAAATATTGGAACAAAATATGTAATAATTACAAAAAGATTACAAATTATACAAAACATGTTGTACCATTTCAACATTGCTAATGGGATAGGTGGGCCTGTCTGCGTTTTTGTAGTGCGTTTCAGTCCGTGGTGCAGGAGGAGAGCGCAACACGCATATCAGGCGCAGCATTCAGTCTGTTTCTGTGCTTTGTCTTCATTTTTGTGAGCACAGAAAATCCCAATTCGCAAATGTATGTGGTAGTGAAAGTAAAAAGCATAGAAATACTGGCCCTACTGAGAACAGGATATTCTGACGAAATGCTTATCCAGAATGATAAGGTCACAGATCCATAGCGTCAGTGCAATCGCAGCTGAGCTGCAACAACTCGGTTTCTTCTGCAGGTCTAAGCGTCAACTCAAGCAAAGCCTCAGGACTCTCAAATTCAAAGGGATTTTGCATCCACCTTTTATCATTCAGAATGGCATACCTCTCTGTTGGAAAATAGCGATCTAAGTTCTCAATAAGCGCAACGACATGAGTTTGAATAAGCGCAGACGGCTGCTGGTCTTTCAAATAAGGGAAGCTCATTTTCGGCCTAAATCATATATATTTTACATTGATTTTCTAGTTCACTGAATAGTTCACCCCTACGACACTAGCCTAGCCTACTGTAGGCCTATATGAATGAATGAATGAATGAAGGAACGATCAACGAAACAATATTAAACTCGAAGAAAATGTGGGAATTAGGTTAAACTGAAACAAGGCATGTGGTGTAGCTATAATTGTATGAAATGTATGATGAAAATTTGCTAGCAACTTCGCCAAGCAAATACCAACAAATAGGTTGCAGGCTGCAGTTTGTCTTTCGACTACAATTACAGAATCCGCGATGTGACTGAGCTTCAATAGCTTCGGTGACTTTTTATAGTACAACATTACTGTCAATCAAAAGGAGATGCAGTCTTTCGACAGACCCTCCAATCATCACGCGGAAGCCCAGCGTCCATGCCAGCCCACTCCTCCATTCACCCCCAAAGACGCTGAGCGTCCATAGGCGGGACAATCGCAGCATTTATCCAATGACCGTATAGTTTCGAAGCACTGAAAAAAACTGTTCAAAGCTGCCCCATTGAAGTCCATGGAAGCTGAGCTTCAACAGGGAAATGAACTTAGGCGCTACGGGAATGTATGAGAAGGAAATCAGTCTTTGGGAAACAATGCTCTAGAGCACTCACAGACACTGAGAAAGGGTTGACATGATAATGTCAACCCTACCAGCTACAGAAAAGAGACTACAAGAAATAAGGGAATACCAAGAACTGGACGAAATCCTGAGCCAAGTAAAAAAATACTGTACTGAGGGCTGGCCAGACAGATCCACAATAGACAGAGCTTACCTACCGTATGCACATTTCGAGGATGAGCTATCAGTGGAAAACGGCTTATTGCTGAAGGGATGTAGGCTAGTTATTCCCAAGCTGCTACAGACAAGACATCCTTCAGAAACTGCATGCAGGACACCAACGTATAGCAAAGTGTCGTAAAAGAGCCAAACAATCTGTCTGGTGGCCGGGACTGTGTACACAGCTTCAGAAAATGGTTGAGGGCTGCGACACGTGTGCAAAAGAAAGAATCAATCCCAAAGAGCCACTGCTGCCCACAGAATTCCCCGATAGACCATGGGCAAAGGTGGGTGCTGACTTGTTTCAGTGGAACGATAGCCAGTATCTTTTGGTGGTAGACTACTTTTCCCGCTTCATTGAGGTAGCTAAACTCACATCAACGACCTCATTAGCAGTAGTGGAACATTGCAAGTCTATCTTCGCCCGGCATACCGTCCAAGGTCATGACAGATAATGGACCCCGGTTCTCGTTTGAATACTTCACTCATCTCTCAGCCCAGGCTGGATGGACATAACCAAACTCAAAGAGGTGGAACAGAGGAAAAGACAGAGAATGAGCTGGAACTTCAACAAAAGACACAGAGCTCATCATCTCAAAAGTCTGACACCAGGCGACCATGTCTGGGTAAAGAACACAAAGGAGAAGGGGACAGTGATAAGACAGGCGGAAGCACCAAGGTCATACATCATCGACACTCCCAGAGGGAATCTGCGCCGCAACCGAAACCACCTCGTCTCTACGCCAGTGGCGCCAGCAGCGCAAGCCATCCTGCCAGACCATCCTACCAACCATCCCATCAGACCATCTTACCAGAGCCAGAGCCACTTACCTGTCAGCCAGTGGGGCCAGGTCAGGCCGAGCAGGGCTCAGTTCAACCATGCAGTCCTGAGCCTCCGGCACTCTACCCTGTAAGAAAGAGACAGCCTCCAGGGTACCTGAAGGACTTTGTGGCTAAATAGTAGGTACCCCTGGTGAAACTGAGTGATTTCTACGGGGCAGAATAAACCCCCACACTCAGTAGAAGGATTGGGCAGTCTACCCCACCTTCTTAGTTCAGATTTTCAGTTAATGTGCACATACTTATTGTTCACAAGACACAGTTGGGTATTACTCTACAGTTAACTTGTGATATAGTTGGTTACAGTACAGAGGTGCTAGTTTAATCTGTCATATATCAGTACAACTGATTTTAGAAAGGGGGATGTAATGTTAAAGGCTTTGATATGACAGGATGTGACATAGCCTAGGGGGGGGGGGGGCTGTTCAGGGGGTGGAAATAAAGTCATGGTGCTTGGCACTCATCGGAAATCTCTCTCTGTGTTTATTTGTTAAGTTAGAACCACTTAACTCTACACATACCTTAAACAAGCGCTGCTTTGCACTTTAGTTGCAATTCTGTAACACACTTGCTCCTTTCTGCAACACACTTGCTCCTAGACACCACACACTATTTCATACATAAGGAAGGTTCCATTTTGTGAACAGGTAAGAGATTTGATGGCAAAGAGTCATCTTGCAAAGGGAGTGTCAGGTTTAGCATTTTGTGTGTGAGGTTTTCAGTTTTGTGTGTGCAGTTTTGAGAAAGCCGTTATTGTTTTGAGAAACGTGTGTTAACAATTGTGAAAAACTATTTTCTTCTTAAAAATCTTGATTTTATTTGGGGACAATGACATGGCTCAATAGCTGGCTAGTCTTGTTGTTAAACATACTGTCAAATTATAATTACTGTTTGGAGAAAATGTCAACTTTGATGCGGTCATCTCACATCTAGGGCTGCAACTAACGATTATTTTAATAATCGATTAATCTGTCGATTCTTTTTTCGATTAATCGATGAATCGGATTAAAAAACGAAAACAAAAAAGCATTAATTTCCAACCCTTTATTCAAAAACAGAACTGACAGTGCAAATTCACAGTGCAAAAATCTTCAGAATGTGCACAAACTGGCACACAATTTTGAAAAGGTTATTAATATTAGCGTGGATTTAATGCTATTTTCCAAGATGAGCAATTTATTTGAGTTTTGTTTAAAACTTTATTGAAAATTGAAAGGTTGTGGAAGTAGGCCAGACTTTATTAGAATAATCTGGTGTATGTTTAAGATTTTTTGACACAATTTTGAAAAAAGTTAAGATTTGCGAGGATTAATCTATTTTCAAAGATGAGGGATTTTCTATCATTTTATTTGAAACTTCATTGAAAAAGTAAAGGCTGTGGAAGTATACTAGACATTGTTAAGATACTCTGGTGTCTGTTTGAGGTTTTATATTCCTAAAAATATTATAAAAGTCATTTTTCAAAATGGCGATGCTGCAAAGTAGCGTCTTCCGAATGTGAGACGAATGTCGAATATGAAACTAACTTCACCTCGGTCAATTAACACACTGTTTCGACGTATTTAGTGTGAAATGCTCCCACACCTTGGATGACTATGGCGTGCGGAAAGGGACATGGAGAACCTGCCTAGGGAACTGTCGTGTTATGGGGGGTAATTAGTATGGGGGGTGAATAGTGCCCTCACATATATGGCGTGCGGAAAGGGACATTCCTAGGCTTACCAGTATGGCGTGCGGAAAGGGACATTCCTAGGCTTACCAGGTATGGCGTGCGGAAAGGGACATTCCTAGGCTTACCAGTATGGCGTGCGGAAAGGGACATTCCTAGGCTTACCAGGAGAAGGATAAGGAGCAGCCTAACCATACGTCGCCGCCAGACCGTGTGGATATTTGAATGGGACTGAATGGGACTGCAAACGAGAGACTGGCGGCGACTTGACGGCGACGCCATGTAAGGAACGTCTACCGGCGGCGACGTGGCGGCGACGCATGTTCGAAAGTATAAAAAAACTTACGCCTACTAAGTACGTCTGAGATAA
Organism: Thaleichthys pacificus; assembly: GCA_023658055.1. NCBI lineage: Eukaryota > Metazoa > Chordata > Actinopteri > Osmeriformes > Osmeridae > Thaleichthys > Thaleichthys pacificus. The sequence goes on from CM042869.1 coordinate 2,373,438, forward strand.
GTACGTCGCCACTAAGCCGTGTGAGACAGACGTCGTCACCAAACAACACACCTACTAAGTAGCTACGTCGTCAAAGTCACTGACTTGTTTTGTCAAACCTTATTGAGTGAAATCAAGTCGTGCATAAGGCTACATGTTTCATATGTTCAAATGTCTTTATTGAGAACTATAGTAGCTAACTGTGCACAGCCTGTAGCATAGAGGATTTTACCGCAGGTGCAGGGAGTGCTTTTGCACCCCCTACTGTTGGGATGAAAACATTACATTTTCAAATTAATGTAAAAAAACGAAGAAATGTTTTTAGAACACGTTAAAGTGATGTCAGAGTTGTATGTTCTATCATGGTTTGTTGTACTCTAATGATTAATTATACATTTTAAGATCTAGTTTTAATTTTGAGCATGTTTTTGCACCCCCAGTTTTAAAACCTAGAATCGCCTCTAGCCTGTAGTATGCTCATTATTTGTAGGCTATTCACATTTTGATTTAACAATTATACATTGATATGTGGATATAATAATTCAAACCTTTTAAAGTGCCAATACACACATCTGTATAAGCCCGGCATGAGGTGTGTAGTCAACCAGTACTTGTTTAAAGCTGTCATAACCGGGTTCATAGGAAGATTAGATGGATACTTAGGGACTTCAGGAAGTGAAATAAGGATAACACTGTATTTATTCAATAAAAAGTGCTTACAAAGAAACGGTTGCATGTGAGGGTCATGTAAATCAGTAGTGTAGGGAGTGGATGTGGGATCAGTGCAAGTGTAGAGTGTGTAGAGAATCATTACAAACTAAAAAGCAAACAGTGATGATGTTCCTGCTAGTATGGAGAGACCCAGCTTGTTAAAGGGCTCAGCTTATTAAGGACCGAGGCACAGATCACAGGTGTGCCCTTGCAGCAATCACAGCTCCTCTACCTGCCTGCAACAGAAACAAAGAGACAGAAACAGAAGACAATGGAGAGGAAACCCAAACATTGCACATAGAGCCAACAATCTAACATGGTTTATGCCATCATCAGAACAGGCATAACCTCCCAATCACTACAAGTCATTCAGGTAATGGTAATTTCCTATTGACAGCTGTGAACAGTATCCTTTCTCAAGTAGGATTTAACAATTATAGCCTACCGAAGAAGCCGTGCTTTCACTGAACCACAACCTAGAATAGTCTAGGTGACCACAATACAGTTTGTTTCATGCTTGTAAAGTTTGCCTTCATGAAATGTGTTATATTGCTTGTATTTGGTTATTTCCCAACATATGGCAACAGTGCAGTTTAATTGTATTGAGTTTATTTGATGTGTTTGCTAACTTGGTGGTGCTAATGAGTTACTAATGAATGTAGCCTTGCTAATGGGAGTTTTAATTTATAATGTTGCCTTCTGACTACACTTCTCTGTTTATCACTGGTGTAGAAGTGCAAGACAGCATTAAACATCTTCAGACCATCAGTAAAGGTTTCAATTTTTTTGTGTGGACGCTACACTAACAGAAACCAGCAGACTGTTAGAACATGATACAAAAGTGTATTTGTCACTATCCTATTGATATTGCTTATAATATTAAGCTTTAACACATGATGCTATACCATTGAATTACAACTGCAGACAAACTTACAAGGTTAATACTGAAGACATATTAGATAGTACCCATTTGCTGTGAAAGTACCAAGTCAATGAAGTGAATCACCAAGTACAAGTTCATGACAAAATCAATGTATTTATTATAGATCTATAAGGTGCAGTTGTCTGTCTCAAATTGAGCATCTTAGAGGACTGGACCAAGAATACAGGAATCAGGGCAGTTAAATAGTATCACAATATGGGGCTTTTTACTCTCACAAGAAACGTCAGGGGGGGATACCAATCAACATAGCTTTGCAAGCACAGAAAGAAGACGCTGCATGCTAGTCTAGATAGCTTTTGTTTAGGCCTTTATATAGGGCTCCTAGAAATGGCCTTGACGCTTCTTCTATTTTCCTCATTCAAAGTTGCATGGCATTATACACTTTGGTAATATTGTGACCTTTGACCTACACTAGTGTCACAGGCATTTCCTAGTCACACCTCACAAAGAACTAACTTATGGCTATGCAGGCATAAGCAAACAGCAAAATGTCAGTTTATCAATGATACAAGCAAAATAATTCATAGATTCTCTATATTTCTCTCCTGGACATGACCAAGGGTTATCTTCTCATTAGCTTGATATAGCAGGGTATAGATCAAACATTGTTTATTATATTCAGAGTATTCCAAACAGTATAAAAGTAATAAAATAATCATTATATTTAATTATTGTTAACTGATCAGTGGTTAAGGACAAACCTCTTCAATACACAGTAGCCTAGGGGTGTAGGGTCAGAGGCTACACCTCCAAAACAAAATGTAAGGCTTTATCAAAAATGGGAAAAAGATCTAAGTTAATAACATGTAGACTACATATTAATCTAATTAGTCTTTAAAAAAGCAGTGTTTTGGCTACACAAATGATAGAATGAAAGTGGCATAGGCTACAAAAAAAAGATATTAAGATATTATCCACTGCCTTGTCCTTCTGAAAGTTGTTAAATTGAATAGGCTGAACATCAACATGTAACATTAAGTATAGCCTATAATTTGTATCCCTACTTGGACCATGTCCTGTCACTACATAAAAAACATTAGGCTACATGTTTTGCCAGGATAACTGCCGCTAGACTATTGAATGTTTATGATGTTCCTGTGTGTTAATTCCTTTGACCGGGTACAACAATGCGATCAGTCAACCGACTATGAAATATTTTTACTGTCGGGCTACGCATTTATAGCACAACTTCTGTTTGATATGCAACGTGTGTGGCATCCTATAGCGGCCAAATAATTAGCCTACATTTTGCTGAGAGATTGAAGGGCTAGACAACAAATGTTGTAATGAATCACTGACTAACACGGAAATGAATGACACATTGAGAAGGCAAGTCATCTTCTGACATTGCCTTAATTTGCTCTGTGTTAAAAGCTCCAAAATGATGAACTGGCAAAAACTTTATAACTATAAATTTACTAAAAAATGTAGGCTACTTCAAAGTATGGCGACGACGTACTTATCCAGAAGTAGTGGCGACGACGTATGCAATTTATCCAGAAGTAGACGTCACACGACAGTCTCCCTAGGCAGGTTCTCCATGTCCCTTTCCGCACGCCATATGTGAGGGCACTAATCACCCCCCATACGCCGCGACGTCGCCGCCGGTAGACGTTCCTTACATGGCGTCGCCGTCAAGTCGCCGCCAGTCTCTCGTTTGCAGTCCCATTAGTCCCATTAGTCCCATTCAAAAATCCACATGGTCTGGCGGCAACGTATGGTTAGGCTGCTCCTTATCCTTCTCCTGGTAAGCCTAGGAATGTCCCTTTCCGCACGCCATACCTGCTAATCAGGGACGGCACTCTGAACAGCATCGCCGTCCGTCCATCCATGCAAAGATCAGCAGCCATCGCCGTCCGACGCTCTGAGGGATTTAGCTGCCTCTCTATTTTAGACTGAATGTATTTAATGTGCGGTTTCCAGCAAATCTTATGGTCTATCATCACTCCCAAAAACGTAATCACATTAACTCTCTCCACCGACACATCATCTATTTGGATTTGCAAATTTGTTTTGCTTTTGCAGTTTCCAAACAACATAAACTTAGTTTTATCCAAGTTTTATGATAATTTATTAATATCAAACCATATCTTAAGTTGACATAACTCTAAGTTGATTTCAGCCAAAAGCTGCTGCAAATTATCACCTGTACAAAATATATTGGTATCATCTGCAAACAAAACAAATTTAAGTATTTTAGAAACTTTACAGATGTCGTTAATATAGAGAATAAACAGTTTTGGTCCCAATACTGACCCCTGGGGGACACCACAGACAATGTCCAAGCAAGATGACTGGCAGTCATCCATTTGCACAAATTGTTGCCTGTCGCTTAGATAGTTTTTCATCCAGTGCAAGACTACTCCCCTGATACCATAGCGCTCCAGTTTCTTGATTAATATTTAATGATTTATTGTGTCAAATGCTTTTTTGAGATCAATAAATACACCAACTGCAGATTTATTTTTGTCTAAGGAGCTAGTGACTCCTATTAATTCAAGGACTGCCATTGCTGTAGATCTTTGCGATCTAAATCCATATTGACTATCAGTAAGGAGTTTATGTTTACTAATGAATGTATCCAATCTACACACAAATAATTTTTCCAAAATTGTGGAAGTAGAGAAACAGGCCTATAATTTGTGAAATGGTGTCTGTCCCCAGATTTATAAAGTGGAATGACTTTTGCAATTTTCATCTTTTCTGGAAATGTACCCACTTGAAATGACAGATTACAGATGTAAGTCAGAGGCTGAATAATGTCCTCAATTACTTTCTTAATTATTGTCATGTCAATGCCATCACAGTCAGTTGACCTTTTATTTTTACATTTACTGACAATATCCAAGATCTCACTTTCTCCCACTGCAGTGAGAAACATTGAATAAGGATTTCTGCTGATTAATGTTCCATTCAGAGCTCCAGCTGTTGTAGGATCAGGGATTTTTTCTGCCAGTTTAGGTCCCACACTTACAAAATATTTATTGAAATTGTGAACCACATCTTTACTGTCCTCAAAATGTTCATCATTATTTGTAAAAAACTGTGGAAAATTAATTTTTCCACAGTTTTTTCTGATATTGAGTTTTTCTTGATAATATTATTTAATACATTCCAAATCCCTTTCATATTTTTCTTATTTCTATCTAATAATTTACTGTAGTAATCCTGTTTAGCTACTCGTAAAATAGCAGTTAATGTATTCTTATATTTTTTATATTTATTCTCTACCTCCAATGATCTATGCTTTATGAAATCTCTATATAGTTTGTTCTTTTTTTTTACAGGCATTTTGCAATCCCTTCGTGATCCATGGAGCTTCTGAGTATTTGTTTTTATGAGAGAACATTTTTAATGGACAATTTTTGTCATATAATACTTTAAAGATATTCAGAACATTTTCATATGCTTTGTCAATATCCTCTTCCTGCAATACTGACTCCCAATTATGTTTCGATAATTCATCTCTGAATGATTTGATTGATTCTTCTGTTCTTACTCTTTTAAACCGCTGCTTAATTTTCTCCTTATTTTTTTATATAGAAATGGTCACAAACTACAAAGACTGGTAGATGGTCACTAATATGCTGAATTATTAATCCACTTATTGTATTGTTATCTAATATATTAGTAAATATATGATCTATTAATGTGGCACTGTTAAGTGTGATCCTACTGGGTCTAGTGATTCTGGGAAAAAGGCTCAAACTGTACATGGTATTAATGAACTCTTCAGTAGGTTTATGGTTGTTTACGTTAAGTAGATCTATATTAAAGTCACAGATGAAAAAGACCTTCTGAGATGCAACTGTATATGTTTGCCCAAACCATTCTCTAAATATGTCCATATTAGAACCAGGAGCTCTGTATATACAACTAACAATAATGTTTTTAGTTTTTTCCATATATATTTCAACTGATATACACTCAAATACATCTTTAGTCACTCTAGTCATGTTTTCTACTATTTTATACTTTAGGTTTCTGTCCACATACACAGCTACTCCTCCACCAGTCTTCCCCTCTCTGTTAATATAATTGAACTCATAACCCTCCAGGTCAAAGTCAGCCCCCTTCTCAGAGCTGATCCAGGTTTCAGAGATGGCAATAATGCTAAATGGCTGTTTAAACTGGCTCAGACAGTCTTTGATGCTATTAAAGTTTGCATATAAACTTCTGCTGTTGAAGTGTATGATTGAGAGCTTATTGTCTACTTTAACTGTCCTGTTGTAATGATCCATTGTATAGTAGCAGCAGTTATCAACAATGTCATTGAAGAAGTTATTTTCTGGGTCTGTATCCTCTTCCATGCCCTGACATTTATAGTCCGTATAGCTGAATGTTTTCAGTTCCAGGTTATCAGCACAAACAGTCGTAGGTGTTGTGTCCATGAATGATAAAGAAACAGTACCTGTAACTTGTGACATGGTGACAATGAATCGTGCGTGATATCACCAGTGATCCAAATGTTCCTCGAGGAGTTCAATCGTATTTGTCCAGCTCCGTGATGTCCCGAACAACCAGAACCTTCGCCTCCTCCGGTGTTCCGTTCAGCTTAATGAAGACTTTACAATTCGTGGTCCACGTAGACTGGATATTCTTCTGCTTCCTCAGGAACCGGGCCTTCCTCGCAATGTCAGCGTTCTTCTTGGTCAGGTGCTCGTTAATGAAGACATCTGACCCTTTTAGCAACCTGCCCTGTTTTAGGAGAGCAGATTTGTGTCGCCGGTTACTAAATTGCATAATAATGACTGGTTTGTCGTTGTTACTTCTTCTCGGGAGCGGGTGGCACGCTTCCACGGTGTCACAGTCCAGCCTTATCCTCTTGGACAAGAGGAAAGAGGCCACCTGTTCCTCCGTGGAGTCAGTCACACCAGGCGATGGCTCACCAGTCGGACAGGGCCCTGCCACCGCGCCGGCAAAGGAACGGGGCTTGACTCGCAATCCGGTGATGATTACATCGTTCATCCTGGTATATTGTTCCAAATCTGCCACTCGGTTCTCCAGAACAGCGATCCGTTTATCCTTTTCCTCGTTAAGAAGCCGCAAAGCCTTCACCTCTTCTACCAAGTCCAAAATGGACTTCTGCTGGAGTCGGATAGCCGAGGTTTCCCCAGAAAGAAAATCCAACGATTTCCTGATTTCTTCAAGATCTTCCATGGCTGGATTCTTCTTTGGTCCCATACTGGCAACAGGTAGGAGTCTGCGCAACAGGAAAGTGCAGTAGTGTTCGCGGGAAGCTGTAGTCTACATCACGAGACTTGAGTTAGCACCATTGTAACATTCAGTTAGAGACCATTGTAACATTCAGTCCACTATGTGATTATCATTACAGTTTACTGTCTGTTTATGTGTGTGTGTGTGTGTCTATGGCCCTTGCAGTCTGGCATTGCTACTGAGGTTGATGTGAGCTGAAAAGGAGGCCCAGTGCCTTGGAGGTGGATGTCAGACCACTGGACGAAGGAGCACTGGATGGGAGACCACTGGATGAGAGAGAGCTGGAAGGGGGACCACTGGATGAGAGATTTCTGGATGAGGGAAAATGTGATGGAGTGGGCTGTCTTATATTTAAACCACAGTATTTTTGTCATTACTACATGCTTTTAATTGTGGTCGTTATTGAATTTTATTGAGTTTGCTCCTGTTGACTTTAGCAAACCACCTCTTTCTCCTCTCACTATCAGCTGGGAAGCTGTAGCCTACATAACGAGTCACAACTCCCTATTGGAGCATGCAATACATCCCCATGCATCACACCCAACCATTATGAAATTGAAGATGCTAGGTGCAAGCCCAAGACGGCGCAGTGTAGACAAAGGCGTTACCTTTGTTGTTTCACCTTTTACACTCTTATCATATCAGAGACTAAAATAACATGTGTACATATTTGAATAGTAATGTTCACTATTATGTAGTTGCACTGTAGCCTTTCACAACCAAGTCCTTGAGGGTTAATCATTGTGCATTACACATGCATAAAATGTTATTAAACTTTTTCCTATTTCTATCATTACATGGTCATAATCACCTTGTGTGCTGTCAGTTATTGAGTATTCAATAAAAAGGAATAAGTAGTATTAAATAAAGATGCAGAACAAACTACTTGTTTGCAAGTTACATTTAATGACAACACATAAAGGGTATTGACATTCTTAAGTTGGAGTACAGCTGTGGTTGCATCTATGTGGCGGTTGATTTGCCTGATGGACTTGCTGTTGATGATGACAAATATGCAGAACACACCATTACAAATGCACTGCATAAACTATGACTAAATTGTATCGGTCAAACTGCAGAGTATTACAGTATAACCATGCTAACCTGCTAGGGAAGTTTACCGGCTACCTGCCTATCTAATGTTACAACACTGGATTAAAATAAAAATGATTAGAGCGACGTCTAAATTCATTTACACGAGTTCCTTAGTTTAACCGGTCTGACAGATCGTTGCTGCTAGCTAGAGCTTGCTAAATTGATCTGAATTTGTGGTTGCCATGTATGCGATAACTAGGCTACACTTCAAAATATCCATATATCATCTGACCAGATATCAATAGTCTATCTGCTTTTAGTAGCTCCGATACCCGTCTAGACATGTTTACTGTGACTTTACTTCTCTAATCTACCTGGGCTGGATTGCTATGGCATAATGCTTGGCTGAACGTCCTGCCCCGATCCCGCCCCCAGCCCGCCCCCTAATTATCTTAAGGATGAAGAAATACAGAAATAAATGTACACAGAAATAAATAAATACAGAAATAAATACAGACAGAAATAAATTACGTAGAAAATAAAATACTATAGTAAATTAATTGTCTAATTATTTCTATGTATGCAATATATTTATTGATAGATTTATTTCTGTCTGTATTTATTTCTGTATTTATTTATTTCTGTGTACATTTATTTCTGTATTTCTTCATCGCAAAAGCGTTACAATAAAGGTAACGCTTTTGTCTACACTGCGCTGTCTTGGGCTTGCACCTAGCATCTTGGATTTCATAATGGTTGGGTGTGATGCATGAGGATGTATTGCATGCTCCAAATAGGGAGTCGTGATGTAGACTACAGCTTCCCAGCTTATAGAAAGAGGTGGTTTGCTAAAGTCAACAGGAGCAACCTCAATACAACAAACTAACACAATTAAAAGCATGTAGTAATGACAAAAATACTGTGGTTTAAATGTAAGACAGCCCTCTCCATCACATTTTCCCTCATCCAGCTCTCTCATCCAGTGGTCTCCCTTCCACCGCTTCTTCATCCAGTGTTGTCCCATCCAGCGCTCCTTCATCCAGTGGTCTGACATCCACCTCCAAGGCACTGGGCCTCTGTTCAGCTCACGTCAACCTCAGTAGCAATGCCAGACTGCAAGGGCCATAGACACACATACGCACACACACCACATAAACAGACAGTAAGCTGTAATGATCATCACATGATGGACTGAATGGTAAAATGGACTCTAACTCATAGTTTGCTTAGTAAACATTCACTTTATAAATAGATTAACCATGTTGTACTCTGTTCTTTGATGGTTCCTTGATACTGTGTATAATCTCATCCAATTTCTTACTGTACCAACTCCCATATTATTGGTGCAAAGCGACCAGTTATGGACTAATAATTAAATACAGCTTTCCTCTCACACAAACATGTTGGTAACCATTAGTTTCTCAATAAATATAAATAGTGCACTAAATTAGCTAGCTACACTTAACATTACATAAATAGGTCATCACTCACTTCGTAGCACATTGTTTTTGCTACGTTCTGGCTTCTACATTTCTAGCTAGCATCAAAAAATCTCGGCACTTTAAGATACTAAAATGTTAAATGCACTAGATGCCAGAAAATGGGCCAAGAATTTACCTTCTTACCTTGGCACAGCTCCATCATACAGTACAGTACAACTGTTCCTCAACAACGATGCTGCTGTGTTTGAAACTGATGATGCTAGCTCGCTCTAGTTCTACGAACCTACAGTACAGTACCATGAACGTAAAAATAACGGTGATAATAGAAGGCAATCAATTGACGCAACTCTTTCTCTTTATGACTCTGGATGCAGCTAAATGATACAAATTGGTATCCAGAGCCTCAACGCGAAAAAGTAAAACAAGGGAGTCAGGTGGCTGAGCGGTTAGGGAATCGGCCTAGTAATCAGAAGGTTGCCGGATCGATTCCTGGCCGATTCCCGGCCATGCCAAATGACGTTGTGTCCTTGGGCAAGACACTTCACCCTACTTGCTTCGGGGGGAATGTCCCCTTACTGTAAGTCGCTCTGGATAAGAGCGTCTGCTAAATGACTAAATGTAAATCTTGACTAGCACTTTTTCAGGAAGGTTAGCTAGCCAAAACTCCCAAATCTCTGGCTATCTGTTGCGTGTGTGCAGTCATTTGTTTACTAAGGTAGTCATAGCAACCCCAGGCATGGAAAGTCCATCTTCGCACTCCGATACCGATCAACCAATTAAGGTGACACCGTGACATACATTGATTGACAGCTTACCTCATTAGCTTAAGGACAAGGAAATACAGAAATAAATGAACACAGAAATAAATAAATACAGAAATAAATGATGAAAGAAAGAAATGAATACAAAAATAAATACAGAAAGAAATGGCCATGTAAATAAATAAATACGTAATTAATATTCGATTTAACCTTCCGTTGTACGGTTTAGGCTGAAATTAATTATTTTCATGAACAGATTGACAAAGTTTAGGCGGTGGCAATGAAGTTCAGGTTAGTAGTCAGATAGTTTCACCTATTGAAAGACTTTTGATTTAAGTAAGGGGAGTGCCGAACATGTTCTGTTGCCGTTTGACTTCCTAAACAGCTGTGGAGATGTTTTTGTAGTGTGTCTCGCGTAGGCTACAGCGTTGCAGTGAGCAACACTGGTTTGAAACCACAGGTAATGATAATTTCACCAACAAATCGTTTACTTGTTGTAATGTCATAATAAATGTATTTGTGAGGAATGTTTATTTTAACGATTGAAAACAGATGCGTCATAAACCACTTAAGTATGTGTTGCCCGGGCAACAGAGGCTAATGTCATGATGCTAATGCTTCAGTGAAATGGTAGACTACCGTTTCGAAAGTAGATGTGGGCCTACTTCCTTAATACAGGGCTCTCAAGTGTCACGCATTGAGCGTGACAGTCACTCATTTCGGTCTTGTGTCACGCACTCCCGCCACACATTGTATTTCTCACGCTGAAAAACTATAATATATTTAATATGCTGCAGCGGCAGCGCCCAACGGAAATGTCTCTGGCCGCGCCGCTCTCACTTAGCCTGGTCCTAACCAGACTCTCGTACATTTCATTTGTACAGAGAGTCTGGCCTCGCTCCATTGACAAGCGTTGACTTCCTTGTAGGCGGGTACTCTGTTGAAGTTTAAAACTATTGGATCTGCCCAGAGCCACTCTGATCTGCCATAACCAATCGCTAGCGTTCGCCTTAGCCAATTCCTTCACCACTACTGTAACAGAGCTAGCTGCCGTAGCTGGAAAATCAAACTTTTCCCGAACCCTGTGGGGAGGAGGGCCACAACATCATGGCCACCAACAAAACTCAGCAAAACTTGTTCTTGCTCTGGCTTTAGCTGTTGGATATTCGGCAGCGTTGCCACAACGGACCGAATGGCTTCGCTCGCATCTTTCTCCGCCGCCATTACGGAACTACAACACAAACTAGCGCACAACATCAACGTCATCGTTCTCAGCCACTCCCTCTGTTCGCTGATTGGCCGGTAGAAAATTAACCTGAGACATCTGACTTACTTACCTTATGGCCAGACCAGAGCCTGTTTAAGGAGAGCCTGGCCACTCCCTATTAAGCCCCATTGTACCGAATTTTGTTGCAGTTCCACCAGAGTTCCACTGGTAGTGATCGTGGTCGAGTGCAGAATGAATGGGAGTCTATGGAGCTAAACGGCAAAATTTGTCTCTTTCACCTGATTGTCGTTGAGAAATCTCTGATTTGATTGTAGTTTTTGCATGTTCAACATGGATTACAGGTCGAAAGTTGAATGAACGAGTACTTATGTCCTTTCGATTTCTTACAGGGTAAGTCGTTGTTGCCCATAACACGCTAGCATTCTGCTAACGAATGCTGATTGGTTGGTGAAGGACTGACTACGACCAGAGATCCCGCTTGATGGCATCCGAAGCAGAACCAGAATGTCAGAGCATTAGCACCATTAGCAACAACATTAGCAAACCAAAACTCTTTCTAGCACGTGTATTGACAGGGAGAGCCTAACCTGTCAGCTGTGTTGTCGATGCCTCGAGAGAAAAGTGGAAGTAACCAGAGCTTGCCGTCAAGCAGTATCTGGGGCCGTACAATGTGTATGACGTCAATGACATTTTAAAAGGCTTTTTAGAACAGAAAGACGACTTTTAAAAAATGTATCACCCAGCGGTGTATTTTTTTTGCCTCCCCTTTCGAATTCAGAATTCAAATTACTAGACGAAAAATTATATCCTGAGAAAAGTGGATTTTGAGGGGTATAGCTCCATAGACCTCCATTCATTCTGCACTCGACCGTTAGCACCCTCATATGGAACTAGAGTGGAACTGCAACCAGTTCAGAACCCGGAAGTTTCCCGAGAGTGGCAGTTCTCTCTATATTAGACATTGGCTGTGTCTACTACCGCGCACTTGTGCACTTCGAGCACTGACTTTCAGTGCTTAGGGCGCTTACACTGACAGAACTAGCAGAATTCAGTGCACTGAAAGTACCCGGATGACGCACTGCAAACGGTCAAAAAATGCAGTGTACAACGATGGACACTACTCGCCCTAAACGGGCGCCATATTGGCTACGTAGCGGAAGAGGAGCCCTTTCGGCAGCTTTTCATTTCTAAAATAATGGCGGTAAATGATGTAGGCCTATTATTAATATAGATATATACTAGCCTACTGATCGTCAGTCAGCAACATAACACACAAAGTTCAGAAAAACTAAGGAGAACATACCGCCTGTAGCCTATGGAGGACTAAAAGTGCCACAATGAATTAAATAAATACACCATTAAATAATTACTTAAATGTGTCATTAATTAATTAAAATAGGAATTAGATACATAAATGTGTTCTTAAATGTGTAATGAATTCATTAAAATACCAATTCATTTTATGTAAAATACATATTTCATGGTCCATTTACAAACGCTAAACAGCGCCCCCAGTCGAATGCATTTACATTTCACAACGTGTTGCATTTACATTTTACATTTACATTTCAGAACGTGTCTCTCACCAACTCCCTAGAAAGTTCATGAAGATCCTCCATCGTCTCTATCCAGGCACTCTACTTCAGACCATCGCAATGGATCAGACTAGATTCGCGCTAGCTCCACCCACTGACTTTGATGGGCGAGTTTGACAGATAACACAATTAATGAAGCACTGCAACACAACACGTGAAATGTAAATGTGAAATGTAAATGCAACACGTTGTGAAATGTAAATGCAATCAACTGGGGGCGGTGTTTAGCGTTTGGACCATGAAATACTTAAATAGTGAAATAATTATATATGTGTTTTACATAAAATGTATTGGTATTTTAATGAATTCATGACACATTTAAGAACACATTTATGTATTTAATTCCTATTTTAATTAATTAATGACACATTTAAGTAATTATTTAATGGTGTATTTATTTAATTCATTTTGGCACTTTTAGTCCTCCATAGTAGCCTACCCCATAGAAAATATTTTGGTAAATCAAAGCTAAACTAGAAACGTAAACGCTTTAGTTGCAGTTTCTTAACTAAAGCTAGCTAGCTAGCTACCGTTTCGGAAAAATAACTTGCGCTGTGGAGACAGTCGGAAATATTTAGAACTCACGCATCTAAAGGATACATCTTAGAAGAAAAAGAAACGCTGAACATTTCTGATCCAGTCAGTAGCCTAACAGAAACAGTATGGCACGGTCAGCCATAGTGATCCTACTGTATGTGTATCACCGAGGGGCATCATATCTTTCGTGATGAACGCTGTTACTGCTTGAGTAATTTAGTAGTACATTAATATGGAGTTAGGCTTTGAAACATTTCGATCAGTGATCCTGTCGGGTGTTATTTGGCTTATTTGACACACTGGTGTTTTTTTTAGGGCCGAATTAGTTTGGTAGTGTTGCCCTGTGAGGTAGCAACGTTAGCCAGGCAGGTTTTGCACAATACTTGACACTGCGCAGCATCTTTTTTTAAAGCAAAATTGGCAAAGTGTCTGTAGTGTCAGGTTCTGTCCAGCCTGAGGCCATCGTACAGGTCAAGGTAAAGTGTAACGTGCAAAGTTGATCCTTCGTCTGCAAACTGCGTCACTCACGCGTGTCACGTGACCAAAGTAAAATCTCAGCCTTTGCGATTACAAAATCTCGTTTTGTCACATCGCGATATTATCGCAAACGCAATTAATCGTTCAGCCCTACATGGATGCCTGTTTGTTGCAATTTATTAATATTCAAAAGCATTTTGCACAAGCTTAATTTAACACTAGTTTTTCTGGATACTTTTCTGTTCTATTGTTCAACCTGTCTTTGTCACTTTGTTCATTTAATGTAAGGGGTATAGGAGAACTGATGAGAGGAAGGCAATTTTTTTATTTTGTAAGAGTTTCAAGGCAGATTTTTATTTTCTTCAAGAAACGCATGCCTTAGCTTCAGATTTCAATTTTGGGAAAAGTCAGTGGGGAGATAACATATGGATGGCTTATGGTAATAATAACTGCTGGTGTGGTGTCTGCTGGTGGTCTATTCTGAAAGCATCCTTTCAGGGAAAAGTACTTAAAACAGTTGCTCATGATTCTGGAAGGTGGATTATTTTAGTTTCTGAATTTATGGATGATATTTTCATTCTGGGTAACATATATGGTTATAATAACAGCCAAAGAAACACAAGTTTATTTGAGGAATTTGAAAATGAAATATATACTTTACTGAATACCTTCATAGATGCTAAACTACTGTTTGGAGGGGATTGGAATAGTATCAGCAATCCCACAAAAGACTGTCACCCTCAAATATCTTTAAAAGGCACATATGGAGAATTTAATAACTTATGCTTGCATTTTAACTGTTGTGACATATGGAGAGTAAATAATCCAAATCAAATCCAGTTCACTTGGAATAACAAAGATTTAACAAAAAGATCAAGGATTGACTTTTGGCTTATATCAAATGAATTAATAGATAAAGTAAAAGAAGTCAAAATACAACCTTCAATCTTCACTGATCACAAAAGTATATCTTTAACATTGCATACAAAGAACCAGTTAAGTAGATGTTATCCACATTTCTGGAAATTGAACAATTCACTTTTATGTGATAAAATCTTAAAAGCAAAACCAGAGGAAATTATTAATGAAGTATTATGAATTTCAGATTCGGAATATGGCAATTAAAAGGGGTAAAGAATTAGCAAAAGAGAAAAGGTTTGAACAAGATAGAATACTTAAGAATATAATTTATATTTATGAAAAAGACAATATGTCTCAAACAGATATCAATAAGTTAACAGAATTACAATCTGAGTTGGAAAATGTATATCAATATTTAGTACGGGGTGTTTTTATCAGGTCTAGACGGAGATAGATGGAACATGGTGAAAGGAACACTAAATATTTTCATAGTTTAGAAAAAACAAATGCCAGACTTTTCATAGTTTAGAAAAAACAAATGCCAAACAAATGCCAGGTTTTACCCACCAGTTCGGTGGGTAAAATGAACATACAGTGAACCTCAAAGTCCATTGACACCTCTTTCCTATGCAAATCTCAAAATGAAAAAATTTGGCTGTAAAACGGTAGCTTTTCAACAAAGCCACCGGAGGCCCGCCTTTTTTGGCTCTGGTCTGTATCTTTGTCACGCCCTAAAATGTACATCCAGACCACCCCACTCACTGGTGTTTTTGCCCAAAACGTGATGTCTTTTGTGAGGCTTGGTCTGAAGAGGATCTGTGCCAAATTTGGTGAAGATTGGACAACTTTATAGGAGGGGTAGCGAAAAAACGTTATATTCATTCGAAATGGCGGCCACATCAATTTGGCTGGTATCACAAGTTAACGTGTCAGACACGGGATCTACTAAGATATCACGAGACAAAGGAATCACTTAAATAAGACAAACAAATCAACAGTTATTGGTCAACACACAATCCTGCCTATTGTAGTGCCCCCTAGAGGTCAAATGTCACTACCTGTCTCAGACCTCTTAATAAGAGGGTCCTGAGTCCATACACCAAGTTTGGAGTCAATGCATCAAAGATTGACTAAGATATGACCTCACTTCCCTTTTTCCAGATCAGTTGCTCAATTTGATTGGCTGTAACTAACAAATGATTTCGAAAATCAAAAATTCATACGATAACTTTTGTGGGGCTTGGTCTGAAGATGATCTGTGCCAAATTTGGTGAAGATTGGACAAACTTTATAGGAGAGTTAGCGAAAAAACTTTATATTCAAAATGGCGGCTACATCAATTCAGCCACATCAATTTGATTGGCTGTAACTAACAAACGATTTCGAGAATCAAAGATCCATACGATAGCTTTTGTGAGGCTTGGTCTGAAGATCATCTGTAAAATTGTAGGAGGAGTAGTAGAAAAAACTATTTTCCTTAACATTCAAAATGGCGGAGAATCTATATAACTGGGTATGACGTCATAGGACGTCATACCAGTTGGACTCGTCTTGATCCAGGGAATACAACGATACCTCATTTTTTAAAATGAGACATGTGGTTCAAAAGTAAAGTGTGTAAACACACCTTCAACTTTGACCCATTGGTGGCGCTAGAGGGTTTGAAATGGAGACATAAAACTTGGTGAAATTGATGAGGGGACTGGCCCCAAACAGTGTGCCAAATTTCACAACTTCTGACAATACGGTTCTAGGGGCTGCCATAGACTCCCATGGCAGAAGAAGATGTGTAATAATAATAACTAGAGAGGGTACAATTTCTGGGGAAATTGTAGGGTGTGCTTGCTTGCTTGCGTCGGTTGCAGGTGGGTCCGTCCTCTAAGTTTTTCCCTTCTAGTGATATTGTCAAGCATTTAGCCTACTCATATTGCATATTTCAGTAAGAACACCCTTTGAAACTAGCCTGACGATGTCAGACTCATAATTCTTGTCAGAATATGAGTCTGAGGACTCTCCATTGGGCTGTGACTATGGGGCGTGTTTCAACCAAACCCGGAAAACAAATGCCTCTTCGCTCAATTGGATAGACCTACAACCAATCAGAGCAACGTAGTATGTTAACTTTTACCAAACCCCGTAGGAAGGACGGCAAAAACATATTTTCCATCGACAAATGCCTTGATTGCGTTTCTCTGTTCCTCTTTCAAAACTAATGCGCTGTCGATGTCTTCTAAAACAGACTCGATGGCAGAATCATAACATCCCAGCTCTCCAGCGGTAGCCATGTTTGTTGAAAACGAATTCAACCAAAGCGCTCTTTGGTGACGTGGTTGATTACGTTACTGTTGATCATCTGTCCATCATCGTATAAAGCCCGCCCTGACAATTTCATTGGTCCGAACAGCTTCTGTTCGGACATTAGTTGTTCCCCAACGGAGATTCCCCAGACCCATCTTCCCGACCAAATAATTTTGTGGGCGGGGATAAGATGGGCTGGCAGCCAGGCTACTTTGAAACAGCTGCGAACCCCCTTTGAAACAGCTGCAAACCCCCTTTGAAACAAGCTACTGTAACAACGTTGTCACTGTAAGTATGTAATCGCGATTCAAACAGTACCGTCTGCTAACTGAAAATATGCCCCCCAAAACGTAAATAAGTTTGACATTAATGTAGGGGGAAATGGCTAATTCAAAATAAGTTTGCTAGAGGCAAGCTAGCTGCTGTTGCTCCACATTTCACTGATTGTTTGAAAGCGCCGGAAATGAGAACGTTTCTTTTGACATAAAGTTTAGCTGTGGCATTGAAGACAGTACTACACACTGCCAGTGGGTGAGCCGAGTCTGACTGAGACTAACGTCAAAACAAGCCGTGGTGTCACTCAAATTCCAAGTTTTACACAAATCACAAAAATATGCTGACGCGCTGGCTGTCTTCGCAATCGCCATATCTTTATAACACTGCCCTCCTTCTGATTTTTGATGTAGAATTGACCCTGGTACGAAATTAAGAAGGCTGACGGGGCTCTCACGTAGCAAACCAATCAAAGTTTTTACAGCAACCTACATTAAAATCTCACCATCTGGCTGTCTTCACAATAGTCATATCGTCATAACATTGCCCTCCTTCTGTTTTGTGGTGTAGAATTGACCGAACTATAAAAATACGAAAATACTAAACTACTATGACGCTTGCATGGCTGCCGCCTAGGCAGTCTCACGGGCGACCCGCACTCGCTCAAATTACAAAGACTTTCACAACCTAAATAAAAAATCCGAGATGGCAGTTCCACTCGAAATTGCTTTCTCAACAAAACCCAATGGTTGGTAATTTTGGGGGTTGGCATTTTTCACTCATAATCCAAGCTCCAATTTACGTGCTAGGACGTCTCTATCACGTTGTATCCATGCGTCGTTGCTAACGTGTGCTGACGTAGTGACGTAGACTAGCACTGCTACCCTTCGTTGACAGAAGACACTTTTTGCCACAAAAACTTTGTAACCTCCTAAACTGTGCAACGGAGTGTAAATAAAAATACAAGCAACTCAATCGCTAGCAAGACGAAACTTTTGACACCTAGGTTGTCTATGTAGGCCAAATATTGACGAAGATTTAGGGGTGGGAAAAGAAATAATAATAAAGATATATGTGAGAGAACAAAGGTTGTGCTCTTGCCGAAGGCAAGCACACCCAATAATAAATATAGCTGCAAGCAGCAATGGGGTGGCCAAGCAGGTCAGATGACCCAGAAGAAACTTTCGACATCCTCAGAAGAGGGTTCCAAGTACACGCAGCAAGTTTGGCGTAAATCCATCATAGATTTGCTGAGATACGACACAACTTTCTGTTTGGCGGCTCTGCTGCCGATTTCGATTGGCTGTACCGGACAAACGGTTTCGAAAATCTAAAATCATTTTGATAGTTTGTGTGAGGATTGCATTGACTATAGCTTGTAGCTTGACTACAGGTAACTAGCGACTGCGGTGTACCTGGCTTCCTTTGCAGTGGCTTACAGTCTCGCTAAACAGAGAATCAGAGACATGACAAGCTCGTCGGCTTTGGCTGGATTCGAACCTCTGACGCTGACGTTGCCAGGACACCAACTTATCCTAATGAGCGATTCTCAGTGCTGCAAATCACAGTTCAGTTACTGGGTAAAAATATAAGCAGTTTTTCCTGCGGTAAGCGGTTGTCCGATTTGGCCCAAGTTTAAACAGCTGTAATTCAGTCCTATTTTGACATGTCAAGGTGATTGTGGTCTGAAGATAATCTGTCCCAAATTTGGTGAATATTTGATACATTTTGTAGGAGGGGTAGGACAAAAACGTTTTATTAATTAATTCAAAATGGTGGCATCAATTCGGCTGGTATCACAAGTTAACATGTGTCAGACACGGGATAGCCCCCCTAGAGGTTAGAGGACACATATCTACAAAGCACAATAAATCTGACTCTTCTTGAGTATAGATCCCCTGAGAATGAAACATTATCATTACCATTATACTGTTAGACAGCTACTGTGGCATACCTGGCTTCACTAAACAGATAAACCAGTATCATGTCATGCTTGATGACTGTGGCTGGGTTCGAACCTATGAACTTGCACTTCAGAGGAACCCGTCTTATCCCAGTGAGCTATTCTCACTGCAGGGAAATGCTGTGTTCATGGAACTAGAATAATAATAATAATAATAATAATAAAACTAACAATAACAATAGGTTTCCTCCTTACGGAGGAATCCTAATAATAAATATAGCTGCAAGCAGCAATGGAGGGGCCAAGCAGTCCAGAGCAGGACATGGCCTCCATAGCACTTGTGCAACAATTAAGTCACAACAACCTGTTGCACTCATGCAACACACCAAGTTTGGTTGAAATATCTGTTTGCGTTCAAGAGTACCGAGTGTTCAAAGTGTTCATTTCTGGTATAACACCGCAGGCCTCCTCTGCTCCTCGTGGGAACAAAGGAACCGAAGTTTGGTGACAATCGGACAAATGGTTGCTGAGTTACGCTCTCACGTCTCGTTTGGCGGCTTCGCCGCCGCCTTTGATCGGCTCTACCGAACAAACGTTTTTGAAAATGGAAAATACAAAAATACATCTGATACCTTTTGTGCAGCTGGGTCTGAAGATAATCTGTGCCAAATTTGGTAATCATTGGACAAAATTTGGGGCGTGAAAAAGGTTTTTACACTTTTCCATAAAATCCAAAATGGAGGCCCCGTCAATTCGGTTGTTATGAAATATTATCGAAGGTCAGGCTTGGGATCTCAGAAGACATCAAGAGACAAAGAAAATACTTTATTAAGCTAAAAACTTCAACAGTTATTAGCCAAAACACGTTTATGCTTCCGGCCACGCCCCCTTGTAGTCACATGACACAATTTTTGGAGGACATCCTCAGAATAAGGTTGCGATTAGGCGTAACAAATTTGGTGTCACTGCATCAAAGAACTGCTGAGATATGACTTCACTTCCTGTTTGGCAGCTTTTCTGCTGAATTTGATTGGCTGTCACGGACAAACGGTTGTGATGATCAAAATTATTTTCGATAACTTTTGTGAGGCTTGGTCTGAAGATCATCTCTGGTAATTTTGAAGAAGATATGAGAACAATTGTAGGAGGAGTAGAGAAAAAACCTTTTTCAATTCATTCAAAATGGTGGCCGCATCAATTCGGCTTTCATCACAAGTTATCATGTGTCACATACGGGATGTCCCAAGATATCATGAGACAAAGGAATCACTTAATAAAGGCAAACAAATCAATAGTTATTGGCCAAAACACATTTTTGCTTCCTGCGGCCACGCCCAGTGATCACATGACACCAAATTGTGTGGACATCCTCATAAGAGGGTTCCGAGTCATCATACCAAGGTTGGTGTTGATATCTCAAAGATTTGCTGATATATGACTTCACTTCCTGTTTGGCGGCTTTTCTGCTGAATTTGATTGGCTGTACCGAACAAACGGTTGTGAGGATCAAAGTTCTTTTCGATAACTTTTGTGACGCTTGGTCTGAAGATTATCTCTGGTCATTTTGACGAAGATTTGACAAAAATTGTAGGAGGAGTAGGCTTTCAAAGGGTTTTGATAAAACCGGAAATTGCGGAAATTCTATATAACCGGAAATTGACGCCATGGTGTGCGTTGAACTCGGCTTGATCCAAGGAATTCATCGGTACCTCATTTTTGACAATCGGACATGCGGTTCAAAAGTTGCGTGTGTAAACACAAGTCCAACTTTGACCCATTGGTGGCGCTAGAGTGCCCAGGTATGAGACATGACACTTTGTGAATTGGACCAGGGGACTGTCCCCAATGAGTGTGCCAAATTTCACAACTTTCGACCAAGCGCTTATGGGGGCTGCCATAGACACCCATGACGGAAGAAGAATAATAATAATACCACCAATTACAATAGGTGCCTCGCAGCTTCGCTGCTTGGCCCCTAATAATAAATATAGCTGCAAGCAGCAATGGCGGATTCCTCCTAACATTGCGAACCATTGAAAAATGTATGTTCTACACAAATTGTCACTGTATAGAAAAATCTATGCTGTAGACTTACAAATGGGATACCAAATCTGAAATGCAATACCATTAAGATCCACAAGGGCTTTTATTTCAAGCCAAGGAGTGAAGGGAGGGGGCTTGGTGAGCCTACCCATTCCAGAAAGCCTTGTATCTTTGTGCATCTGGGCGTGGCCTGTAGCGTCACCTATGGGTGATATTGGGCCATTTGTGGTGTGGTAGTTACTCTTGGCCTATACTATCAATGTTTCAGGATTTTGAGAACTTTTTACCATTGCATTCAAAATCGGAAATGCAATACCATCAAGATCCACATGGGCCTTTGCTTAAGACCAAGCAATGAGTGGGGGCTTGGTCAGCCCACACTCTCCTGAAATGTTGATTATGCGTCTTGCCAAGCCTGCGCGTGTGTCAAGGGAAAGGCTGAGTGTGTGTGAGAATGTGGAGCGCGCGCGCTGAGGAGCAGAGGGAGACATTAATTGGAAATTTCCTTAGCAATTAGCCAAGCATGCATAGTTTCAAATATTCACAAAAAATCGACTTTTCATCTCACAGCCAACTTTTTCTCAGATTTGTGTACTAAACATTCTCAAGAGTCTTCATATGAACTTGTGATTGCATCAGAGTATCAGTTTTTGACTGGCGGATGTGTAAAGCATTTTTTTAGCGTTAGCGATAAATTCGATTTGCTTTATATCAATCATTTTTGGAGATACGAAGTTGCCTTTGCACATGGTAACATGTTGTAGTGTTTTCCACCGATATACCAAGTTTAGTGTTGATATATCAAAGATTTGCTTAGATTTGACCCAAATTCCTGTTTGGTTGCATTTTGGCCAATTTTGATTGGCTGTACCAGACAAACGGTTTAGAAAATCAAAACGCCATGGGATAACTTTTCTGAGGCTTGGTCTGAAGATCATCACTGGTAATTTTGAAGAAGATATGACAACAATTGTAGGAGGAGTAGGATTTCAAAGGTTTTTGATAAAACCGGAAATGGCGGAAAATCTATATAACCAGTAATTGACGTCATAGGGTGCGTTGAACTCTCGTCTTGATCCAGGGAATCCAATGGTACCTCATTTTTGAATATCAGTCATACGGTTCAAAAGTTGCGTGTGTAAACACAAGTCCAACTTTGGCCCATTGGTGGCGCTAGAGTGGTGCAGTGGGAAACATGAAAATTGGTGTAAGTATAGAAGGGACTGTCCTTAATGAGTGTGCCAAATTTCACAAAAGTTATCCAAGGGGTCTAGGGGCTGCCATTGACTCCCATGGAACTAGAATAATAATAATAATAATAAAACTAACAATAACAATAGGTTTCCTCCCTACGGAGGAATCCTAAATATAGCTGCAAGCAGCAATGGCGGATTCCTCCTAACATTGCGAACCATTGAAAAATGTATGTTCTACACAAATTGTCACTGTATAGAAAAATCTATGCTGTAGATTTACCAATGGGATACCAAATCTTAAATGCAATACCATTAAGATCCACAAGGGCTTTTATTTCAAGCCAAGGAGTGAAGGGAGGGGGCTTGGTGAGCCTACGCATTCCAGAAAGCCTTGTATCTTTGTGCATCTGGGCGTGGCCTGTAGCGTCACCTATGGGTGATATTGGGCCATTTGTGGTGTGGTAGTTACTCTTGGCCTATACTATCAATGTTTCAGGATTTTGAGAACTTTTTACCATTGCATTCAAAATCGGAAATGCAATACCATCAAGATCCACATGGGCTAAAGACCAAGCAATGAGTGGGGGCTTGGTCAGCCCACACTCTCCTGAAATGTTGAGTATGCGTCTTGCCAAGCCTGCGCGTGTGTCAAGGGAAAGGCTGAGTGTGTGTGAGAATGTGGAGCGCGCGCGCTGAGGAGCAGAGGGAGACATTACATTGGAAATTTCCTTAGCAATTAGCCAAGAATTGCTAGTTTCAAATATTCACCAAAAATCGACTTTTCATCTCACAGTCAACTTTTTCTCAGATTTGTGTACTAAACATTCTCAAGAGTCTTCATATGAACTTGTGATTGCATCAGAGTATCAGTTTTTGACTGGCGGATGTGTAAAGCATTTTTTTTTGCGTTAGCGATAAATTCGATTTGCTTCATATCAATCATTTTTGGAGATACGAAGTTGCCTTTGCACATGGTAACATGTTGTAGTGTCTTCCACCGATATACCAAGTTTAGTGTTGATATATCAAAGATTTGCTGAGATTTGACCCAAATTCCAGTTTGGTTGCCTTTTGGCCAATTTTGATTGGCTTTACCAGGCAAACGGTTTAGAAAATCAAAACGCCATGGGATAACTTTTATGAGGCTTGGTCTGAAGATCATCACTGGTAATTTTGAAGAAGATATGACAACAATTGTAGGAGGAGTAGGCTTTCAAAGGTTTTTGATAAAACCGGAAATGGCGGAAAATCTATATAACCGGAAATTGACGTCATAGGGTGCGTTGAACTCGTCTTGATCCAGGGAATCCAATGGTACCTCATTTTTGAAAATCAGTCATACGGTTCAAAAGTTGCGTGTGTGAACACAAGTCCAACTTTGACCCATTGGTGGCGCTAGAGTGGTCTAATGGGATACATGAAACTTGGTGTAGGTATAGAAGGAACTGTCCTTAATGAGTGTGCCAAATTTCACAAAAAGTTATCCAAGGGGTCTAGGGGCTGCCATTGACTCCCATGGAACTAGAATAATAATAATAAATATAGCTGCAAGCAGCAATGGAGGGGCCAAGCAGTCCAGAGCAGGACATGGCCTCCATAGCACTTGTGCAACAATTAAGTCACAACAACCTGTTGCACTCATGCAACACACCAAGTTTGGTTGAAATATCTGTTTGCGTTCAAGAGTACCGAGTGTTCAAAGTGTTTTTTTCTGGTATAACACCGCAGGCCTCCTCTGCTCCTCGTGGGAACAAAGGAACCGAAGTTTGGTGACAATCGGACAAATGGTTGCTGAGTTACGCTCTCACGTCTCGTTTGGCGGCCTTGCCGCCGCCTTTGATCGGCTCTACCGAACAAACGTTTTCGAAAATGGAAAATACATCTGATACCTTTTGTGCAGCTGGGTCTGAAGATAATCTGTGCCAAATTTGGTAATCATTGGGGCGTGAAAAAGGTTTTTACACTTTTCCATGAAATCCAAAATGGCGGCCGCGTCAATTCGGTTGTTATGAAATATTATCGAAGGTCAGGCTTGGGATCTCAGAAGACATCAAGAGACAAAGAAAATACTTTATTAAGATAAAAACTTCAACAGTTATTAGCCAAAACACGTTTATGCTTCCGGCCACGCCCCCTTGTAGTCACATGACACAATTTTTGGAGGACATCCTCAGAATAAGGTTCCGATTAGGCGTAACATATTTGGTGTCACTGCATCAAAGAACTGCTGAGATATGACTTCACTTCCTGTTTGGCAGCTTTTCTGCTGAATTTGATTGGCTGTCACGGACAAACGGTTGTGATGATCAAATTTATTTTCGATAACTTTTGTGAGGCTTGGTCTGACGATCATCTCTGGTCATTTTGAAGAAGATATGACAACAATTGTAGGAGGAGTAGAGAAAAAAACGTTTTCAATTCATTCAAAATGGTGGCCGCATCAATTCGGCTTTTATCACAAGTTATCATGTGTCACACACGGGATGTCCCAAGATATCATGAGACAAAGGAATCACTTAATAAAGGCAAACAAATCAATAGTTATTGGCCAAAACACATTTTTGCTTCCTGCGGCCACGCCCAGTGATCACATGACACCAAATTGTGTGGACATCCTCATAAGAGGGTTCCGAGTCATCATACCAAGGTTGGTGTTGATATCTCAAAGATTTGCTGATATATGACTTCACTTCCTGTTTGGCGGCTTTTCTGCTGAATTTGATTGGCTGTACCGAACAAACGGTTGTGAGGATCAAAATTCTTTTTGATAACTTTTGTGAGGCTTGGTCTGAAGATTATCTCTGGTAATTTTGACGAAGATTTGACAAAAATTGTAGGAGGAGTAGGCTTTCAAAGGGTTTTGATAAAACCGGAAATTGCGGAAATTCTATATAACCGGAAATTGACGCCATGGTGTGCGTTGAACTCGGCTTGATCCAAGGACTCCATCGATACCTCATTTTTGACAATCGGACATGCGGTTCAAAAGTTGCGTGTGTAAACACAAGTCCATCTTTGACCCATTGGTGGCGCTAGAGTGCCCAGGTATGAGACATGACACTTTGTGAATTGGACCAGGGGACTGTCCCCAATGAGTGTGCCAAATTTCACAACTTTCGACCAAGCGCTTATGGGGGCTGCCATAGACACCCATGACGGAAGAAGAAGAAGAATAATACCACCAATTACAATAGGTGCCTCGCAGCTTCGCTGCTTGGCCCCTAATAAAACTAACAATAACATTAGGTTTCCTCCTTACGGAGGAATCCTAATAAAACTAACAATAACAATAGGATTCCTCCTTACGGAGGAATCCTAATAATAATAATTATAAGAAAAGGTAGAAACACTTGAGGTGGCTGCGCCGCTTCGCGGCTTGGCCACCAATTATAATTATAAGAAAAGGTAGAAACACTTGAGGTGGCTGCGCCACTTCGCGGCTTGGCCACCAATAATACTAACAATAACAATAGGTGCCTCGCAGCTTCGCTGCTTGGCCCCTAATAAAACTAACAATAACAATAGGATTCCTCCTTACGGAGGAATCCTAATAATAATAATTATAAGAAAAGGTAGAAACACTTGAGGTGGCTGCGCCGCTTCGCGGCTTGGCCACCAATTATAATTATAAGAAAAGGTAGAAACACTTGAGGTGGCTGCGCCACTTCGCGGCTTGGCCACCAATAATACTAACAATAACAATAGGTGCCTCGCAGCTTCGCTGCTTGGCCCCTAATAAAACTAACAATAACAATAGGTTTCCTCCTTACGGAGGAATCCTAATAATACTAACAATATCAATAGGTGCCTCGCAGCTTCGCTGCTTGGCCCCTAATAACTAGAGAGGGTACAATTTCTGGGGAAATTGTAGGGTGTGCTTGCTTGCGTCCGTTGCACAGGGTCCGTTTTTTAATGACATTTTTACAACTGATATTTCTGTATATTTTACATAAAAATGCATACTTATTATTTATAAAGATTACATAGATTTAAAAGCATATTTTTTTTGCTGCTCATTTACAAATCAAAATACGAGTGAAGTGTAGAATGAAATAGATGTCTTCTCATTTCCTCTGCAAGAGGCAGCCTCATAGCTGAATCAAAACGAATACATTTGGCAGACCGGTGTAAAAATTGACCTAATCTCTATTACTTAAACGTCCTTTTAAGTTTTTCCCTTCTCGTGATATTTTCCGGCATTTAGCCTACTCATATTGCATTCTTTCATTAATAAAGTACCCCCTTTGAAGATTATTCTACGACGTTACCGGCAGTAGAATATGGAATCGCGATTCAAACAGTACCATCTGCTAACTGAAAATATGCCCCCAAAAACCTAAATAAGCTTGACATTTATTTAGTGGAAAATCGCTCGTTAAAAAGCTCACAGGTAGCGATCATTGTCAGTAACAACGCAAAATGCGATATAGCCCAGTGTGGAGAAGCTGCCCCGGTAAATTGTACTACTACAGTACAGTACTAGACTGGCAGTGCTCGTCTTGGTAGCGATTGCATTGGTTCCGTACAACGTTCCGTTGTACGGTTTAGGCTGAAATTAATTATTTTCATGAACAGATGAACAGAACAAAGTTTAGGCTGTGGCAATGAAGTTCAGGTTAGTAGTTAGACTTCCTAAACAGCTGTGTAGTGCTAGATGTTTTTGCAGTGTGTCTCGCGTAGGGTACAGCGTTGCAGTGAGCAACACTGGTCTGTAACCACAGGTAATGATAATTTCACCAACAAATCGTTTACTTGTAATGTAATGTCATAATAAATCCTACAACGAAAATGTATTTGTGAGGAATGTTTATTTTAACGACTGAAAACAGATGCATCATAGACCAATGTAGTATGTGTTGCCCGGGCAACAGAGGCTAATGTCATTATGCTAATGCTTCAGTGAAATAGTAGACTACCGTTTCCGAAAGTAGACGTGGGCCTACTTCCTTAATAATATTAGCTTATATTGTACATTACACATCACAATTGTGTGTCATATCACAAAGTAAAATGAGTAAATAGTTATCACCCTGGCCTCTTTGCTTGTGGCGTTTCTGCAGCTGCCTTGCAGTAAAGCTATAGTTAGCCTAGCTATCCCCCAAGTTAACAGATGCGAAACGAATGTTCTGCTAAAGGTAGTCACGCGTGTTTTCGTGACGTAGTGACGTTAGTAACGTCAGTGACAGTGGCTAGCAAATTAGCCACCGTTAGCTTCACTTTTCGCCACAAAACTTTACTTGAGCCTAAAACCATGCAACGGAACGTAAATCCCAATACAAGCAACTCAATCGCTACCAAGACGAAACTTTTGACACCTAGGTTGTCTATGTAGTGCAAATATTGACTGAGTTTTAGGGGGGCGAAAATAAACATTAATAATAATATATATGTGAGAGAACAAAGGTTGTGCTCTCGCCGAAGGCTTGAGCACACCCAATAATACTAACAATATCAATAGGTGCCTCGCAGCTTCGCTGCTTGGCCCCTAATAAGAAAAGGTAGAAACACTTAAGTGGCTTCGCCGCTTCGCGGCTTGGCCACCAATAAAACTAACAATAACAATAGGTTCCCTCCTTACGGAGGAATCCTAATAAAACTAACAATAACAATAGGTTTCCTCCTTACGGAGGAATCCTAATAATAATAAAACTAACAATAACAATAGGTTTCCTCCTTACGGAGGAATCCTAATTATACAAACCTTAGATACAGTATAAAAACATCTGCTTCTGCAATTATATTAGTTCAAAAACAACATATCTCAGCTAAAAAATAAATTAAAAAAAGACAATTAAAAAATGGACACACGGCTGATCTATGTTGGGTAAAGTGGGCCAACCACAGCTGATTCCAGTCTGGCTTAGACTCAGTGGCAGACTCAGACGAGGAAAAGGAAGAGCAAGGGGCCCAGGGAGAAGAGCAGGCCCAGTGAGAGATGGAGGGAGAGGTGCAGAAGCAGTGAGAGATGCAGAAGGAGGTGCAGGTGCAGTGAGAGGAGAAGTGAGAGGAGCAGGGCTGGGGAGAAGAGCAGGCCCAAGGAGAGGGCAAGGTAGAGGTGTAAGAATGCGTGGTGGTGGCATTCCAAGGGCTGCAAGAACAGTAGTCAGTGATGAAATGTGTGCCACTATCATTTACCATGTTGATGAAAACATGTGGCTTAACCCTGAAGATCGCAGGGATTAGATACAGTAATTTTGTGCTTTTTTGTTCCCCCTTTTTCATCTGGGCTTTTTGCTGGGTTTTTTTTTTACGGAATGCTCTTGTGTTTCATGGATATTTTGTTCACTGTAAGCATTACTGCAAAACTTTTTCTGTTCTATTACTGTATACTGTGTTTCTACTGTACTTCCTTGAGTAAACAGTAAGGAAAAAAAACCTGATTTGCTTTTTACTGAAATGTGTTTGAATGTGAACATTATTGTACATGTGGACATACAGTTCCCAACCAAGAAATGTAGTGTAAAAGGTGGATTGCATGTTTTGCATGCAAATACCTGAAACATAAGTCTATGCAGTTTTTATAATGTCAACAATAGCCAGTATTTTGAAACCTGGTGTACTTTGATTGACTGCATGTACCTTGTGAAGTGAAAACAAGTGTTATTCTTTGACAGAATAATTTCATTTTTAGTCAGATTTCCAGTGTTTTGGTAAAGTCAGTGTGTGCAGAGAAACATGTGTTCTGTCTTGAAATGGAGAGTTAGTATATATTTAACAAAATGTGTTTTTGAGAAGAAAATTATCCATTTGGCCAATTGTGTTTTGTAGGTGTCAGTCTGTGTTAAGAGTTTAGAAAAAGTATCCGAAGTATGGGTAAGCGCTTGTTAGCGATTGAAAAAAACTGTAAACATTATATAAAAAATAAAGATAAACTGTGGTATTTCATTCCAAACTTTATTTTTCAAGAAGTTGGGGGTATTGAATTCTTACTAAAATGCAAGTTTGGTATTGATAAAATCCCTCTTCAGCTATCTAACTTTCATAGACAGGTTCTTTTATGTTGGCTTCTTATGTATAAACACAATTTTTCACCCCACAAACATTTGATATGGAATAATAAAGACTTAATGTATAAGAACAAGTCAATATTCTATCCCAAATGGGTCCAAAACAATATTTTATTGATCTCCCAGTTGATTAATGACAACGATCACTTACTTACATATTCAGAATTCTTAATGAAATGTAATATTCCAATAATTGCACAAGATTATAGCATAGTATTTGATGCTATACCCACAGGTTACGTAAGAGTGCTGCAGGGTAGTAATGTGTCTAATGACCAATCAACATTTAGAACAGATGTTTTATTAAATGGCATTGACATAAAGGATAAAAAGTCCAATAATAGATATTTTAGACATTTGATATATTGCCCCACAGCTGCTCGATGCAAACATTATTGGAGTAACCACTTTGGGAATATCAATTGGAATTTGATTTGGACCTATTATAATAAATATGTTGTTAATAATAAAGTAAATGAAGTATATTTAAAAATTGTCCATTGCATCTACCCAACAAATCAAATAAAACAAATATATAAATCTGATCTTTCTGAATCTTGCATATTTTTTGGTGTTTTCACAGAGACGATTGCACATTTGTTTTGTGAATGTTTTTATGTCAGATTGTTCTGGATTGATGTGGAGGATGTATTTCATGTATTGTGTGGCTCTAGGATAAAATTACAAAGTAGAGATATAATTTTATACTATGAAGGTAATGATTTGGATAAATGCCATGTTTTCATTTTGAACCTTTTAATTTTATTTGGAAAATGTTATATCCATAAATGTCCATAATGGTCCAACCAAATATTCACCAATTTAAAAGTGACATGAAATTATATTTTTAAACTTTAAAAGGACTGACAAATAAGAAAGCCATCCGGATTTTTACAATGCCTTACAACCTCTTTAATTTAAATCGCATGCGCCCCTTTGTATGTATGTATGTGTACATTTAATGTTTTCAGTGCGTTTTTGTATTTGTACTTGAATAATAAAGTTTTTTGAAAGAAAAAAAATTAATCATGTATAAAACAATTCTGGTGTTTTGAATTGAACAATAAAGTTAACGTTAGCTAGCTAACGTCAACTTTACTGTCAAAATCATTTCACGACACCGGAGTGGTTTTATACATAACCACACGTGATTCACATTCGCTACTTTTACCTATGAGCTACCCTGACATACAACTGTTAACAACCAAGTTGAAGACAGAAAGTACTGTTTGTGGGGAATACTGCTTTGGTCGCACTCTTTTTGGTCTTTTGGTGGTCGCGAAAATCTAGAAATCCTTAAAAATGTTGCTCTCAAGAGTGGTTGATGGGGTGAAGGGAATGATGAAGAGTTAGATGGAGCGATGCAGGTGTATTTGGTGGAGGGGTGGAGGATGTGACACTGCGATTGTTATTGTTTATTATTGTCTATATATTTTTTATATATCCATATCTGAATAATCAAATTCCCCGGTTTTCCTGGTTTCTTGCCTCAAACCATTCAAATAGCCTATCTTGTTGCGATCTAGTGACACATACTCAATAGTATATTTCGTCATCCAATTCGCTAGGTGGCGCTGTCAGATAAAACGAGGGTCCTGAAACTGCGGTCCTGAAACTGCAGCTCTCCGGCTCTGCAGGTACATACTATTGCCTCTGATGGCCATGTTAAGGTTCTAACAGAGGTCAAAGTCTAAAACCAAACACCCTTAACACTTGTTGAAATCATCTCAGAAAGGCTACTTTGTGCAGTTGCATTTTGGATCAGGAGTGGACCTTTTGTTCCTGTGATCAATAGTATGGAATGCAATTGAGTTCTTGATTGGGAATTACAGTAGGTCTACTTTGCATCATGATCTAGGGTTCCATTCTTGTAATACTAAGGCACTCCATGAGAAACAAATCAATCCCTCCTAGATTCTACTTTTCTCATTAGGCAGGCCATATGTTACAGTAGGTCTGTTCTTGGTTACGATACACTTGCCAAGTTTCTGTGTGTGCCTCCTATGGCTCCTTGGGAGTGGTGCTCTGGGAGGTGGTCTCCCAGAAGCTAACTAATGTTCATGTACAGCTCCATATGTGGATCACGTAGCCCCCGCTGAGCTGTTCCCTTAGCACTCATGGAGAATACCAGGGTTCAGTTGATTTCAACTGCTTCTCTCTATGCACTTTTCTCTGACATTTGTCAAAAGCAATTTATGATATCTGCAGTATGTGCCGCTTGCTGTTTTCAGAAATCACCACTAGATGTCAGAATTGGGTTGTCGTTGAAAGGTGGACCCTTCCTGAACATCCTCCAGCATTTTGCTAATCCTACCCCTCGTGTTACAGAACACAATAATAGAATGCATATAGAATTATAGAATTTTTTAATTGTGCCTTAGGGTCAATGTACATTCTTGATTTATAAACACACAATATTATTTAAAACTGAATGTTTATAGTTTTTAATGTACATAAAAGGAAAAGTATATGGACAAGTGAATTGACTTTCTAAACAGAATTTCACATAACCTTTTGCCCTTGTGTGGCAATCGGTGAAGGGCACTGTTGTCCTGTAGGAACCCAGCTGTAGCCTACTTTTTAGTATTTTTTCAAATAAAACATGATTATAATTTTTATGTGACAATAATTTAATAAATGCCTTCTATCATGTGGATAAACACAAATCAGCAGCACAAAGTAATCCCAATTTAATTAATTCTCACGTACATAGAACCATAGCTGTCAGTCCATGCTGAAATCGAAGCGCATACAATGGTCATCAACCTAAAACTGCAATGGCCGGGTTTCCCAGATTCGTTAACGAATCTGGGAAACCCGGCCAATGTCTCTCTCACTCGCCCTTTTTCTCGCCCTCTCATTCTCTCTCTTTGCCTCTCTATCTCTCTCGCTAAACGATACTTTTTCGCCGCGCTCATATGCTACTCACCTTAGGGTTGATTAATGAACTATTGTACATGACAGTCAACAGACAGTCAATTGAGTAGCCTATTCAGACACCTGCTAATTTACCGTGTCTGGTTCCATTGTCATTTGCTCACCTGATCATTTGTGCATTTGTTTCCACAGTGGCGTGTTACTACAACGATTAACCAACACGGCAGTAGGCCCTACAGTCCCTTGGCACTATGTGACAACTATATAGATCTCTTCTGCTGTGAGAGGTTCTGTCCAACCTCAACGCTGAAGGCTTGCTGTAAACATCATGTGAAATTGATCACCTCTAAACTCGTAAGTCACAGACAGTGGATGCACGGTGGACCTGGCTAGTGCTTTTTGCACGGGGTTTCAGAGTGCGACCCAGGCCATTGGTCACATGGGTATAATTATGCACTGTGCACTCTACTGCGCGGCGTTCAGTGGGATGCATGCCAGGACACCGAGAGAAAAATGTAATGGTTTGTTATGATGACCTTTTGCGTTTCCATTAGTTCATTCTTCTATTTAGCACGACGACCCTGCAGTGCTCAGTGAATGTGATTTACCCCTGTGTACATTGAACCATGGAGTAATTAGGGCCTTAAGCCCTACTCGCAAGAGGCGCGGAAGAGAGACTTTAATCTGCGATGAGGTTATTTTAATGTAAACAAAGAGGCTGTTAATAGACAGACAGTGGGACTGCGACTCCACCACATTTAAAAGCTTCCATTAAAGAAGCCCTTTAGATTGTTTAAACGAAGAGACAGCCTAAGGCTAGCGAGGTTAGTCTACCACTCTAATGTCCATCTAACGACCACGTAATGTCTTTATCTACATCCTCTTTTGTGGGGAAAGTGAAAATCCGTACAATTTTATGACCACAGAAGGGACAAAGACAACATTGTCCACTCTAAACTTTATATAGGCCTACTATCTTTTTTCAGTGAAGTGAACAAATATTATTCTTTTGAGAAATTACATGGAAAAAATCTAAATGTTAAAACTGGCTGTATAGGCCTACTAGGCAGCCTAAGTGTAGAGAAACTTTCGTTTTCGTAATACAAATAGAATTACCAAATGTATAATTACGTTTTAATGGGAAGTAAGCTTTAGGGTTGTTCTGATTTTATTATTTTAATTGTGACAGTCATTGAGAACATTGACAGCCATCAGTCATTGAGAACAATTATAGGCCTATAGGCCTATGGATGATAGCTTCAAAGTTTAAACGCAGGGAGTTGAATTCTCAACGTTGGCGTTAAGAGCAAGCCTAAAGATTCGATAAATACGTTTTCCATCGTTTCCCATGGTGGAAGATAATATTTCTTTTTTTATGTTTCCTCCGTTATGAGTCCTGTCTCCACTGACGGGCATGGTAAGCCTCTCAGGCCGCATCATCCAAACAGAGTTCATCTTGGCCCGGCCCTTAGAAACAGATCAAAATGATGGGCTCCAAAACCCCAGAAATCAAAACAAACATTTAGAGACTCCAATGGTCCTGATGCGTAGATGATTTTACCATATGCGGGAAAAAAATAAATAATAAACGTTTTTAATTCGCATACTGAGGATCTGTCCAGCGCACATAACCTAAACTCCACCAGAGTCATATTCATGCCAGGTTGATCTTTAAGACTGAACAGTTAAAAATTGCACGGTTACAAACATGATTGGACGCATGATAGGCTGTATTAGCCTACTTTTAATAAGACAGACATTGTCATAACATTGCCAAAAGTACAATTTCATGCAGCATTAATGCAACCAGATGAATGTAAAAAAAACACATTTGGGCTCACATTAACTGCACAATCTTGTTTTGAATTGACTTGGAATGGACAACTCCCTCAGATCTTTTTTCTTCTTTTTTTTGCAGTGGAAATAGTGGCTCATTGCCATACAGAAGGCCGTGTACAATGGCCCAGGTCCCATTAAATCTGCGAAAGTTCCTTCCTGAGACAAACATCGCCAGAAATAGTCATCTTGGCCTGGTTTTATGTTTCGAAGAGGACAGCAATAATTCTCTGTTATAATAAAATGATATAATAATGAAAATGATTTAATTGAACTAATCCGAGAGCATCTCCTCTGGATAAATGTTTCCTTAACATAATAAGGCTTACTGAAAATAAGACACCAAGCAATACCCAACAAATCAAAAAGCACAATATGTGTTGGGTCTCAAAGGGTAGCAAAGACTAGTCAAACTTTGTTTTCAACCCACTGAGTAGTCTATTGTGTGACCCATGGTTTCACAAAATCAGACGATCACAACAGTTTCAAAGGTAGGGTTCATTAAAACAGTGTTTTCTTTTACTGGGGGGGCAATTCTTTACTTGTGTTGTGACATCCTGTTTTGCATAAACGATGGGAAATCGAGTATGGTCAGGCTCACAAGAGATGTTAAATGAGAATTACATATTGCATGCGTAAATTCAAAGTAGGCAAACACATGTCTCAAGCGAACGCTGGGTGTACTTTACCACTTTGACAGGTTTTAATGCTACTCTCAAAGGACTCATAGACACCTTAAATATCTCAGGCGTGCTAACCCGCATCGCGTCTCCTACATCCCCTTCCCTGGATTGTTTTGACTGCATGATCGAGGGCAAAACGTTATATTTCATTTCTAATTTTAACCCGGAAAGGTGTCACTCGAAAACTACGTGATAGGAGGGAGTCGGGGTCAGAGACACGTCCGGATTATGAAGCAAGGCTTATGAATGCAGTAGAACGATGCGTTCTGTAGTACTGATTACAGCACGCGATTTGAGAGAGAGAGATAAAGATAAAGAAGTGTGTGTGATAAAGAAGTGTGTGTACACGCGCGCGTGTCTACAAGCGCATTTGATTTATTTGATAAATATTTTAGTGCTGGGAATCGGTTTGCGTGACTTATTTGCTGAAAATGTAATGATTAATAGCTTACACCACTTATATTATACTAATGATAGTTTAAACGTAATAGTAAAACGTTTGTTCATTAATAATAAAACATTATGATTCTTGCATTCAATTATAATAATTACAATATTAGTAGGCCACAAAAAAAACGCCCACGCTATGTTATTATTTATTGTTTATTATTAAGATATCAAGATTCTTCGTATCATTATTTCACTAGCCTATAATAGTTTTAGAGTAATGGTATGAAAATTC
Source organism: Thaleichthys pacificus (assembly GCA_023658055.1). Lineage (NCBI taxonomy): Eukaryota > Metazoa > Chordata > Actinopteri > Osmeriformes > Osmeridae > Thaleichthys > Thaleichthys pacificus. Next base: position 2,409,022 of record CM042869.1, read on the forward strand.
CCCCTCCAAAAAAATTGTCATTGTTCAACTCCTCACACTGTGTGACTTTGTCTGTTCTTGTACGGTAAGTCTCAAACCATCTCCTCAGAAGTTAATTATGTTTTCGTTTTAGTGGGGAATAGATTTCCTTTGTTTATTATGAGCATAGGGACGGATTTGCGTCACCGTGCAACTTGCAGGTCGAGATAAAGTTGCACAAATATTGAAAAAAGGAAGTTCCAACAGTCATTATAAAGTTTCCCCCTTTTGCGCCGGAAGAAATAAGGATTTCTGCTGTATCCTAAAATACTAAAACAGGTTCTATTTTTGAACAAATCTAACAGGCATATCCGCTCATTTAACACGAATCATAGCCCATCAAAAACAGGATGAGCTGAATAGAAACTCCTTTGAGAAACTCCTAGGCTACCCTGTAGACTTTACGCACATAAAGGTCTGCCTGCATAAGCTTGCAATGAATTTACTGGGGATGGGTTTATTATTATGTACAATTTAAATGTAGGACTAATACAAATGCAATCAGAATACACCCATTGATACATTTCAGAATATATTCCTACGGACCCTACATTTAAGTGAAATCTGCAATCTAAAGTGGACCGTTTGCCAGTGTTTAAAGGAGTCTGCGTGGTAAACAGCAGCAATGCGATTGGAAATAAACTTGCATTGCAGTTATTTAGAATTGTTACTTATGTGGAGAACATTTAGGTCTGGAGTTTAGGCAGCAACATTAATTTAAATATATGTACTTTGTAGTACAGTATAATTATAAGTCACACAGGATCTCGATAACACATAGGCCTGCAATTAGACATACTCATTTACATAAAACATAGCCCACAATGTTTGAGTCAACCAAGACATTGTCAATGTCAGTATCAGACGCCGAATCTCCATCGCAAGGGCGTGTTAAACGTGAGGACAGGACCTCCATTGGCTAGAAAGTAACCAATCGCTATCAGAGTTGAAACTTCCTTTTGGAACCAACAGGCTATAGTTTGAGAGTTGTGAGAACTATTGCTGGCACCTACTATAAGGACACAACTATCTCTGACTCCTCACCAACGTACATGCCTATTACATTATCTTGACGACTTTGATAAACTAAAGACGTAGAGTCCAGGATGTATACAGCCGGACTAAACCCGTTTTACGCATCAAACTTTAGTCTTTGGTCTGCTTATTGCACGGGGGGTTTTGCAGTGGATACAATGAAGAAACCCTCATTTTGCATTGCAGACATATTGCAGGTTGGGGATACCGAAAACATCCCGGGGTCGTCGGCCCTCATGGCTCATATGGGACACCGTGCTCAGGTTCAGTCCTCCGGGTCTCCGTTGCGTCCTTCTCCGGTTGCTCCAGAGCCCTCACTTTACGGTGCGAGAGTGAACCCAGCGTCTCCGTATCACAGACATGGAATACACTTAACTTCTCTCTCAAGAACAGCGCTCAGCTCCCAACAAGCTCCCCCACCTTCAAGTAAAGACCTGAAGTTCGGAATCGATAGGATATTGTCAACAGATTTCGACATAAAAATGAAAGAAACGACATCATTAAGAGGTATGTTTTAATTAGCACTTCGAAATGCAGTCTCTAAAATGAACGAGTCAACCACTTGCCATTATCTATAAACAGCTAAGATGAACTATGTTCCCTTTCTGTCAGTAAAAGAAAGCATTCAAGAAATCTATCATGCCATGAAGTCACATTCAGGGCCTCTCATTTATTAAATAACTAATGACAAAAGCAAGCACTGGAAATATGTGTAGGCCTTATGGCCTTATTTTATTTACTCTCTAAACCCTCTAATGCAAACACCTACGTTTCCACCATAAAATTGAAAGGCTACATTCGAGCTTCGGTTCATGTTCCTTTAGATTTTGTCAGACATGAATGATAAACAGACGTAGCGGTAATATTTATTGGTTTATCTCTCGCCCTGTGACAGATCTTACATCCATTGTTAGCTCGAACCGTCAGTCAGGGATTCACGTCCCAGTGCAGCCCTCGGCGAGCCACTACTTCGCGTCCATAGACCCTGGGATGAGCGACGCATCCTCCATGATGAGCTCACTAAACAGCGCCAGGCAATCAGGGCAGCATCAGTTTCAGGACACCTTCCCAGGTAGACGTCCTTACGTACAGGGCCTTTTAGACACACAGGGTATAATGGCGTCAGACAAACTAATTTTCACTACATTAAGATAAGATTTATTAGTGCCCACATTCGTAAATATTTGGTGCATTGTAGCCTGTCCCCTGTCTAAATGTATCTAATTTGGTGTGTACTGAACAAGTGACCTTTTTCTTCATACTTTATGACATATAATTCCCTTATCCTCTGTGTCTTTCTATTTGTGCAGGTCCATATGCTGTCCTTACGAAAGACACAATGCCACAGACATACAAAAGGAAAAGGTCTTGGTCCAGGGCAGTCTTCTCTAACCTGCAGAGAAAGGGACTTGAGAAACGCTTTGAAATACAAAAATATGTGACCAAACCTGACAGAAAACAACTGGCTGCAATGCTTGGACTTACAGACGCACAGGTAAGTTTTTATTGATTTATAATAACCAAGCCGAGTTATACAATTTCATTTCAGAATACCACAATTGCGCATGGCTTTGTAGTCAGAGACAGGAAGTTTCCACTCAAGGATACACCCCACAATTTAGCCTGTAAGCAGTAGCCTACCTTACGCAATGGATACTTCTGAGGAAATGAAAGTCAATTACAACAAATTATTGCAAATAGAGAGGTCACAGAGGTCAAACTTGGTTAAATAATTCATCAAACACACACAAGCACTAGTTTGATTTGCGGAGTAGGCTATGGAAACGTTGATTTATCTGACATAATTTCACTCTGTACATGTTTAGTCTTTAACTCTTGTCATTACTTTGCAGGTCAAAGTGTGGTTCCAGAACAGGCGTATGAAGTGGAGACATTCTAAAGAAGCACAGGCACAGAAAGACAAGGAGAAGGAGCAGCCAGACAAAACACTAGTAGAGGCCGAGCCCAAAGAACCGGAGGAGTCCGAGTGTGAGAGTGAGGCGAGCGAATCTGAATTTGATGAGGGACAAGAAGACAAGAGTGATGTTGACATCACTGAACATATTAAGACTAGTGTCATCATGACAGGGGCGACCCCAGTGAATACAGCGGAGACAACAATCAATCCTCTCACAGACGCTGTGGCATCATCGCAAATGGTGATGTAAATGGACTTGGTCAATTTTCGTCATTTGATAACGGTAATTTAAGTATTTTTATAATTGAGACAGATATTATTGAAATGCATAGATAGGTTTATGCTGTGCAAAGCATCAGCTATGTGCCTATTTTTTAAGTTCCATAAGAATAACACCTTTTAGGAGCACCATGTGCATGACCCTTTCCTTAAATGAAGGAAATATTCAGTTGTGAATTTTAACCACTTTTTCACATTATGAAAATCTCTGAATATTAAACAATGTTGATGTAATTTTCCCTCAAAGCGTTGATGCATATTGTTGTATAATAATATGTCCATAATAATTTGCACTGAAAATATTGTAAATAAAAGGTTTCTTACATTTAAGCCTATGCACAGACCAAACATTTATTTATTTATGTCAATGCAGAATAATATATATTTTGTTGTTGATATAGTCATAATGTTATTTTGATATTATATAGACATCATATTATTTTTGTAAGTTATGTTATTACTATTATTCAAGCTATGTTTAATAGGCTACTGTAATTGACTTCTCTCCTCTTTTCTCGTTTCCTGTCAGATGGTCTTTGTAGTCTAAATGCATAATTTATGTCTCTAATATTCAGCTTAGAAGCTGATTTCAAACAAAATTATGTGATTGTGATTTAACTCCCTGGTTAAAAGTGTTCATATTAAGAGTTGTATTTCTAGTCTATATGCTAAAAACAAAACCACACAATTTCTTTCTTATTTGGCTCTTTTCAAAACATTCAGAGACAAGTTACAGTATAGTAGCCTATCATCCGTAGCTTTTTACTGTGGCACACATGGTGATTGCATATACGCTATTCTAATGAACATGCTGCCTTGGCAAAATATAACAAGCACACAAGACTGGGGTTAACAGTCCTTTGCTGCTTTTAGTTAGATTACTTTACAAGGTAGAGAAGTTTTCCTGAATCCTCAAAAGAAGGCTTTAACACTTGTAAGGCAATGCATATATTCTGAGATATTTCTGACTTTATTCAGTGCAGAATTATACATAAATTGATTCACCTGTTGGTCAGTTTGCTCGATAACTTTGGCCTCTTCTTTGTCTCTGTGTGGGACCAGCACTGGTGAATGACAGTGAGTCCAAGCCTTAGACCTAGGACTAGGCTATTATACCTCAGCATCATAGTCTTTATTTCTCCATTGAAGGTAATTTAACAGGATCATGATGTTATTCAAGCTCTGGAGGGCTGTATTAATTAATTTAAACATCTTATATAAAATATGTGATTTCTATTGTTAAATATTAGTCATAAACTTTTTACAAATTATCATTTGACATCACTTGGCTCTTACCATGTTACAGTAATATAAGTCAGTTAAGTTATTTTCTACAAAAAATGCTAGAAGAAATCTGGGGCGCTTCAGAAAGCGGCAGGAGCAGAGGGAAATTTATAGTTTGTATACATTTGCTGGCTCCAGAAATCAGCAAAGAAATGGACAAGTATATTTTATATATCCAGGCGCTGATCTGAGAATCAAAACTATCTCCATTTATGGACATCTATACTTCTCAAGTAATCCAACAGACAGGCAATAAAGTTGGTTGCTAAATGCCCTGTTTTGATAACAGATATAATTCATTGATACAGCAATAATGCAACAAACTTCACACTGGCTAAACCTCCTAAGCCTATAATGTCAGCTTCCCACAACATTCCACATGACATAGGCAGGCCTGTGATCTTCTGGACATCATCCTATTCCTGTTATTTTCCCGCTGGAACCCTCACATGTAGCTAAATGTTCTGGATGTTTTGCTGTTTAAAAATAATTAATGGCAGTAGCTCAATTTAGTTACATGAAATACTAGTACTATTACTACTATACTTTGTTATGATGTGGTGTTCTGATTCATCATTGACACAGGATACAGTTTTGTCCAACATGGTCAATAATATTACATGAAATACTATTACTATTACTACTACTATGTTTTGGTGTGATGTTTAGATTAATTATTGACACAAGATACAGTTTTGGCCAACAGCAAAAAACTGCATGCAGATATGCAAGATTAAATAACCAAAATAATTTACAACATGCCTTGTGTTTAGGAATTATATTGGTCTGTGATTGTCTGTATTCACTTCTATGCCCTCAGGAAGACACAAAGTCAGCTAGAAGTATTGTACATAGGCCTACAGGACGCAGCACATTCCAGCCTGATGTTATGCCATCAGTGAGCCCCACAAGCCCCTCGCCCATGTCTGTTAAGACCATTGGTGTCTGTGAGAATAATTACATTTTAAAAGACACTCATAAATCTGTGACATTCCCTGATGCTCTTCTTCAATGAAAAATCATTTTCTTAGCATAGTGCATAATAGAAGTGACACAGTGTTTTTAGCAATCCCATTTTTACCGTAAAATTAATCTTGCTTGTAGGGTTACTATTACATTCAATAAACCTTGAGATGGTTACTGACCATGAAAAGGTCTTCCATAATACAGGGTTGTGTGAGAGAAACAACTTCATAGAAAATGATCCAGTCCCAGACCACCACCAGAAGTTCTCCCCACCATGGCGTCCACTTTCCTCTCCTCCGGAAAGAAGGATGACCCCTGGAGATCAACCGTTTTTCCGTTTAAGCCCAGCATCTTGAATTTCATTTCTCCTTCTCGCTCCTCACTACCTGCTGCCTCGTGTTTCTTTTCCATGAGAGACACATTACACCAACACTTAGATGAACTAATGTGCCCTTACTCATAAAGCACTCTGACTGTAGTTATGAAGTAGGTAGTGTTCTTCTTTATCCTAGCTCTTAATTCATGCTAGCCCAATGGGATGTTGCTTAAGTATCAGACTGACCTGTTTCCATGGAATAGAGACACGGCTCTGGATAGTTTATCAGTCAAGTATTAAATGTTAAGCACACGTACAAAACGTCTAGGTGGGTTGATTCTGAAATTACCCGTGAAAAGTTGTAAATTACATAAGTATTTGCAAACATAAAATAACAATAACAAGCCTAACGCTTAACATAATACTGAGAGGCCTTGATTTGTGAACTGCCCTAAGAACTTTTATGGCTAGGATAGGAGAAAGTCCATCTGGACCATATTTAATGTCAGCTTTCTCTCTCCATTTAAACCTGTTGTATACATCCCCTTTGGCAACCCATAACAGGGTAACACATAAAACATATTAACCTCAAAGATTCTCCAGTATTCAGTGTGTGAAAAAGAAACTGTGTAAAACAAATGACTGTTGAAAGATCTTTTGGGGTTTCATCCACCAAACACAACCAATTTGAAGGATTAGTATGACTGCCACTGTGACGTCTCCAGCACCTTGAAGCATTATCCGTGAAGTTTGTTGATAAGCTGATAGAAATGTCTGCTGTATTGCCACAATGATTCAATGCTGGCCTCCAACGTGACACTGCTAGAGGACAAAAGCAACACCAAAATTCCACAAATATCTGCATATTAAGCTGGAAAGAATGGCAAAAGTCACTGACAAAGGGGAGTTCATTTCTTTACATCTGGTGTACAAAGTCCTCAATATAATTTTGTACAAACATAAAATTCTGATCATAATATGAACATGATAATAATCTGTTCATGCTAAATCTGCAGCCACTTAATATCAAAGCCATTGGCCACCATGAAAGATCTAGCCATCATGTGTAAATACTGACTAGGAATCTTGCAAGGGAGTCATCTTGGGTCAGCCCGTTAATTTAAGCAGAAACATTTAATTTGGTTATATTTTGGGTGCTGCTCATCTCAATGGTGCATTTTATTCAGTCACTCTTTGAGGATGTGTGTGCTGACCAAGGTGTGTTTGTTCCATCGAAGATTTATGAGACTGTGCCAGGATGCTCTCTACTAAATGAGCCCCAAGTCATCAGCATGAGAGATTACTTCCACACAAGCCTAGAAAAATATTGTTGCACCGTATAAAACCTTTAATTTGATAACATGCCAAAACTGTTTCCAGCCTTCATGTTAATCCAGTTCAGTGGAATAACATGTATTAAATATGTTATTTATGTGCCATTATTGCGGTTCTAATCGGGAGGGTTCCTCATGGTATTCAGTCTTGAATAGTTTGAATATAATCAAAATGTGATACTGTATTCCATTTGAAACAGACCACCAATACTGGCTTTATGTTTTATATTTGCATCAAATGTTGCCAAAATAAGTCTGTGAAAAAAAATCTATGAATGATGCCTTTAAAAATCCTGCAGGTATCAAAATATCCTTTCAGTCTATCCCTTTGCAATCATAAATTTATAAATGATAAAAAATGAATTTCTCATTTATGAAGTATATGTAAATATTTGTCTGAACACTTCAAGATTATTATATAACTGCCCAAAATGAATCCTGAACCAAACATGTTCTCCAAACTTGAAAACTGAACCCCTCATACAGAAGCTGTCGCCACATTTCCAAAACCCGCGTTATTGAGTGCTTTTTTAACATGGTTGCAGTTTCCAAGCAACTTGGCCTTGCTTTCGAAACCAAACCCTCGCCAACTGTTGGGAGAGGAAGAAAAAAGGCATCCCAAGTTAAATTTAAAGATGTGTTTCTCTTGGAAGGTTTGCTCTGCTGCCATAAACCAAGGGAGACATTTTCATACTCTGCATTTTTCATGGTTTCTCTCAAGTTCCCTCCCTTCCTCTCTCACTCCACCTTGGCTCCAGAGTTACCTACTCCTGCACTGGCTGGGCCACCACAGCCAGCAGGGCACCACGGGGCAGTGAAAACCCTGTTGTGAGTTCCTCCCTCTTAGCCTGAACAGAAGCTCTCCCCTCGGAACAACCAGAGTTTTCCTTGGAAGGCACACAGACAGCAGAGTCCTCAGAGGGAGTGCCACCTGGACACCCCTACTTAAAAACTCTTTCACCGCCCGTCTCAAATAATACCCTGCCTGCACACTCACCACTGATCGCCAACAGCCATCAGTTATGATCTAAAAGACCCTTTGACCTGCCTTAATGTGGACATAAAGGAATTATTTTCTTACAGACAGCAGCCATGTCATTATGGGCCAAATACTGGGGTGAATACTGTTAGTTGGGAGGAGTGGTGAGGTTTGGTATTAATTAGTACTCTGGGATGGCTTCTTTCCAGCCCCCTGCCTGTTTCCATAGAAGCTGAATTCAGGGAGTGCTGTACACAGAGACTGGGGTGCTACAGCAGTACACCTGGCCTGCCTGCTTACACATTAACACAGACAGAGATGATAGAAAAGATCTTCCATTCATACGGTGGTCATGGTCGGGACATAACCAAGACTTGAAATCCTGTTTCTAAAAGTGTGTTGAGCCAACAGTGGCTTCATGATTTGTGTTTGAAGTTTCACTGCAAGCATCAGAGCTGTTGAGCACCAACAAAGAGAGTTCTTTCTAGCTGCCAAGTGTGTCATGATTTCCATGGTTAACTAATGTTCAGGAAGGAACTGTTTAGTGCTAATGTTTCACTTGATGGTCACAGGGTTTAATCACACTGATAACATAAGGTATTTAGGGTGCTCTTGGACAAAATGATAATTCGCAAAGCTTTCCAAGGCCTTCCCCATCTCATTCTTTATCTCATTGCAGAAACCATAGGCTATACAGTTCATTATATTCCTGTAATGAATGGAATATACATTGCTTATTTAATAATATTGAATACAGGGTGAACTAATTAATGTGTTACTGTAATGCAACACAACAGTATGTGACAGGACACATCTTGCGTGAGATTACCTGCTGGTGTGCAAGAGGAGAAGAGATGTTAAGCATAGCCTGAGGTTTGCTCAGTTCCCCTTCATCAGCCTTATCGTGGCTCACAGATGCAGTTTAATGTGGAAGAGCTTCTAAAATGAAACAGCAACACTGTATATGAATCTATTTACATCAAGATATACATCTTGTACATCTTTTCAAACTGGAGCCCAATGGCAACATGTTTTTTGTCTTGTGAAATAATAAGGAGGCTTAAAATAGCCTATTAGCACATTTTTAGGTGTGATGTGATTGAAGTTTGGTTAATGTGGTCACATAAAATATGTTACATGCTTTCATGGCTGTCATTTGGAATTCCATTGCAAGAAAATGTATTGTGTAATCACAATCTTTTTATGGAAACAAACAAATTTCTCTCTAAATGTGTAGGGGCTATTCAATGTGTGAAAGGAAAATGACTGATGCAAAACAGAAATAGATAAACTGTATTTGTCTTTTTGTGCCAAATAAACAGTTTGTTGCTGTTGGGGCAGAGAAACTGGGGCCTGTGTTCAGACCACCTTGGCGAACTATCCCAGCAGCCTAAATGAGCTAATTCTTCATGTCCTTTTATCAGATAATGCCTTCATTATCTGACTCAGGCTCCATTGATCATATGTATGTGCTCCTCTAAGCTTTTTTGCACACGCATGTGTTCATATGCATTCGTTTGTACATGTACGTGTCTCTGCGTGCATGAACACACTCCTCACAAACTGATACTAACGGATTAACAAGGAATTCTTCTTCGCACTTCGGCTTGTCCTAGGGAGGGAGGGAGTTATAGTCCCAAAATAAATAAGATGTCACCTCAGTTTGTCTTGCTCTTGTTCCAAAATAAACAGAGTACACAGAGAGAAAGTGGGTGACAGCGCTTCTGACTGGCAGAATGAAAGATGAGAGCTGGGACTTAAACAAAGCGGCCTGGCCAGACCTACAGGGCTGTGTGAGGCCTGCTGCAATACACGCCTAGGGCCACACCAACCAGAGCACAGTCACAAGAGAGGGAGCACGCAGGCGATTTATAGAAAGCGATCTCGGTTTCACATCCTTTATTCGTGTTTCCTTCCAACTGACTTGGTTGGGGGGACAGACACAGAGGAGATACCATTATTACACGTCTTGTTTGCATCCATGTGGTTATAGCCACAGTCAGTCACAGTCTCATGCACAGCACTGTTTCGCACAATACTCTTTTACAAAGGGTAAGCATTTTCAGTACTCAGTCAGGGTCATTGTGTGTGTGTGTGTGTGTATGTGCATGCACGCACATGTGTGTGTGTGTGTATCAATGTGGGGTGTATGAGTGTGAGCCCTGTAACCCATGTGTGTGAGAGGTGAAAGTTCAGTTCCTGCAGGGTCTGTTTGGGAATACATCATCTGTGCATATCTGGCTATAAAACTTTACTGAGCGTCGCCACGGCCAGCTGCTTTTATCAGCTAAGATGGAGATATTCCTACAGACCCCCAGCCTCAGACCCCCAGCCTCAGGCCCCAGCCTTAGACGCCCAGCCTCAGGCCCACAGCCTCTGACCCCCAGCCTCAGGCGTCCGCTGCTGCTTCCTGCTCTCCTGCAACAGTCAATTTAACTGAATGGCAGACACGTTCTATTGGCCCTTGAATGTGGTCATAAGTATTGTATGAAAAATATGCTCGAGTTCAAATCAGTCGCTGATTGCTTCTAAATTACCCTAGTGAAGTAAAATGAAAGTAGGATGAAGTTTGTTACAAAAGTATGCACTGTGTGACAGCGAAGATAAAGTGTATTGCTACAACTTGTAAAGTGTATGGCTTTTTACTCCAGCTCTCCTTTCCCTTCCTTCCGTCCTCTCTGCCTCTTCTTTAGCCCACTCCCCCAACACATGTTTGAACTCAGGCTCACAATATCCATCAGGTGATCATTACAAGCTCCAGGTTGTGACCTACACACTCCAACCCAGACACCTTGGCCTCTCTCTCTAGGAGCTCGATGTCTTGAGCTGCTGTGCACTTCCCTACACCAGGGAAAAAGGTGCCGGCTTAATGTTTCCTAACATGAGGCGGTTGATTGAGAAATGAAGCTATTGGCCGTGACTGCAGGAAATAGTCGCAGGAAATGGAGATGCACTGCATTGCTTCGAGTGCCACTTCAGGTTATGGATCTGGACAGGGAGAAATGATTTTTTCCCGGCATAATTCCCCCATCTCCCGGAATCCTTGCGTTGGCTGGAAGTCCGGAGAACACGCCTGAGGTGTCATGAAGCTTGTTGAGGCTGGAGGGTTATCCCTTCCCTGACCCCCCCCCCAACCCCCCCCCCACACACACACTCTCAGCCCCCACCCTTCTCCCCAACCAGCCATGTGGGGATTCCAATTAGTTTATCTCACTCTCGACACACTTCCAATTGTTTGCACTGCTTCTTCACTGATCTTCTCATAACAAGCTGTCAGATCACAAGCAATGGCCGGGGACAAGCACAGCCTATTGATTATGAGCCTTAAACAGACAGGCAGCCACCTGGCTTCCATTAGGGCTATGACAGGACACAGGGCCATACAGCGACAGGCAGCAGCAAGGGCCCTGCAGACGGATGTTGCACAGCATGGATACTGCAGGCAGCAGGAGGAATAGCAACCAGATGAGTTTGTTGTCATCAAATTTGATTTGTTGTCTCTTTATCTGGAAAATGCCTGATGCCTGATCTCTGATGGCTGTCTGTCCAGGACTTGGTTGGAGCTCCCCGAATATGCAGCAGATGATGTTGAACAGTGGTGAGGAAGGGAAGCCCTTAGAGCTCATTTGTGGCTATATCGTGTACAGATCCAGCTGGACTACACAGAGATCTATGATAGATGTGTAGAGGCTCCAAGAGGTAGATGCAGAAATAATATATCCTTCTTTAGTCAATTTACAAGGAGAACAATAATAGGTAGATAGGTGAACACACACACACACATAGGCAAACACAATTTTCTTATCAACTAAAGCTTTAAGTGCAATTGTTTGTTCTTATAGTTAAAATGTACTGTTCAGTTCCTCTCAGCGGATTCAACAGGCTGTTTAAAATCAGTGGCAGACATTGATTGTTTACAAAAATTCCTCAACGGCACTCCACTGTACAGTCATCAAATCCACCCCATAATAGATAAACAGTTGTGATTGGCCTGACCTGGGCCAGGTCTGCTGGAAATATGTCTGAACAGGAGGGTGACCAGACCCATCTGCCAGAGCAGAGAAAACATGAGCTTGCAGATTGGTCTGGTTTCCAGGCTAAGGCACTCCTGTTCCACTAGAAAAGAAGGTAAAAATATTAGCAAATGTGTAAAACAATTAGCAAATGCGCAACTCTCTTTCTCTTGACCTCCATACCCAGAAGGGTTTGCGCCGATAGCCATAAGTCAAGGAAGTCAGTTGTTGGCTTGTTGTGTGGGTGCTGTAACGGAGCCTACTCTAATGTGATCTAACACCTTAAATGTGTCCAGTTATTAATCAAGCAGACCTCTTTAGATGGGAAAGCATACAAAGATTGAAAATATACAAATATAAAAAGTATAGACAGTCCTACAAGCTAAAAGGAAGAGAGTGCTTTTCACTGTTACATTTTGGTTGACAAATTCCATATTTTACATACAGATGTATTGATACAATTGTCATACATTTCTATTATTCTTATTCAGTCCAATGAAATTTGTCACCAATATCACTTTTCGTCACAATGCATTCATAACCCCTGTATACATTAGTGTAGGCAAAAGGCCAGTAAATTTCGCACCACCACTGCCACCATTGTTGTGGTGCCAAAAGTGACTCAAAGGATGATAACATCTTGCAGTCTTAAGTTGCTTAAGTTTAATATATGATGATATTATGTACTTTATTTTACTTATGTAAAAATAAAAATGCTGATCACCATTCATAGCATATAATTCTTTATGCAAGACCATGCTAAACTCCATCCAGTTTGTTTATAACAATCATGAATGTAGCACCGCACCTTGGTGTCTGTACTGTGGCCAAGCAGGATAGCAAATTGGTGAGGTGGCGAGATACTTCCCTTTACGATTCTCAACCACATCATTGAGCAACTGACCAATGTGCTTGCTTTCCAACAACATAAGCAGCTTCTCATAGTTCTTGCATCTTTGTCATGTCTTGCAGGGAGAAGCATACTTGCTGGGCTTCTTATTCCAAAAACCAAAGAGTGCAGATAATACTTTCAAATGTTTTGGCCCCCCAAAACAGAGATGCCTTGAAATGTGGTAGATGGAGCATGTCGAGGCTAACTTGGCCTTTTGTGTTTTATGAGATACAAAATTATGGAAGAGTCTTCAAACATACACCAGCGACATAATAAAGCAATCAATTGTTGTCCTTTCCACTACCCCCTCTCTTCTTACTAAAGCCAAAGGAAATCATATTTTATTTTCACTTTATCACCTTCAGTGAGACAAAAGACTGCTTTGACCACATTCCCTTGCAATTGGGAGGTGGTGAGGTTGGGGGGGCATGTCATTTGCAGTGACTGATTTTGCTTTAACTCCAGCAACACTAAATCACCTTTAAACTTAAAATAATCAAGAGACAGACCCTCCACACACATACATAAAGAGTGTGACAGACCAGCACTCAGAAGAAGATAAGTGTGTCTGTTTGTATGGTAGAAAATGGTGTGTGTTTGTGTAAGTGTGTGTATGTGCTCATGAACATGTTTGTGGGCATGCACTCATTTGTGCAGATACATTTGAACTGTGGATGGATGGGTGAAATTGTGTGGTAAGTGCATGTGTGTGTTTGTGTGTGTGTTTGTATGGGCACAGACTAATGCACAGCTATGTGTGTGTATGAGTGTGTATTAGTGTTTGTGTCTGAGACATGACGGACACAGTGACTAAGACACTAGGCAATAATTTACTAATGCACTTCCCAGCCTTGCTCCCTGGACCTGTCAGTGGGTCCTGATGGATGGTGACGGCTGCAGAGATGGACTGCTGGGTGATAGGGAGTGACCAGTGAGGAGCCTGATTAAAAGTACTGGAGCACGGCAGTGGGTGATAACCCTGATCTAGCAGTGATTAATCTATTCTGGACAGGCTGCTGTCTCATTAGGTTCATTTTAACCTTAGCCTGTGGGTTTACAAATAAACCTTGCTTGAAAACACACACGTTTTTTTTAAATCAGGTTTTAGCTTGTTTTCTTTTCCAGATTCTTCCTTGTGTGGGCCTTCTTTCAGAAAGCCTCATCCTGGAGCCTGTTTCTGGCTAAATAAACTCCAGGTGTGACTTCACCATCAGATCATAATTTTATTTTGTAGTTTATAGAACTCATGCTGTATCTTTATCTTTATCTGTATTAATGAAACCAGCAGCAACATTTGACAGCTTTTTGTCTTTGCAAAAATGAAAATGAGAAAAGCTGGAAATAATCTGCCTTTTTATTTGTTGTTACATAAACAGAGATGTTTTAAAAGAAGATAGCATTAAATATTGGCACGGGGAGGGGAAAGAGGGAGAGGTAGTTTACATTCTCTCTGGAGTAGTCTTGATAACAAGCCAGGAGGAATATGAGCCGCTTTGATTGTGTGCATTAGTGTAATTTATTGGGCTTCCTACTCGGTCCTGCAGTTCCTCCAGCCTCTGTTTTCCCAAACAAAAGACAGAGCCAGGCCCCAAAATGGATGGGGGTGAAAAATCCTTCGCAGTTGATAATCGCATAAAACAACACCATATTTGCAGCCTAATAAGCACAAAATGTTCCACTGGCCGACTCCCCTCGATCAGGATTAGGCGACTCCTCTAAACCGGTCTGGGTGATTTACGCGGGCCGATTTGGAAACTAGCAAGAGTAAGGACATTGGAGCGTCGAATAGGGAGGGAGTGGGCTTGTGATTTCATAATTCTTTGTGTATGTCTGGAAGTCTTCCACTCGTTCCGATTTTTAACCAATTTATGTCCAAACGGAATGACCCTGGGAATTAATGAGGCTCTTGCCGTGAGTTCCAGCTTTGCGAGGTCAAGTAAATCATGCTTTAGGGCTCCTCTCCACCCCACTCCGCTCTCTCTCCCACCCTCTGCCTCCACATCCTACGATAACGTACAGACAGGGGGCCTGAGAAATACCACCTCATCGACACTTTCTGTCTATTCACAAGAACATATTTCATGCCGTGCGCGCCGGACAGCTGTAAGCCTGCTTTTAGTGGAGCTTGTGGAAGCTGATGAATAGTAGACAGGCTGGAGCTGAGGCCAAGGGTCACTTTCTTTATTTTACATTTCAGAGCAGATTGTTGATGTTATGCACATTGCTCTCCCAAGAGGAGCCCTTTTTCTATTCCCAGTCTCAGTTTTATTGGAGTATTTTAAATACTTTTTTTTGTGATTTAGCTGCACCATATTCCTTTGAATTAATATGTGGTGGTGTGATTGTTAAATCATTCAGAACACATTAATAATATGGAAAGTAATGACATCATAGACATTAATACTGTGAAACCTAATATAGTAACACCTCAATAACTACCACTGCAAATCAATCAAGCCTGTTTTACACAGACAAATTATGTGTTGTTACGTTTCATAGAAGTAAAAATGCTAAATTCTAGTCTTGAGTATTTCATATTTAAGAGGGGAAAGGAAAAACATTCTCCATTGAAATTAAAATACATGTAATCACTTTGAGAACTTTGAGACAAATTTTAGTAGTTTTTTTGCTCAAGGTCTTGCTTGCCCTGAAGCCAGCTGCAAGAGGTAGTAACCCCAACAAATAGCTGCTGCGGCAAAATGTGAACATATTCAGATAGTTAAGTGTTATCACTGCTTGTTTTATGTGCCAGTTCCTGTACAAAAATGTCAACATTTATCACCCAAATTTATTCTACTCCCTCCGTATCTGTGACTTCATCTCAGATACTGGCAGAGAAGGACTGATTTTCTGACCGTTTACAAGTCTTGAACAAGTAAAGCAGACACACGGTTTTGTATAGGATGTTCCCTCCTCTCTGTAATACTTTATCTTGTTTATAAGATTATTCTCAGAGTAACAGTTAAGTTGATGTATGGATAAGGCTGGGGCGATGGCTCTCTGTATAAATCTGACCTGTCTGCAATTACCGCCATTACATACTTCAGGCCCTTTTAAAATAAACGAGCAGATGATGTCAAGCGTCCATGCTGGGAGCACTGAGGAGAAGCAGTCTCCGTGCTCTTGGACGATGGCTCCAGCCGAGCACCTTGATGGCTGTAATTACTGTCATGTTACGAGAGCGATGAGAGATACCAGAGGCCCAAATAAAACGTAAAACGGTTTTGATATGATGGATGTCACTTTCTATGTTTGGACATTCTTTGAACTGTCTGCATGGTGTTTTTAGAAGATGACTTGTGCTTCCCCACCCATTCACTCTCACCCTGTGACACTATCTAGGTCAGACTAGTGTGCGTCCAAAATTCTAGTTTTAATTATTTGCTGGAGACTGCACTTACAGTGTTCTTTAACTTGTTTGATTATCAGTATTGTGTGTCTGGTTTCAGACACAGTAAAAGGCCTGTTCCCTGTGTTTATACTGTGCCTAATGCACTGCGATGACATCAAATCTAAACACATTCACGCAGAGACTCTGGTGAGGTTAATAGCACATTCCAGGTCATCTTTATTGGTTTCATGGTCTACTGTCTGCAATATGTGATATCACTACTTAATAGGTAGATATATATTTAAAAAAATGAATAAAAACATTAAATATTGGAAAGTATTCAGCACCTTTGCCAGTCTTGGTTGATACTTGCAGAAGTGACAAAGTAGAATGTCATTTGCTTGTCTCTCAAATTATATAGACGTAAATGTAAGATAACTTGATTACTAATAGTTCTAACCACCTCTTCAAGATTTATGCCAGATAAGCAATTACAAATCACTTGATGTTCCACAGGCCGTTTTCTTATACAGAGTTGCAATGTGTGAATCACAGGGGATATCAAAATCGAATTTTTGCAAATAGGATTATGACAGATAGAATAACAAGATCAAAAATATAGCTGCAAGCAGCAATGGCGGATTCCTCCTTCAAGATGGCAAAATGTTGTAAAATTGACAGATAGTTACACTGGGATTAACCAAAAGACTTGAAACTAATTTCTGTCAGAAAAAAAAGAAAAAGTTTAGGGCTCTGACTATATTAGAACCCACAACCCTTCACATAGCAGCCCTGCGTCTCATCCTACTAAGCCATTCACAGACATGCCAACCTGCAGACTCATTTCCGGGAGGTGGTTCCCCCCCCCCCCCCCCCCCCCGACGCAATCCTGACGCATGATGTACCCCCTCAACCTGCACGTAACCCCTCCCCACGACGCAATCAGGACGCGCGATATGCACCTATCTCTACCAGAAATGACCATTGGACAGTCTCTCGCTCGCTCGAAATACAAAATCCCCGATTTCCGGGAGATTGTAGAGCATTTGCGGGCATCAGGGAGCCGCTATTGAAATGCGGGAGACTCCCGGACCTTCCGGGAGACTTAGGATGTCTGCATTCACAGACTTAGACGTTTGCGCGTTCAGTTTTTGTATCACAAAATAAGAAATTTCTCCATATGGCAAGCATTGTTAGATTTGGTTAAAGTTAAAACTGTTGTAATTTAGTCCTATTTATATATGGGACATAAAAACGGGACAACGGGATGACTGGGTTGCTGCTGTAAAGAATAGCTTACTCGTAGTGCTTTAAAAAAGTTGTTTGGAAGGGAATTTCAAATCCTAGCATCAGTGGCAATGTGTTCTGGCTTAGGTAACTTAAATGAATTTGCGGCAGGCAAGGGATCCACCTGAACAATCAATATACTTCATTCGAGCTAACTTGGTAAATATGACACTATGCCTACGTAGACTACAAGTAGCTAGCTACGGTGGTGAACCTGGCTTGTTTTGCAGTGGTTTACAGTCTCACTAAACAGATGATTGGAGTGTTGTAATGGGCTCAAATAAACACTATGCTATGTTTTACAACCGGAGGATTGACCGGAAGACTAGAAACCGTTCTGTCAAAAAAAATAAAAAAATTGCCGTTGACTGGTTTTGAACCTACAACCCTTCTTTTACCAGCACAACATATTATCCAATTGAGCCATTCTCAGATCTTGACTTCCTGACGTTCAGTAACTGGATAACAAAATGAGACGTTTCTCCAATGGCAAGCATTGTCAGATTTGGTTACATTTCAAACAGCTGTAATTTAGTCTTATTTGGGACAACGGGATGACTGGGTTGCTGCTGTAAATAATAGCTTACTCGTAGTGCTTTAAAAAGGTTGTTTGGGGTGCCATAACTTGTCATGGAAGGGAATTTCAAATCATGCCTAGCATCAGTGGCGATTTGTCCTGGTTTAGGTTACTGAAATGAATTTGTGCAACAGGCAAGGAATCCACCTGAACAATCAATATACTTCATTAAAGCTAACTCAGTTGTGAATCTGACACTACCATGCATAGACTCCAAGTAGCTAGCTACTGTGGTAAACCTGTGTTGTTTTGCAGTGGTTTACACAGTCTCGCTAAACAGATGATAGGAGTGTTGTTATGGGCTCAAATAAACACTCATTGCTATGTTTTACAACCGGAGGATAGACCGGAAGACTAGAAACCGTTCTGTTTGACTGGTTTTGAACCTACAACCCTACGTTTACCAGCACAACATCTCATCCAATTGAGCCATTCTCAGATCTGGACTTTGCCATGTTCAGTAACTGGATAATAAAATAAGGCAAGCATTGTCAGATTTGGTCCAAGCTCAAACAGCTGTAATTAAGTCATATTTTCACATATCAAGGTGAAACTTTGCAGGGTACTTCAGGGGGTGTCACCTTAAAGCCTATTAGTTTTGAAAAACCATCATTCAAAATGACATTTGATTTAGTGACACAAACATATTGAGGCAATGTGGACATTTACATAAATACACCCCTTTCAGCCATTTTGTTTTTGATTCAACTGTCTTAAGTAACGTTTTTAAATACATCAATGATACATATCTGTACAACATTCCAAGTCAATTTGAATTTTGGTTTAAGAGAAGAGGGATTTTGAAGGTTTTCCCAAATGATCACTGTACAGGAAAATCCATCATGGTGGACCTTATGGGTCCTTGAGGCTTTTTTGTTCCTCGTGAAAAACGAGGAATGCACAACAAGTTTCAGAAGAATTGGAGCAATGGGGTGGAAATGCCATCACTTTGAAAAGTGGACATTTGGGCGTGGCCTGTGGCGCCCCCTATTGTCTGATGTGGGCCAGTCTGTGTTTGGGCGGTATTTGTGGCATGTTGTATCAATATGCCAAATTTCAAAACTTTTTACCAATGTGTTCATGAGATAAATTACAAGAATAATAATAATAATAATAATACCAACAATTCCAATAGGGTTCCTCCTGACGGAGGAATCCTAATAAGAATAAGAATACCATCAATAACAATAGGTTCCCTCCTACCGGACGACCCCTAAATATAGCTGCAAGCAGCGATGCGGGTTCCTCCGCAAAATGGCAAAATATTATAAACATGTACACTGTCGAAGATCGAGAGTTGGACAACAAGAGAGCAAAGCTACTTCATGTTTGGGCAACAACAGGCTGAATGGGGATTTGAACTCATGAGAATAAGGTTACAAGTCAGTCTCTCTATCCTCTCTGCTACACACCAACTGTTGAGATTGTATGAATAGAAAGGGCAGAGTATTAGCTTTGGTCAGCTTTGGGACAAAGGTTAAGAAATGGTTGACATTTCAAGGTGAAATTTCATGAAATTGTGCATGGTATTTCAGAATGATGTCATCCTGTTTAACTGAACAGATAATCAAAATTATGACAGGCCAAAAGATAATGGCTGGATTCCAACCAACTACCTTATACTTTCCAGGTCACCATGCCAGCCCATTGAGCTATTCTCAGTGTTGAATATTGTCATGTTCAGTTACTGTATAAAAAAGTAAGCTGTTTCTCCTGTGGTAAGCGTTGTTAGATTCAGCCTAAGTTGAAACTGCTTGTACATTTCCTATAAAAACGGGACAACGGGATGACTGGGTTGCTGCTGTAAAGAATAACTTTCTCATCGTTTTTTTAAACAGGTTGTTTGGAGTGCCATAACTTGTCATGGAAGGGAATTTTAAATCATGCCTAGCATCAGTGGGAATGTGTCCTGGCTTAGGTTACTGAAATGAATTTGTGCAACAGGCAAGGGATCAACCTGAACAATCAATTTACTTCATTAGAGATAACCATTAGAGTTATCAGATGATCAGAGTGTTGTGATGGGCTCAAATAAACATGCATTGCTATGTTTTTACAACCGGAGGATTGATCGGAAGACTAGAAACCGTTTTGTCAGAATAAAAAATTCAAAACTATGCCTCTGACTGGTTTTGAACATTAAACGCTTTGCTTACCAGCACAACAGCTCAGCCAATTGAGCCATTCCCAGACATGGATTACACAAAACTGGATAATAAAAAAAGCTGTTTCTCCAATGGCGAGCATTGTCAGATTTGGTCGAAGTTGAAACAGCTGTAATTCAGTCATATTTCGACATATCAAGGTGAAACTTTGCATGGTACTTCAGGGGCATGTCACCTATTGGTGACATGCCCTATTAAGTAGCCTATTAAGTTTGAACCATCCTTCAAAAATACATTTGATTTAGTGACTCAAACATATTGAGGCAATGTGTACATTTACATAAATACACCCCTTTCAGCCATTTTGTATTTGATTCAATTTTCTTAAGTAACGTTTTTAAATACGTCAATGATAAGTATCTGTACAAAATCTCAAGTCAATCAGATCTTTGGTTCAAGAGAAGAGGAATTTTTAAGGTTTTCCAAAATTATCACTGTACAGGAAAAAAAAAAGGCATGCACACCAAGTTTCAGAAGAATTGGAGCAATGGGGTGGAAATGCCATCACTTTGAAAATTTGACTTTTGGGCGTGGCCTGTGGCGCCCCCTATGGTCCGATGTGGCCCATATTTGGTGTGGGGGTACCCACTTCGATGTAGTATCAATGTGCCAAATTAGAAAATTTATGACCAGGGACTTTTTGAGATATTGAGGCGCAAGGAGAATAATAATAATAATAAGAAGAATACCATCAATAACAATAGGTTCCCTCCTACCGGAGGAACCCTAATAATAATAAATATAGCTGCAAGCAGCAATGAAGGGGCCAAGCAGCATTTGATATGGAAATTCAGTAGCTAAAGCAGCACAGCAAAACTTTTAATAAAAATTATTCGCTTTTTTAAAATCGCAATATACTTTTCGGCAACGCGGTGGCGCTACCCCGAAACTTTTGATTACCTTCACGGCGTTGCGCAAAAGACCGAGTTTTGTAACGATAAGCCGACGCGTTTGGTAAATATGTCATTTTGAGACAAAATGCGCTGGCTACATGTAGCAGCGTTATATCTACAAAGCACAATGTTTCCGCTTCTTCTTGACTTTAAATTCCCCTGACAATGAAACGTTAGCGTTACCATTGTGATTATACTGCGAGACAGCTACTGTGGTGTACCTGGCTTCGCTAAACAGATGATCTGGTATCAAGACTTTCTTGATGACTGTGGCTGGATTCGATCCTACGACCTTGCGTTTCAAAGGAGCCCGTCTTATCCCAGTGAGCTATTCTCACTGCTGGGAAATGCTGTGTTCGGTTACTTTAAAAAAAAAAAGGAAGCCGTTTCTCCCGTGGCGAGCTTTGTCAGATTTGACCCAATTACAAACAGCTGTAATTCAGTCATATTTTGACATTTCAAGGTGATTGTGGTAGGAAGATGATTAGATGACATGCTCGCAATGCCATTTCCAAAGTTTCGTCTCCATACGGTAAACCGTCGCAGAGACAAGGCCTCACGTCCGCTATGGCGTGCTCTTTGTCAAAATCGTTTGCGTGTAACTCGTGAACGGTTTGACTTACCGATGCCATTTTGATAACTTTTTGTCGGCATGGTCTAAAGATGATCTCTTACAATTTTCATGAAAATCGTAGCAACGGCCTAGGAGGAGTTTGAAAAAGTTGGCATTTCTTAAAATACAACTCACGGAAAAACCTTCGGGACGACAATGACGCCATAGGGTTCAGTCAAATCGTCTGCGTTTAAGGAATCTGATGAAACCTCACTTAAGAAAAATGGTCTCATGGTTCAAAAGTTATGGGCATAAACACACCTCCAACTTTGACACCTTGGTGGCGCTATAGTGCTTCATGGATCGACATGAAACTTGGTGATCAATAGTCAGGAGACCGTTCCAAATCAGTGTGCCAAATTTCAAAACTTTTCACCAATCGCTATGCATAATAATAATAATAAAACTAACAATTACAATAATTGTAATTGTTAGTTACCCCTAATAATAGAGTCAGGTGGCTGAGTGGTGAGGGAGTCGGGCTAGTAATCTGAAGGTCGCCAGTTCGATTCCCCGGCCATGCCAAATGACATTGTGTCCTTGGGCAAGGCACTTCACCCTACTTGCCTCGGGGGGAATGTCCCTGTACTTACAGGGACATCGCTCTGGATAAGAGCGTCTGCTAAATGACTAAATGTAAATGTAAATAATAATAATAATAAAACTAACAATTACAATAGGTGCCACAATAATAAGAATAATAAGAATACCAACAATTACAATAGGGTTCCTCCTGACGGAGGAATCCTAATGAATGTTTCTACCCAAGGGCCATCAGGCTTCTGAATGGACACTGATATGGACATTGATTTACTGCACACTAGTCACTTATACACTGTCACTTTCAGCTACTGGTTGCACTATCAGTAACATTGCACTACTGTACCTCACTGTACCTCGCCACTAGGCTCCTGTATGGTCATTGACTTAGTCACTGATCTGCAAAATTGCACTATTGTACTGTACTCCACTTAGGTTAGAATAGGTTATAGGGTTGAAACAGGTTTTATGTGCATTTAGGGTTAGTATAGTACACTATTTATTGTTATCTGTAATTTAGGAAGTTTTAGTATTAGGGTTAGTATAGTCGATTATTTATTGCTATCTGTATATTTAGGAAGTTTCACTTATTTAAGCTCAGCATAGATGTAAATTATGTTCCGTGTACTTATATGTTATGTCATGCCAGGTGCTTGCGTTGTCTTGTCTTAAGAATTTCAGTGCCCAGTCTAACCTTGTGTTGTTCTGTGTACCTGACAAATAAAAGACTTGAACTTGAACTTGAATGGAGTTGTATGGAATCTTGGATCTTTTGAATGGAATTGTATTAAACAAAAGATGGACCTGGTAGTCCCTTTAAGGGTACTGCTCAAAATACTTCAATATGTGGAGAAATGGTTTGGCAAGTGAATAGAATAAAAACAAACATCCATTTAAGTCTGGGGTGGGATAAAAGTCTCCGACTGCCACTTTTTGGTGTTGTCTGTATCAAAAATAGCCTATCTACTTTGAGACAGATTTGTCCACAAGTGAGGGGAAATATGCTGTGGCATGGGTGAAATACATTCTCTCTCCTCAAAAGGTGATGACATATTACGTTTCATGACATGCAAAGATTGATGCCCACAGAAAGTAGCCTATGGTCCTAGCTACATTAACTAGCAGTTTCTCAAATCATAAACTTACATGAAAATAACTTCAAAGTTGTTTAACTTTTGGGTGACTTTAATTGTGACAGGTCCTTTGTGTTTAAGGTCCTTAAAACCTTAAAATTAGTAACAACCTAGTATTTTTTATTTCATATTACAAAAGCTGAGAGTTTTGATGAAGTCAATAAAATAATAATGTGTCAGCAAAGTAGGCTTGTTTTCTAGTTTTAGGGCGTGATGGCTGTCCATTTTGATTAGCATCTTTGGTTTCAATGGCTAAATTCCTCATTGTCGGCCAGCCACTAGCTTCCCATAAACAAAGATGCGTGGTGTTTGTTTACTGCAGACGTGGGCATTTTACGACCTGCGGGCCGGGTCCAAGTCCGGCCCGCCTGAGGTAAATAAAAAAGAAATAGGCCTACATAAATGTGTTGAGCAGTAGGCAATCTGTAGTCCTAAAAGACTACAGTGATCAGGCGATTTACGTATGTGCGGTGGTAAAAAGTTGTGAAATTTGGCTCTTTTGTATAAAGTTTCAATTGCTGGTCTTTAACATACATATTTTGTGAAGGTTTAAAGGTATGTTAAAAAAATTAAATGACACTTTTGACATGTTTTGACTTATTATGACTTATTGTAACTTATACCATGGTCTGGGTGAATACTTGATTCTGATTGGCTGCAGGGGTGTCCATTATCGGGTGATAACGGACACCTACTACGTAATTGCAGCAAAACTGTCTTTTCACCGTTCTAAATTATTCCGCTGGCTACATAGTATATGAGCCTGTACAAAGTGTCTGAAATAAGTAACCATAACAACGGGGACGGAGTCAAAGCCTCCATTTCCAATTTTGAAAGACTTTAACAAGCTAACTTGTATTTACAACAATGAGTGACTTGAATATTTATTTGAACCTATTTGAAAAATGTTACTTTTCTGAATCTATTATGTCAGTGTCACGTAACCGCTCATCTCACATCCCATTCGCTATTCACCTCGCTAGTCAATCTACTTCAGACAGGCTGCGGCCAACACGATAGTAGCCGCAACTCGACACATGGCCGATTATTTTCTTCTTAAAAATCTAGATTTTATTTGGGGACAATGACATGGCTCGATAGCTGGGTAGTCTTGTTGTTAAACATACTGTAAAATTATAATTACTGTTTGGAGAATATGTCAACTTTGATGCGGTCATCTCACATCCATTTTCTATTCAACTCGCTCCACAGGCTGCGGCCGTACTGTAGCCTAGTACAAGTATATGGCCGCTACCTTGTTCGTGAAAATCTTGATATTGATTTTGGGACAGTGACATGGCTAGTTAGCTAGCAAATCTTCTTGTCAAACATACTGTAAAATTATATTTACTGTTTGTCAACCGTACACAATGTTATTGCCTTTTAATCTTGCTAGCATAACGTTAGCTTTCGGGCTAATAGCTCATCCAAAGGAAAGCCGGTGTTGGTTCTATGAGTTGAGCGGACTAGAAATATCAGAGTTGGCTAACGTTAAAAAACGTTAGATTTTCTTTTGCAAAACGCATGAAAACATTAATTTATGTTTGGAAAAAAAATTGTTGGCAAGTGACCATGGTATAAGCGGGATAATGCCCTTCGAGGTGTCCAATATCACCTGTCACCGGACGGTTCACGCCTCCGCATCGTCCATTATCAGGTGATATTGGACACCTCGTCGGGCATTATCCCTTACATATATTACCAGTAGCAGCTCAAAACCATATAATTTACAGTTTAAAAAAAATAAAGTAATCAAATTGTGGCCCTTCGGGAAAATGAATTGCCCACCCCTGGTTTACTGTAAGGTTGTTACAATGGCAGATGCTAATTACATGAAACTAATTATTAATTACCACTGCTATTAACAAATGTATTGCTACTGGCAAGACAATCAAGTCGACAATGACTTCATTAATCATGGAGTACATCAATGGCGATTTTAGACTCTTTTTAGGGGTGCTCAACAGTGTTGTGCACGTTCATACCTCTCATGAACTAGTTCAAAGTTCAGTTCATACAAGTAAATATGAATCGTTCACGTTCATAGTTCACCATTTAAATTCTGAACTAGTTCATAGTTCAGTTCATTTCATAGTTTAAAGGTGTGTGTTTACTGTGTGTAAAAATCCCGCAAAAAATAATGAAAGGTGCATCAGATCAGATGTAGTCGCTGAGTCTGCGTCTCTGCTTTCACTTGCCATTTTTATGAGACGGAGAGCTGTTGTCTTGGAATACGTTGCTTGTTTGGTCTACGTGTGTGCGATGAATCATGGGTAACGTAGTGCGAAGTCGAGTTAGTTGGTTTAGGTTTGGCTACATAGCGAACATTTTACGGGCACTGAGCAACGACATGGTGCAAGCATTCGCTTTAGACAGCGTCTCTCCTCAGGAGAAGTAAAACATTCCGTAAAGTTTTAGCTAGACGTCAAATAATATGAACGTGTTCACCGTTCAAATTCATTATTTGTCATTAAGTTGCGATCAGTTCATCGTTCTCATAAAAATGAACGCGTTCTTTTGAACATTTTTTAATTGTGAGATTTGCATAGGAAAGAGGTGTCAATGGACTTTGGGGTTCGATGTATGTCCATTTTACCCACTGAACTGTCGTTATTCAACTGTGACAAGGTAAATTAGGTTCTGCAATCAATGACCCCTTTAATACTATTAGCTAATATAGAACCAAGATTAATTAAGCAGCAAGTAATAGCAAGTTTAGTACAAAGGTAGTTCCTTGATAGGTATTTGATTATTACTAAATAAATATATTCTCATTGAGAACTAGTTGTGAACTATGACCAAGTAAGAAGGAATAACCAATGAATTACTAATCACAAAAGTAACATGTCTAAAAAGTGAACTTTTTATTTTATTTTGTACTCTTAACATGGTCATAACATTTCAGAATGTGCCTCAAATGAGTTATTTGTGGAAACCAGTTTATGAATATTAACGTTATACCACGTCCCCCAAAATCTTTTTCTATGGCTCTGTGAGGTTCCACCCATACACTCGCCTGACCCAATTGCAAGCACACACACTAACCCCTTTTTATATCGTTAAATAACCAATTCAAAACAAACTGATCTGAAAAATTAGCACTTGAGTAGACATCAGCGTGATCAGAACTATCTAAAATGACATACACCATCTTTGGAAAAAAAAGGATTTGATGTGCACTGGTTTGGCTCATGTCCCATCCGCTAACATGGAAGGGGCGGGACTTATGACCTATACTGCAGCCAGCCACTAGGGGGCAATCGAGATGTTTTGGCTTAACTTTTCAGCACTGTTATACCGTCCGTTCTTTTTACAGTCTATGGTACCAACATTCAAATATTCTTCAATGTAGCCTGTGGTACATCATTTGAAAGTTTACAATCTACACAAAAACTGTGGACCAAAATATTAGTACCCATCACAATTGTCCTAGTTATTCTGGATCCATTAGGTCTAAAGAGCATCTTGACTTTCTTACTTTAAACTATATGCTTAGCTCATACATTTTTTAAGCAGCAAAAAGGTAGCAGTATAAAATTAATTCTAATATGAGAACCAGCGCCCCAGCTTGAGTTTGATTGACTGAGGTTTCACTAAATAACCAGAGTTACGTGGACCAGGATAATTGTTTGGCTATCGATTTTTACGTTTAACATGCAATATATACTTTTGCATAAGTAGCCTACTATTTGCTACATGCTTCGATAGCCAAACAAATGTCCTGCACGTAACTCTGTCAGGCTATTGCATTTTGTACTTCTGTCGATCAATTTCTTGTTAGTTACTGCATCCATTCAGCGACAAAGTGTTGTACCTACCCTTTCCGTTTTGAGTTAATGTAATGTGTTTTTGAGTTAATGTAATGTTGTTTCCCATTTGGGGGAGCGTGTCTTTGTATTGGGGGGAGGTGAGCACGTCATCCTGTTTGGGGGAAGATGATTCGTATTTGGGGGGAGTGTTTTCATTTGGGGGATGCACTCATATTAGTGGGTGTGATTTGCACTTCAGGGCCACCGTAGAAAAGTAGCGCCTGCTCCAAAAATTATTAATTGACATTCCACTGGCACTGAGCTGTCTGAGTAAAAAAAAACTCAGAGGGCCTCATTAGCTTACACAAAAAAATGTGTAAGGTACAAAACTTCCCCTAACAAAACGTACACATTGCGCCTATAAGTGCCAGTGCAGCAAAAAGCTCATCTATGTTTCTGCTTCAGCAGATGGGCAGAGGGTGAACAGGTATCCAGAGCTCTAACTAGCTTTGACACTGCAACAACACAAATGTGCCAAAACAGGAGTATGTTTATTCAAGCCGCAAAGAGATGTACAACTACATTGAACTTGTAACTGTGAATCATGTCATTGTTTTTCAATGTCAGCACCGAAGATTATGGTGAAGTTCCAAGGCTTACAGTGTATGGTGAAAAAGACAAGCACTGTCTCCACTCAATGACAAAAACACAGCAAGACAGAAAGAGAGAGAGAGAAACGGAGTGAGAAAGAACGAGAGACAGACCCACCAGCCTATTCTGGACCACATGTATGATTTACGGAACAGGACTGGTCGCCTGCATAAAATTAAGAATAGGAAATGCAAGAGTAGCCTGGCGACTTATCCAAGATACACTTTCCCTGGCTCTACAGACCCCTTGACAACCTGGGTGGCCCTTACCCTAACTTACTCTGGTTTCCAATGTTAATGTCATTGCTTTAGTCTGCATGTCAGAGGCGCTGCCACAATGCACTCATTGAGGCTAAACGGATGAGATGTTCGCTTACCAAAACACAAACAAGGAGCTGACTACAAGCACTTGAGAAATTCATCAAACACAGAATGTTTACAAAAGTAATTTTTGCGTGTTTGTGGCAATGCGTTTATTGACATAGATGAGGGGGAAATACTTTACTTTGTGGATTTCAATTTTCCAGAAATCCAAAACCACAATGTGTATTATGGTGAATGGATGTTTTGAATTACTTTAACTACTTAATGGTTCCTCCTTACCAAGCCCACAGAATTGTTTTACAGTGGTTTTAAACCTTTACTTTAGTAATTTAGCTGGATGTTGAGTAATATTTTTTCTCTTTTTTTTCAAAAAGGCTCCTATGAAAATCATGTTATCTATTCACTTCAACAATTTAATGTTGAACACTCTTTGTTTTAGGTAAAATACCATAATCATATTTTTATGTTAAACATCAAGTCAATTCATAATAATCAATCATGAAGGATTTTTCCCCCCTATACCCTTCACTAACTTGACGTGAGTCAGATATCCAGTTATGGTTGCCGATGGCGATGAGGACGCCCCACTACTACGCATCCTCGACTTTCCATTTCGCTCAAGTTGGCACCACTTTGAGTATTCCCTGTTGTCTGAAATAACAGAGGATCTAAGCCCCATTACTCTATATTTGGAGTATTGTAAAGAGGTAAGTGGAGACGGGTGGAACATTTTGTAAATCTTGTGTCACCGAAACCACCACATGCAGGATAAATGCGTTTGGTTTCCCAACAGGATATCCCCCCAGACTTGCTTGCTGCGTTGGTGATGAGGATAACAGAGGGGGCATTATTTTTCCTCAACAGCTCGGGAAGGTGATAAAGGGCTCCAAGATCTTCTCACCGCAGTACACACACATTCATTCACGTCAACGCAACATTTCATCTCTCTCAATGGAGGGGTTCTGGAGTGTTAACCCTTAACAGGACCAGATTTGGCTGGAGGGACGTGTTTGGTCAAAAATGGTAGACCTTACACACGCTTAACACTCTTTGCGAAACACACCACACTTGTCTTGATGTTTTCTCCTCATCCTTTATTCAAAAGGGGTTTTTCTCTCTCTCTCATCTCTGTAATACATCCTGCGACATTTAAAAACGGTTCCCTGGTACTTTCAGTATAATAAGCCTATTCAAAGTGCCGATCGTTAAAAAAACGAAGGGCTTTCCATCATCACCATATTTCAAATGACTTGTTGAAGGGAGTTGCTCTTATTCTCAGTTAAGGCAGTAGAAAATAATGTTTTCTTTATTGCTCTGAAATAATTTCACAGGCCCTGGTAGCACAAGCATAATTTTACAAAGCTCAGGTCTGAGGTAGCCCATTAAAAACACTCATAAACGTTAATTTTGCCAGTGGGATCTGAGATTGCGTTACCCTCTTGGCAGAAACATGTATGAAATATGTGGTTTTGCGTCAGCTAAAATTGTTCCCAGACATTGCTTCCTTTGAAAAAGCTAATAACCTACCCCACAACTGTAAGTCAAACTAGTCTCAAGAAATGTGAACACAAGACTCTCCCCATCTGCCTTGTCAGGGTGATCATAGACATGTCACAGTAAACTTCCCCAAATATCTCCATGCCTGTAACACAAAACAATACATAATACAGTATGTTTCACCATATTTACCAAGCGGTGGAGCTGACCTCAGATCAGGTGCTATAGACACTAAAATCAAATTTGAGAAGCACAGCAGATCCCAAATCAGCGAGTCCGCTGAGATGTTTGATGTTCCATAAACAGTGAAATAAAATAGTGTAATTGAAAGTGACTGATCTTACAGTATATGTTGAAAGAAAGCAGAAACAAGATGCAGTCATGAGTAATCCTATTTCATCTACTTACAGTTGGAAAGTAGGCTACATGAAGTTGGCTGCAACTGTATAAAATGTTTTACCTTCCTTGCTGATGAACACCCTGGTGATACTTGGGCAAAACTTTCAGTCAAATATATGGCATGATATTTAGCCTGTCAACACCAATTTTTACATCTGGAAAAAAGAACATTGGGCCTGCCCTTATTCACCATGACATGGGAGATGCTACCCATCTAAATATTATTTTATATTTAAATTGTTGTATTCTTAGATTGTTTAGTTCTTAGAAATAGTTAAACTTTTGTACTTTTACTTAATTTAAGATCCGTATATGTTTAGTGTTTTGCACCTCCCTGCCACAGTAAATTCCGTGTTTGTACAACATACATGGCGAATAAACCGAATTCTGATTCTGATTCTAAAGGCTCAGGCACACTTGCCTGGCTAGACTTTATAGACTTGGTCAGGCCTAATCTAGTTTGTCAAACACACCCTGCTGTTGCCAGTCAAGAACATCACTAGTCTCTTTATTCATCATTACATTTTGGATAGCAGGCAGGCTTCCTTCACTTGTACAAAGCATCTACGGTTTATTATCTGAAAATACATTAAACAAGCTCATCATTCCAAAAATAAGGTAATTGGTCACACAAAACTCCCTGCCTACTGTAAACAGAAGTTAAATAAATGTTACTGAAAAAGGCAATCTTTGGGGAGTGATATTCAATACACAGTAGGAACTTTACCTTTTAAGGTCAAAATAGCTTTTCATTGTTTCATGAGGATGTCTGTGATAATCAGAGTGCAAACCCTTTTGCGCTATGATAGCAGAACAGGAAGTGGTGACAATGTGTCATTATCGGAATAAGGAAGTGTAGGTACTGTGTTATTAATACAGTTTTCTCGAGAAATTAGGAGTAAGGGAAGGCACTGCACTTTCACAGAACTGCCAAGAACTGCATGAGAATCCACAGACTATTCGAAACAGGTTTTCAGCAATTCCAGATAATTATTTTACATGTAACATTGGTTCGCAATAGTTTTTCCTCATAAACACCAAAATAAGGAAGCCTTATTTTTCATGAACATTTTAACTTATTCATATCCAGCTGTCAACTCCTGGGGTTGAACCCAAATGCAGTTTCAGTTCTCCAACATGCAGTATGTCGTTTGAATTGCAACATCCTAAAATTGTGTTTTTATATAAGCACTCTCACTTCAAACCACTAAAGGATGATGTAAATAACAGCTCTTCAAATCACAGAAATTATGTTAAGACTGATCATCACAATTAAAAAGTAACGAACATTTTGTAAGTTGGGTACAATTCATCAGCTTCAGTACAGTCCTATCCTCATAGAATTGAGCATTTTATAGAATGACTTATAAAAAATGCATGTTCAGTAATGTATGCTTAATTCAGCTGAAGGTGACATTGTGTAGGGAGGGTATTACTGGTGGAGGGGGTGGTAAGGGACTAAGGCAAGAGGGCTGTGGAAACTCAACAGGGCTCCAAGCAGCACATTTGTCAATGTCACATAGAACTGGCTAATTTGCTGTACAGCTGTTTCCCTATATGATGTGTTGAAACGCTCAATCAGAAACATTGGTCCAGGCCAGCTTGGGTCCACAGTCCATAATGGAGCATTCAGAGGCGTTCACAGTGTAACAAGCCCTGCTTCCATTGCCAGGTCTGGCTAGGTTTGAAGTAGCTGTAAACCTCAGCTGTTCTCATTTGTAAACTAGCAAAGGGAAAAGCATTCTGGGCAGTGAGTGAGAGAGTGTGTGTGGCACTGGGTATGGTGGTGGTGAGATGGTGGGCAGGCATGCAGGGAACTCCATATGGTATTGATTGACGATGATTGAATCAAGAGCGGTAGCAGAGAGGGTGTTTTTCACTCACAGCGAGAAATTTGTGTGCGCCGAGGCATTTGACAGAGCGACAGGGATATCTCTCTCAGGGTTCTACTGGCAGCACAAATGGATTTGTGATGACCCATTACGCCAAAGAGCATGTGTGGCCCCTGCACCTTAGTGTAGCATTTGCTTCTGATAACAGGTAATAGGTACAACACAAATGTAAAAGTAATTATCTTGCCTATAAAATCCAAAGATAAACAGCTTTCTGATATCGAATGAAACAGTCAGAAAAATTGGATGCATGTCTCCATAAGCTTATAGTAAGCTCAAAGTTACAGAGACATTTTATGGGGGGGAAATTGGCTTTTGATGAAAAAATACTTTGCAACACAATGTTTTTCCCTCTCAGTCATGTTGCTTCCTTGTGACATGATGGCCTCTAGTGGAGCACTGCCGATTGACACAGACAGCTCAATCATTTCCTTATAGAGGAGAGCTTGCCAGGCCCAGCTGGCTTTGACATTAACACCAGGCTCTGACTGACAGAGGCCCTGGCCTTGGGCTGGGCTCCCGGGGCCTACACAGTACATTCAGCTCTCCTTTTAGCCTGTTGATTTACTGTCCCTGGTGGCCACTCGTTGATCCATTTCCCCTCTCAGTTTGCTCACAGGGCACCCCGAATACCGTCCTCCAGCAATATATTTGCTTTATGATTTCCTGAGGAGCCAAAGAAGAAAAACAAGCCCCACTCACTGCACCTGCTCCAGTTAATGTGCAGGCGGCCGGCCTCCACTGGTGCTGGTGATCGGGGAAATAGAAAGGGCCGTAGTGTCACAGCCTCCATGTGGATCTTCCATTTTCCCCGGGTCCTATTGGGGCTGAACAGCGGGGGGATCGAGGGACAGACGACGTATTATATGTGTGTCAGTTTAACACGCACAGGTCAAATGGGGCCCACGTGAGTCTTGCTGTGTGTGCATTATGAACATATGTGTGGGTGTTTATGTAACACAGCGCTCAACATGGAGCTGACATTAATAAGGGAAAGTGATGGGAACTTGCTTACATCATTTTGGACGACATGCAGATGTGAACCAATGGAAGGGTTGAATTGGTGGTGAAAACGTCTTCCATTTGAACAAAGAAGGGATCCAACTTGGCATTTATGTCTTTCAAAAAATAACGTTGATTTTATTTGGTTAAGAGTGGCTTTTATTAGAACTGCCTGTTCTGTTCTCCAACACTGAATGACAAGTTAAAATATTACTATATAAACTAATTTGAATTGATTAAGAAATACTGTGGTTAAGAAACACCATCGGGGACAGTTCTGGAAATCTTCCAGACGACTTATGGACAGCAGGGAGAGAGACTTACTTCATGTGTAACCCGGCTGGGTGACGTTCTGTGATTCTCCACACTGTGACCATTTTACAGGGGAAAGCAAGCTCTCGTTTGACAAATAGTTCCTGTTTTTTTTTATCATTCATGTTTCCTCGAGTGTTAATGGATGACATTGCTCTGTCGTGACCCCAATTTGACCTGTGTCATTGGCTGAGCTGAAGCCAAACCAAGGATTTAAATTGTCAGTAATCCAAAGAAAAGAGTTGATATATCCATTAGATCTGCCTAAGTTTTCTATTCCTTATATCAAACCCCTAAAGTGGACGAACAGGCTAGAGGGATTTTCCCTCCAAATGTGAGTCGTTCATTTTATGGTACATTATTTCCATTGACAAGGGATGGTCATTGCATTTTCTCAATGTCTGCCCCTTTTCAAAATATTGCAGAAATAACACAATTTCTTGTTGGGATTTTAATGGAATTTCTATTCCCTGGTAAAAAAAAATCATGATTCTTTCACTGGCCCAACCTTTTAAAATTAGCATATTTTGAATATTTTCTGATAACAGAAACGGTTAGATATAAATTACAAGCTTACAGTAATTGTAGTGAACTCAGTTTGCGAAGGCTGAACAGGAAGTGCTACAACATTCCATCATTACGGAAGGCTGGGTGAGATGGACATGATAGATATCACCAAACGTTCATTCAAAAGCTGTCCACTGCTTCCCTGGTCAGGTTCTTTGGAAGTGGCCCAGTGCTTAATGGAAGCTTTTAGGTCAAGACAAGAGGTGAACTTACAGAATTATGAGAGGAAGCATGCATGTGGCAATGTCTGTTTTTTCAGTTATGTGTGTTTAAGGAGCAACCTGACAGAGTAAATGTATTTCAGGGCACTTTTTTTCCATCTTAACTCAAGTTGTCTTCCTGATGGCAGATGAATTGAAGCTTACTCTTGCGTGTAGTTGATGAGTGTGTGTGAGACCTTGTGCTTTCCCTTATGGTTTGTAGTTTTTTTCCAACCTTTTTTTCTGACTTAAACAGTGTGTTAAGCACCAAATCCCTTTGCTATCAATCTTAATGGGAGTAGGGCAACGTAAACGCACACGTGTGCTCATTTTGAAAGTGCCTGCTCGAGAATAGTCCCAAAAAAGACAGAAACAAATATTCTGGGCCCATTAACAAAATAGGTACTCAAAACACACCCCTGCTAGCCACAGTGATTGCTACTTCCTCAGCTTTTCCACTTCATTGATGGTTATGCGAGTTAAAACAACGAGCTTAATGGAGAGCTGAGGCTCTCAGGGGACTAATCACAGCCACGTGACTTCCTCCGGGGTTTCCATGAAAATAACTCCATCACAATGGCCTGTGATATTAATATCAGCTTTGGGAAAGTCAGACCTGGGCTCTCCAGGGAGGGCACTGCATGAGCAAACACAGAGGAATGCACGGCATCTGATGTAGAATGAGAGACAGAGTAACAGAGAGAAAAGGAGGGTCTAAAGGCCTCCCCTATGCACTTCTCTACAGTAAAGTGTAAATAGAGGAGAAATTGTGAACACAGGATCCAATATCTGTGAAAGACATAATATTGCTTGCTTAATGTTTGTGCTGAGATTTTAAGTTCTTGAAAATTGTAAACTTAAGACTTGTTAGCATTGCAATTGTAATTTATACTGTCATTGAAAAAACATAA
Organism: Thaleichthys pacificus; assembly: GCA_023658055.1. Taxonomy (NCBI): domain Eukaryota; kingdom Metazoa; phylum Chordata; class Actinopteri; order Osmeriformes; family Osmeridae; genus Thaleichthys; species Thaleichthys pacificus. Next base: position 2,444,098 of record CM042869.1, read on the forward strand.
CAGAAGCACAATTTAAGCAGTCCCTGATTTTTATGAGACTTGTAGATAATCTTTAAAGACAAAATTAAACTGTTTAATTTGATTTATGATGATTGTGATTTTGCATAAAGATGCATATCTTAAACTTCAACATCTCAATATCCATCATATGGCCTTTCATTGGATTGAATTTACATTTAGTCATTTAGCAGGCACTCTTATCCAGAGCAACTTACAGTAAGTACAGGGACATTCTCCCCGAGGCAAGTAGGATGAAGTGTGCCCAAGTGTGCCCAAGGACACAACGTCATTTTGCACGGCCGGAATCGAACCAACAACCTTCTGATTAATATCCCGACTCCCTAACCGCTCAGCCATCTGAACCCCAGAATTAACAGTGGTCAAACGATTCTGAAGCATGTACCCTCAGAAATATAAATGTAAAATGCATCCAAAATAAGAAAAGAAAATTCAGACTTAACTTATTTCTAAAAAAGACAAAAGTGAGATCCGAACAATCCAAATAATTCAAAATCTACAAAGGTAGGTAGCAATTACATTATTATGATGTAAAGTTTGGTGGACGAAAAAAGGGAAAAAAGGTTACGAGTTCAAGCAATTTCAAGGCAGTCCTCACCAGTGATATACTGTAGGTCTACTGAAAATGGAAACTGGGTGTACCGTTTCGCTGAGAACGATCTGGACTTGCCATTCTTGGTAGAGGGGGGAAACTCTTGTAGCTTGGACTGAGCAGCCAGCTCCTGAAGTGCAGACAGGTCTGCAGGCTGACTACTACTTGGATTTTCACATACAGTTCTAGTAGCACAGGCTGAGAAAGGGTGAGAGAAGTTGGAGGCCTTGCACAAAAAGTTGATCATCGGATCATCGGATGGCGTTTATAGGTCTGTATTCCTTTTGTATGCGTTTTCCTCGATGCTTACGTTAGATACTAGACCTACAGTCTAGCTCTAACTGCATTTACAATCTAACAAGTTGTATCTTACGATAAACTTTTAACTCAAGCTGGCTATATAAAATACTACTAATAACAATTGATAAGAGGTCCACTAATGTGTTGAAATATGAACACAAATTTAACAGCTAACTTGCTCCGGAACCACTGAAAATGAATGGGGTTGAACGGTGGAAAATAAAATGTTTGGAACTATCGGACCCCCACTCCTCGCCCCTCGGATTGAGGCAACGGCCCCGGTGGATGTAGATGGTATTGCATTTCCGATTTGCTACCTGACTCGTCCGGTCGTTTTTATTCTATTAACTCCAGTCAACATATCTAAAACTATCTCCCTCAATAATTTTTGTTAGATTCTCGAACCTGGCTCATACTACTAGTATTTTTCATAGAATATTTTTTGCTAAATTTGAAACCAATCCGAAATGGGTAAACTAGTACCCCATTTAGTTACTTACGTCAAGAAAAGTTGCCTGGAAACGTGCTTGCGGATACGAACAGGGGACGAGCACAAAAGGGAACATCAGCAAATTGTTGATTTACCAGAGCTGAATGAGAACAAGGAGAAAGGATTTGATAATCAGACCTGCAAACTCCTCACAGTAAAAAAGGTGACAGTGTCGTGGGGGGTGGGGGGGGCGTGCCCCCGGCTCGATTTTTTTGTGATTTTAATATGCAAATGACACATTTCTGAGTGTGACTTAAAGAGAATGACACATTTAATATTTTAAAAATGATTTTATTAACAACACGGAAACGCCTGGAACTCAAGGAAGTGTTGTGACGCATGACACAAATAAAAAATAAAAGACTGACAGACATGAAAAAAAAATATTTTTGTCTCTTAGCTTGGACGAGTGTTTCACAAGCTGTCTTGCACCTGGCTGCATGTCGCCTTCTGGCCAGCGCCTCCTCTTCTGCCTTGGCTCTTCTTGCTGCGGCAGCACTTGAGGATGGCTGGCAGTCAAACTCCCTCCTTCGTTCCATCTCCTTTAGGGTTGCCTGATAATATGAATATTATTAATAGGGTAGCTCAGAATTCGAGTAGTAGCCGTATATCTCGGAACTCAGGGCAGAGCACCCGGCTACGATAAGCCTAGCTAATGCTATAGGTATGACGACAATACAATATTTTTGTAAATTATATCACATCAAAAAGCAGTAGCTAAGGTTAATTGAATCAAGCAAACAAATAGCTGTTATTTTTGCTCCTAAAAGCTTGACTTACCTTGAATTTAACAATAAGCCTTCTTCCATTCCACCAGATTCGCGTGGTAGCCAGGCGTCTCATTCAATGGTGAGCTCAGTTGACGCTGTGTGCAAGGGCGTAGGTTTGGTCTCAGCTTTGGTAGGGACACTTGTTTGTTCAGAAATATTTTTTTTTATATGTAGGTAATTGGTTCAGGTTTTATGGAGCTGTACTAGGCCTACATCATCTGTACCGGACTACTGAGCAATGAAATCATATATGATGCATACATTTGGGCATACCAATTTATAGCACCTTTTTACTATCTACAAGTATAAGTGTGAATGATAACATTCATGGGTAACATTGTCTAAACATCATGTATCTTCAGGGTGCTTTTTCCCCCTGCAGTAATTCATCAATTTAATACAGACACTAACCATGCTTAGTTGACTGCTGACATTGGTCGAGATTACAGGGATAGGCATATTACTATCCAAGGGATCATATAGGCCCGAACAGGAGCTGTTCGGACCAATGAAATTGTCAGGGCGGGCTTTATACGATGATGGACAGATGATCAACAGTAACATAATCAACCACGTCACCAAAGAGCGCTTTGGTTGAATTCGTTTTCAACAAACAACATACTACGTTGCTCTGATTGGTTGTAGGTATATCCAATTGAGCGAAGAGGCATTTGTTTTCCGGGTTCGGTTGAAACACGCCCCATAGTCACAGCCCAACGGAGAGTTCTCAGACTCATATTCTGACTAGAATTATGAGTATGACAACGTCAGGCTAGCGACCATGCTAAAAAAGCGGAAAATTTAGAAAATTTAGTAGAAAGTCATAAGCTGAAGCGCCTGAAAGGTATTTTTGAAAGGAGCTGGAGCTGGACGAAGGTATAAAACTACAGGAAAGAGAAGAAAAATGCAAAAAGAGAAATAATTCTGAAGAATTTGAAAATTTAGCAGAAAATTATTTGCTGGAGTTTCAAAAGGCCTGAAATGTATGTTAGAAAGGACCTGCAGCAAGATGAAGGCAGAAAACAGAAGAAAAGAGAAGAAGAAAAATGCAAAACAATTAGGGCAAAAATTCAGAAAGATGAGCTGCAGGAAAATGTGAAAATTGAGCAGAAAACCAGTTGCTGAAGTCTGGGTTGAACGAATTTGAAGGTAAAAGGACAACACTGGAATGACTTGAACTTGCTGGAAAAACGTAGCAACCGTTGGTCATTGGCAACAGACTGGCAACATTTCTAACCTAGAATCTAGGTTTCAGGTTCAAGGTGGAGGAGAAACTAATCATGTGTGCCTGCACACCCAATCCTGTTCAGACACTGAATTCAAAGATGACATAAAAATTTAAACTTTTAAATTCAATCACGTCACATTACGTGACTTTGTTGGTTGTGCAACTGCAAAAGCTACTTGAACTCAGATTAAAATGCTGCTGCAAAAAAAGCTGAACTACAGTATTGTGGGTATTAAATAAGATAATGCTACATCTAACCAGCGGATCATTTCTTGCAAGTGTGTCAAAGTGGTATTTGTACAGACTGTATTAACACCGTAGGCGTGAACAATGCATGCATCGTCATTCATCTGACTTTAGCCGAAGCGAAGCTAGAGAGAGGATGCATTGGGAGATTTCCTACAGTAAGATAGATACTGCTTCAAATTGAAAACGGAGAAGATATTTGAGTAAAGACAAGTTACTTAACATCTGTGTTCAATATCGTCAATTAAAAGAAAAAACTTTCCAGTTACGAAGCGTTTGTTCGTAGGATTAACGCCATCTGCAGCAAACACTTACCCCAGCCCCGGTTTGGCTGTTCGTGACGGTCAGCTATGACAGTCTTGAGCCTCGATTTTTGCAGATTTCTGTGAAACTTGCTAAAATAAAAACGATCTAGCTAGATTATGTACACTTTAAGCTCAATGTACATACCTTGTTTGGCCAATTTGGTCGATTGTGGAAAAGAAGTCGAACCGTTTTTAGTTATGGAGAGCCATCGTGCTAGCTTGACTATAGGAGAGAATAACAGAAATGTAGCTAGAATCCACACCTCAAACAAGTTAACCTAGACGCAAAACTATACGTCCAATCCAAAAAATAAGGATATTTTCCGAGACCCAAGACTCTGCCGAAACTAGAGATGTCCTTTATATGTCTGTGCGGTCAGAAATATGTCTCTACCGGCAGTTTCGAAATCGTCTTCCTTCTTGCTTTCTCTGACGGATTTTACCCATCTCTCCATTGAAGTTAGTGAGAGGATTTGAAAGGCTGCTCTCGCTTCAAGGCTCATAGCTGAAAATCTGTAAATGTGAGCTCTTTAGTAGTTACATTGGCTGAAAGAGGAAAATGTTCCTACATTTTAAGGTATAACTTGTTTCTGTAAGTTAAACTATATGAAAGTTAGAGGAATTTGTTTGACAATTTAGTTGAATATCAGAAAAAGAGCAGGCAGCAGAGTGTGCCACTCTGCTTGCTGTTCATTCATAAAAATCAAGAAGGAGCAAACATTTGAATGTATTTCAAACTGTCATAATTCAAAATTGGCTGAATATTTGAAAAAGCTGAATCATTTGGGAATAGCTGAATGTCTTGTGAACATTTTAAAGGTTGAATGGTGTCTCTAGCTGAAAGTATGCTGAAGTAGTTACGTTTGAAAGAGGAGGAAGCTTTTTAATGATTTGAAAGGATTTACCATTACTTTTAATGGGAGAATAATTTGCACAAAAACCTTAATACATAAAAAAGTATAAAAGTGAAAAATACCAAAAGACATAGCACACATCTCCTGAAGGAGCTGAACGTTTTGATACAGAAATTGTAGGAATCGGTGAAAGTATGCAGGACTAGTTAAAGGACAAAAAACGGCGGAAGGACTAAGAAGTTGGAAAAACAATAGTGAGAATGCTGAATAGCATTCTCACAATAATAATAAGATATATGTGAGAGAACAATGGTTGTGCGCGCCGAAGGCGCGAGCACACCCAATTATAGCCTAATATAATTAGTTATAACATTGTGGCATGTTACGGCGTCATTATAGATTGTTGACATGTTATTCTGGAGCAAAGACAAAGATGTATAAATCATGTCTGATAACCACAATATTGTTATGGTCGTTATAACAAATATATATATTCTTAGAACTTTATGTCAGTTACCACCACAACGATGGCATTAACAATAAGATAGTAATAGTACGGAGCCCCAGACATGACATCCGGAAAAAAAAAATCTAAATACTAATTAGTTCCCACGAAATGCTAATTCGTTTCCACGAAATGCTAATTCGTTCCCACAAAATGCTATTTCGTGGCCTCAAAATGCTAATTTGTGGCCACGAAATAGTAATTTGTGCATTGGCTTTAATATCATGCGATACCTGTGTGGGACACATACCCAGAGCAAGCTAAAGGTGCAGTCATGGACAGAGACGATTTAATTGAATTGTATTTTAGCCTGGGAATGAGTTACAAAGACATTCTAAAAAGCCTGGTATTGCAAGGAATCATTATTACCGAGAGGCATTTACACAGAATATTGAGAGCCCAGATGCTTTACCGGCGAAGGTACGACTTGGACGCCGGTATAGATTTCATTGTTGACCAACTGAAAGGCCCTGGAAAGGATCACGGTTACTGGGGGATCTATACAAAGTGTATACAACAAGGTATCTATATAAGAAAAGAAGACATCAGGATCCTCCTCTCTCTACTGGACCCCATCAGCTCCCAAGCTCGCCAGACCAGACGTCTCAGAAGGAGGCAGTATTTTGCTAAAGGACCTAACTTTGTGTGGCACATAGAATTGTACGACAAATTGAAGCCATACGGAATATGCATTAATGGCTGCATCGATGGCTTCTCGCGCAATATAATTTGGTTGCGGGCCACCTTCACGAACAGCGACCCGAAGGTTATTGGGGGCTACTTTATGGAAGCAGTGGAGCGCTGTGGTGGCTGCCCAAGGCTTGTACGAACCGACTTGGGCACAGAGAACGTGGTGGTCATGGGCGTATCTAGCCCTATTTTGGGGGGGGCTCCCCAAAATAGGGCTTAAAAGGATATTTTAAAAGTATATTTTCAGTAAATTCCCCCAAGTTTTGCTGGGTCACAGGAAAAATAATAGGTTTTATCTAGGGGCTTAGCCCCCCCAAAAGTGGGAACCTAGATTCGCCCCTGGTGGTGGTTCGAGACATTCAGCGGTATCTACGAAGAGATGATGTAGATGACAGAGCAGCGGAGAGAAGTTACATCACAGGGCCAAGTACCGCAAACCAGAGAATTGAGAGCTGGTGGGGAGTGATGAGAAAAGAAGGAATCGAACAATGGATCACGCTTCTAGGAGAACTGAAGGATGAGGGTTTTTTCTCTGGGATGTTCTGGACAAAGCTTTAATACAGTACTCAGTCATTCAGGTAACACATTATAATAACAGTAAGCGTCAGAACCTCTGCCATCAACTTGCATTACCTTCATGTAAGCTTAGAAATGTAGGCCAGTTGCGTTTATGTTTAACTGTGATGTAGGCCTACCGAGGCCTCTTCCATAAAGCGAGTTTACCGCATAAGCCAGACTTATGTCAGTTAGTCGGACTCATTTCTAGTTCATTCGGTTCCATAAAGCTAGCTCAACGTAGTTCGAACTCGGTTACTATGGCAACTTAGGCTGCGAAACTAGTCTGGTCCGGGGCAGGCTAACTGTCAGGCTTAGCGTGACTTGGTGCTTAACCAGAATTTCCTGTAACGCTGACCCAATGGGAAAACAATTATTCACTATTTTCTGACATAACGCTAAACGTAACTTTATATCAGTCCAAAAATGTAATTTTGTATAAAATATACTTTAAAACATTTTACATTTTATAAAGTATACCACAATGATAGGCCATAAAAACCCAGATAGCAGCCTATTTTCCACCAAACAGGTTTGACTAATTAGCCTAATTAAAAGGTATATAGACTTAGGAACTCAACGTGCTGTTCATTGGCAATCATGGCGTGTCCTTTCATTGACGAGGTGGTAAACGAGGGAGCTATAATCATGCGATGGGCTCTTCAAAGAGAGCGTACATTCAGGGACCCGTTGGCATATCCTGACAATCACCTCCATGAGCGGTACAGGTTGTCCAGGGAAGGGATCCAATATATTTGTAGGTTGCTACACCCATATCTTTCCAATTCCACCCGCCGCAATAAAGCTCTTACAGTCCCACAGACTGTGTGCATAGCACTTCGTTTTTTTGCCAGTGGCACATTTCTCTACACCGTTGGTGACGCAAAGAATATTGGCAAAGCCACTGTTTGCTGTTTTACATAGCTTTAAAAAAAACAGCTGAATATCTTCATCACTTTCCCTGGTCACAGAGGTCTTCGTACCATTAAGGAGGCCTTTTATGGAATCGAAGGTAGGCTAAGGTCCAGCATTAACTGCATGACATGTTGGTGTGTATAGAGGTGATAATTGTTGGCTGACCTATTTACTGAGCCTTTGTAGCTTTCCCAAATGTTATTGGGGCTGTGGACTGCACCCATGTCCGTATAAAGAGTCCGTCCGGTCCGCATGAGGCAGACTTCGTGAATAGGAAGTCATTGCACAGTATCAATGTGCAGGTAATAATTGAGAATGCTTGCGTTGTAGAATAGATTGGGATAAATGGCCTATAGCGCTAGTTATATGGTTAGGTTATGTTCCATCTGCTTAAGGCTCTAAAATCTTGTCAGAGAGTTGCGCCTAATGCAACACTTTTGCCACAATTTGAAATGTAGCTACTCACATTTCTTTTTATGGCTATATTATTCCAGTCGAATGACCAACATTTTTTCAGATGATCTGTGATGCTGAATCACAAACATGGAGGCAAAGTGATTGATTCAAGAATCTTTCGAGCCTCATCAATTTCCAGACAATTGTCACAAGGTGGGCTCAATGTATAGGCCTATTGTAAATGTAATTTCAGTGTACAGCTTTAAAAAAATACCGTCTTCAATTTTGGTCTGCATAAATTAGTCCGATTATTTATTTGTACTCTACCCAGGCGAAGTCTCAGGGGTTTTGCTGGGAGACAAGGGATATGCCTGCCAGCCCTATCTCTTGACCCCCTATCACGAGCTGCAGACAGCTGCGCAGCGCAAGTACAACCTTGCCCACGAACGCACAAGGGCGCGTATCGAGATGGCGTTTGGCCTCATCAAAATTAGGTTCCACTGCCTACAACACCTCCGAGTGACTCCACAAAGGGCATGCAACATCATAATTGCATGCGTTGTGCTCCACAACATCGCCTGCCTGAGAGAGACCACCAAGGGTGGTTGTAGAGGAAGATTGGAACATTGAACCAATTTTCGAAGACAACGAAACGGGCAGGGCAATAAGGGATGTATATGCGAATAATTATTTTGGTTAGCATACGGTTGCAGTATATGTTTTGTTGATTTTGAAACGTCCCCTCTTTCCTTTAGTGTAGCCTACAGTTGGCCCACCCGTTGGTGGTAATTTAAGTTCTTAACAATGCCCAATTCCCAGAGCCCATGACTGAAATTTGTTAGAAAGATTGTCTCAAGTCACAATTTGTAGAATATATTTTTTATTTCAACGTGAAGATGCCTGTTGGGGGCAGCACACAGTTACTTGTTTGAAAACCAGAACAAGTTTAGTTTGAGGTGTCCTCTGTGACATTGCTTGTAAAAAGGTCAACAAATAAAATCTGATTTGATATATGTGAGTGTGCGCTTATCTTGATTATGGCAGTTATACTTACATCTTTCTCCAGTTGTTGGATTTCCAGTTCCATCTTCCGCATCTTAATTTTCTTGTACCTCATGTCTACGTCAAGTGCATTCATTTTTTTTAGGTATCTCTTGTAGACACTTTTTACATTTTCATCCTTTTTGAAGAGAGTTATTCATTTTTTGAATGCCCTTGTGTTTTTGTCACCAGTGTCAGGGCATGGGGCAGTGTCCTACAACAAATGTTTTGGGGAAAATAAATAAGCATTGGGCATTTGGGCACAACTAGGGCTTTGGAGCATACAATCATTGCTTACCTCAGCCCTCCTTGAATACACGGACAGTGTCTCCTCATCCTCCTCTCTGAAAAACGGGCCTTCACCCTGAAACCATCTTTTATGTCCAATGATCACCACTTAACATTAACAGTGAACCAGTACTTTGAACTTCATACTTATAGGGTCCTCCTGCATGCTGTCTGGTGGTTCCAACAGGCACACAGAGTTATCTATCACTATGAAACAAATAACATGTCAGAATTAAGACTTTTGGTCAAGAATATGCAAATTCAGACACATCAACCAACCTTTTATGTAGTTATGCCTTTGACTACATGGCCGTGACTCAGAGGCTGTCCCACCCTCTATGCCTTCCATTACTGGCCTCTTCTTGTTCTGCTCCAAGGCCAGTTCCTCTGCTGGAGTGAAGTTTGCTGGTGCTGACCCTCCCCCAGTGCCAGCGATGTCAATCTTCTTTTTGGCAGCTGCAATTGAACATCATGAGATTGGACAGTTCTTGCATAAAGTTGATTATCCTAAAATGCTTGGTATATAGGCATACTTACCATTATGAACAATATTTTTGTATTTGGTTCTTACTTGCTGCCACGTCCTTTTCTCCCCACTCAAGTTGTTGCTGTTTGGAGGTGCGCCCCCAATAAAAAAGTTTAATTTGTTAGGTCTATAATAAAACTGTTACTAAATTAGGTTGGATTGCAGGATTTTTACATTTAAACATTGTTTCTACTTAGACCTACGCATTCAATCGATCCGTAATTTCTTGCCAGCCTTTCTCTCTCGTTTTATTAATTGCCGCTGTATTGCCTTTTTCAGTTATTAAATGGTACCAATCGGTAATACCCAATAAAACACATAACATACCCTTTAATTTGTAAATATGTAAATACCTAGTACTTAAGGGACTGTAAAAGGAAGGGTTACCAAATGTTTGAACTGGTCGTAAAGTTCAAGGAGTAAACGATGCTCGGTCGCGTTGAATATGGTTGCACGCTCTCTTTTTGCCATTGTTAATCGATATGATTCACATTCTATCTCTCGGACTGCTTAAGAATAGGGTGCACGCGCAATTAGCTTGACTACTTAAATCTGACTTGAATTAGTAGGACTGCGTGAGCTGAAATTGGCCTTTATGGAACCGCTTTAGCCCCGCTTGACTAATTAAACTAATTCAAGTCAAGTTTGGGACTTTAAGTCAAACTTTTTTGAGCGGCCTTTATGGAACAGGCCCCCGGTTCTTTAGACTGTTGTGAAATAAGACATATGTAGGCTAACAATAACATTTTATTTAATGTATTCTTCTTACTCAATATAAGGCAGGAGCCCTGCTTTGTGGGAATTTTACGTAATCCATGTTTAAATTGCGTAATAATTTGTAGGCCTACTAATACCCTAAACGTTATTGTTTCTTCAACAGGACGTATTAAATGATATACGGGATGTTTGGAATGCTCACCGTATACGGCCCTCCAAGAACACCAACGTGCCCAGTGGGATACCTGATGTCATGTACATGGCCCCTCACCTTTGGGGGACAGAAGACTTTCTTGTTCCACTTACTCAAGATTTGACCACATGTAAAGACAGCTGTACATTTTTAAGTTCAGTCCCATGTGATGCGGACATGTTTTATTTTTGCACAATAACAATGGAGGAAGCAGGCTTGGAGTACCCATCTACCATGTCCCAGTCACTTGATTTATATATTCAGCTGAGGGACTCGGTTCGTCCAGTTATTTGAGCTGGAAGTTTAGATAAACAGAAACATCTTGTTCTTCTTGTGTCTTTGTTGGAAACAAATAATCAGAAAAGACCTTATACCATACTGTTTTAGCAATCTGTCAATAGTTGAACTCATCCTGATAGCTATTGTTAGCTAGAATTAGAATCCTTCATGCTGATCCATATCCATATTATCTTGTCAAACTGTAAACACTAGATCTGCTACAATACTTATGTTCATAACATTTAAAGCTATGTGTGTTTTATGTATTTTTGGTATTCTGCTTTAGAGTTAAGTAAAAAAAAAAAAACGACATATACAGACTTCTTACCGGCATCAGCTAGTGTGTGATTTAAACGGTCTGCAAATGGTAACATTAAAAAAACTGTATCCATTTCTAACAAGGACAGTAGCACCCTGGACAGCAACCACACAGACTGGTAATGACAACAAAAATTGTCTATTGTTATGATCAATTAAACAAGAAAACCTATGTACATGCATTATGATGGTCTTCCTCCGCAACACTGTGGAAGTAGGTCTGGCAAAGCAAGACTACTGTTTAAATAATGGTGAACAAGAATAAAACAGAACAATTAAACCAAAACAATCCCACGTTTGATAAATTGTGTCCTCCATAACAAATCACTGCATGTTTGAAACAATTTCGTAAGAAAGGTGTGAATATGTATAGAATGTAACAGAGATGACATCATACTTTTGTACAAACTTGAAAAGTTTATTGACCTTTTTTTAAATACACTATTACTGAAAGCAACACGTTGTATTTTGTATGTACACTAACAGGATAGGAACTGTGTTCCAAGGCTCCTGTTAGCCAGGTTCATAGATACAAAATAATATTACTTGAAAGTTTAAAGTACTTGTGTCAACAACTCACTTAGTCTTAAAGACCTTAAAACAATCAGTCATGGCTCACATTTTTGTTTCTGATGGGGTTGCTACAAACAACTTTGTATAACACAAAAGGGATCATTGTAAAAAAGTGGGGTAGTATGAGGTACATTCTCAGTATAATACTTGTAGTAGACAGTGGTCAGCAAGCTCCCAGTTTTTAAAAGCAGAGTGATACACTGCTAAGAACAGAGGCAGTAACACAGCAACAAAAAAAATATTTTAGCCACCTAAAAGAAGTCCCACTTCCAAAACAGTTTAACTGTACGCTTTACTTGGAATATTGTCAGTGCTTGACCTAGTCTTAAACATCTGTTTCTTTTGGCACTAACTGGAGTAATAGAAAAAACTGAACTATCCCTTTAACTATTTGAACGTGAAAGAACACAGCAACCACTTTCAGAGCAGATGAAATAAAATGCCCGACATAAAAGGCTCACAGAACTACAGAGCTAAAATAACAACACCATCCAGTCCAGCAAGGAGCTGTCACATCCTTTGTGTTATTGTTTGTATTACTGTATTACCTACACCACATCCATTACCCACATTGAGCTTGTGAGAATATTGTTAAATTCACTACGGAAATCTGGATAGCTGTGGTAACCAGTGGGCACCTTTAATACACATCCACATGTGTGGGACTGTAGTCTGCGGAGGAAATTGGTGGTTTCTATGAACTCAATCAGTATGGCCTTATCCAGGAGATCAGATCCTGTACAGAACCGAAGGAAGAGCTGAAGAGTGTTGCGATCACTTTACCCGATGTACTTTTTCAGATAGTGAGAAACTGTTGATTGGGCTGTTGTCATCTCCTTTGGGAAGTTTAGAAGCTGCTTCACTGTTTTTGTAGTTGTTTTTTGTGCAATGTAATGATGCAGACCCTCTGGTGGCAGTAAACTAGCTATAGAGCCCACAACAGGACGCTTAATGACATACATTGGGGCCTGGATGATTACTTTGTGTCCTATCTGTGCTAAAACAGGGAGCAGTGTGTCCTTGTTAGGGACTTGCTTGCATTCATATGCATCGAGTACATCGAGAAGTTCATCTGTGTCCACTGAGTGTCCTCCAAAGCCTTCAAAAGGACAGCTCTTTCCTCTTGAGATATGTACAGCAAATGTGAATCCTTGAAACTACTGGTTGTCGAACTATACAATACCTCTTCCAGAAATGGTACTGCAAGTTTCACTGGGAAGTAACCAGCTTGTTTCCACCCAAGTACAAACACTCTAGCTACAGCCTGCCATTCTTCACACTGAAAGTCATGTCTGAAGAAGGGGACTTTAACCTCAACCCCCAGTGTGCAGCTGTCATAGAAATCCATCCAGAATTCTGTCAGGCAGTTTCGCAAAACACCACTTCCTTCACCCTGTTCAAGCTCTCCATTTGGTAAATGCATTTTGATGATGACCTCAGTTCAGTCAAGACACTCACGTGATTGATTTCACCATTTATTCATACACATGACAAATGGTTTAACATTGGCGGAATGGATGTACATGGGGAAGCGCTCCCTGCCTTCACTGCAGCATGCATGACATGAGGCAGGGAGCAACAAGTTAAATCCCCCACGGGGAGAACAGACAGACCACATGGGGGAGAAGGGGTGGTGGTGGGTGGCAGCAGCGCAGAACACAAAGGTAATCGAGGACGCGTGTGCGTGCATGTGTGCGACTTTATAGTGCCGCCTATCAAGCTAAGCCTATGGGCTGAGAACACGGCGATGGATATGGCGCACACTGCCCGAGTGCCATGCCTGAACTAGCTCCGCTCATTTGTAAGAATATTTGGGTCCTTGAAGGCACTGATCAAGTCACTGAGACAGTGACCTCTTCTTATAATCAGCGTTAGAGGAGAAGGTTGTGGTTCAGGAAATGCTTGGGCTGGAACATTGGTCTCCCCTGCAAGCACCGGATCAGACAGTAACTCATCCACTTTTTGATAAGGTATATCCTCCTCTTTGTCTGCTGTTTCAAGGTTTGGTTCATCCACAGTTACATCCAACCTGTCATCCCCACTTATAATAACTGCCTCTGAACCCAGAGTTAGCATACCATCCCATGGTAATGTGTCATTCAGTTCCAAGTCTTCACTTGAGGAAGCTCCATAATTAGTTTCATCGTCATTTGGTGACTCTGAATTTCTGTTTTCCACCAACAGATCCTCAACAGCCTGTTCCTGTTCAGTAAGATCTATCACTGGGGGCTGGGTTATTGCGAGATCCTCCTCCTCTCCTACTGTGGGCTGCTGTCCTCTTTTCTTTTTGGTGTACAAATAAAGTCGGAGCATTTTGACCCTGCTATGGTCATAAAACTCTTCTACTCCATTGGACATCTCAACATTTATCTGGGAGCTCTCAATATGAGTTGAATAGTGGGAAGACAAGATTTTCAGCCATAACTTTGATATCTGCCACTATTTCATCTTTGTCAACAGAGAGATGCCTGGTTCCTCCCCCGTTTACGGACTTCACCTGTTTGTACTTTTTCTCTTTTACATCGAAATCCATCCAGCCAACCTCAATCCGCCTCACTTTCCGTTTGGCATTTGCATTTCCTGTCCACTGAGATGATGTCTTCTGAAAAATCTAGCTGTGTCTATTAATATATAAGTCTATGGGAACTATAGGTCGCGTGAGACACGCTTTACTTCCGCATTCTTCGATTACAATGGAAGTCTATGGAAGTGTCGCAACTCTCTTTTTATATGGATCTGCTCTGAAGCTCTGATTGGCGCCGCCGTGAGTCAGAGATAGCTAGCACTAAGGACGAGTATGGCGAATGGTGGCGACCCACGAGAGATAGAGGACCTGCCCTCCTCTTTAAGATCGCAAGTTTGGGTACAGGCGAGAGAGTGGTGGATAAGACAAGCACTGTGTGTCAGCGTTGTTCAGCAGTTGTGGGGTATGTGAGTGGAAACCTTTTATTTGTGTTTTCAACTGTAAAATTACAATTTCTTGTCCCATACTGCTTGCCTCAATTAACCTAGCAGCCTGATCGAACTTTCTCAAACTTTCATGCAGCAGACGTGGCCAGGCAGAACTGCGCAGGCGTGCCGCATAACATATCAAACATCTAGGACAAACATAAATGAAATAAGTAAAATAATATACACCTTATACATATATATATATATAAATACAATTACACCATAAACCTGTAATTATTAAGAATACAGAAAATAACAGGCAATTTAAACTCCTCAAAAAAAGTTCTGAAACAATTTTACAAATGGTTTAACCTAACCATCGTTAGGTCAGTTGCCATTGATCGTCCATTGTTACTATCAAGGCCGTAGCCAAGGAGTCAACATTGGGGGGGAAGAATAATTCCGATAATTTCGGACAGCGTGCATGGTTGCCTGTCATAGTGTAGCACATTTATATGTTTATATTAGTGGTGGGCATAGATTCATTTTTTAAATCTAGATTAATCTCACTGTAATCTTCGCGTTAATCTAGATTAATCTCGATTAAAATGTCTCATTTGAATTCCGCCGAAGGCATTCAGAATATGTGTGCTACCCAAATAATGACTAAAAGTAAGTCTTTGAGAACGGGTTTCTCAAGCCAGGTGGCGCATTAGACCAGGGGCTCATCTCCTGTTTCCAAAATGCATCACAAACTGCTTGAGAAAGCTGTTCTACTATGATAATTGGTGATGAAAATAAATTATGTAACAACTGTTTATTAGATTAGTTAGCTTGGCTGATAGAGCTGTGCTGAGGGGCTTGCCTCGGTTGCACTCAAACATAGTAGTTTGACGACGACTCTTCCCCTGCGCTACGTCATGCTTGGCCTGGCATCTTCCGCATTAGCTAAGGGATGCTTTGCGTTTAGGTGGTATTTGAGACTAGAAGAACTTCTACAGTAAACTAATTACGCATAGCACAAGGTACAAACAACCTTAGTCTTGTCGAGGTTTCCATTGGGAAGCTTCTTAAAAATACATTTTCCCTGAAGCAAACCAGGCGGCTTCATAGCTGCATCCATGTTAGCACGTTACGTTTGATGTGATAATTTCATACACAAGGCATACACACAGGTTCGAAGACTCATTCTTGCCCCCTACAGTGCAATTCGGCTAGGTATACATCCGCGCTAAAATATCAAGGTGAAAGTCATCATAGCTTGCGTAGTATAGACCCAGCTCTCAACCCAACTTTGAGAATAGATTAACGGCGATATTGTTTTTATCGCCCGATAAGAGTCTCACGTTAACGCAGCGTGTTAACGCCGATAACGGCCCACCACTAGTTTATATCAATATATTGGGGGGGACATTTTGACCAGATTTGAATATTGAGGGGGATGTGTCCCCCCCCAATATGTATTATGATTACGGCCTTGGTTACTATAGAGGCCTACCTCTTCCTCTCTACCTCTCTCTCACTCTCTCTCCCTTCCCCTTCACACGCGCTCTACACAGCCATTGTGTAGCTCGCTCTCATTAGAATCTAGGCCTACTGTACTACTCTAGCCAAACTAACCCATAACTTATCGGGTATTTGTTCATTATAATTACATTTTCCTAAATAAATAATTGTGTATAATACTCGCGTATCTCTCACGTTATCTGATCTGCCCTACTTTCATAGAATTCACTACTTAAGATTAGACTGATTATTACGAAGACTATTATTCAATAAGGTTAAATAAGGTTTCCTCTGTCCCTTTAATAAATAAGAGGTGGTACCCCCAAGAACTAGATACTTTATTATAAATTAAGTATTGCTAATCTTAACCATGCAAACCCCGCTACAGTGACTAATCAGGCTTTCCAGCGATATAAAATACAATACCAAGTAGTATTATTGAAGGGCAGGAATAATCGACCAAAATAAAGTTTCCGAACTTTTGAGGGGTTTATATTAATTTCCATAAATGACACAACACATTGAATTGGCTCTTACACTAGTAGAAGTGGCTAGATATAGCGTTAGTTGACAACAACATTACATTAGCTTCTGTACCTACCTGGAGCCCGTTCTCCGTACGTCGCTAACTCAGTTAGCTGGATTTGATTGTTGACGATTTGTCATTATCTTGGATTGTTTGGTTCTTTGAAGCTCATTCTGGACTTGCTGTCATAGCAACAAGTCCTTTAGCTTAAACCTGCTCGGGTGCAGGCTTATTTAATGTAAACATGATTCGAAAGATTCGATTGCGGCTTTACAAGCATATACAGGAAGTCTGTCACAGCCATGTCTTATCCTTTTTTACGACAAAAACCTGTTGCAGAAGGTGCAAAAATAATTAGCAGAATTTAATATTAATCTCACATTGCGTGATAGACAGATCCAATTAGCACAGCGAGACAGGCTAGGCTCCTACTATACTTTTCTCGTGAGGGTGTCATTTACATTTAGTCATTTAGCAGACGCTCTTATCCAGAGCGACTTACAGTGAGTACAGGGACATTCCCCCGAAGCAAGTAGGGTGAAGTGCCATGCCCAAGGACACAACATAATTTTGCACTGCCGGGAATCGAACCATCTCTAACCGCTCAGCCACCTGACTCCCTGACACACAAGGACGCAAACTCACTGTAGCCAAGCCTTGACACTGTTCAGTCTGTCTGCATCTCTGTGTGTCTTTGCATGTGGGACATTCTTGAACGGGCAACTATGCCAGGCAATATGAAGGGTATACCTTGCTCCAAAGCAGTACCTGAATATTATCATCAGTTTTTCAGGTCATCTTGAAACACAAAGAATCAAGGAGACTTTATTCAATTGTATAAAGTATTTTCATTGTTTAAAGTAGCCTATATGTTGACAAGCCTCTATATTACCTCTCCTTCTGGCTTCCACAATATTAAAGGTGCAATATACTGTCCCCATGGGTGTATCCAGGCCCACTGGAAGACTCAGGGGGTGACTGCCTGGTGCCCCCATGGTTGAAAAAGTGTTTTTAAAATGCCATCTAGAGTGGCAAAAATTAGACCAAGTGCCCTACTGTCTGCCATTCACATTGTGAAATATGCTTGAGTGCACAGGATGCCCCATGCAATAAATGACAGTGTGCCCTCTATAAATGTAAAAACATGTCTTCATGAGTTCCTTTATAGTAGAGAAAATGTGATGCAGTACCCTATAAGGTGCCCTTACAATGGTCTAAATTGGACTGTTCCCATGCCCTTACTTCCAATGGAAAAGGGTGCTGTTATGAAGTGCCCTTTATGCTGCCCCTACATGACAGTGTCCCAAATGTTGCCCTTTCCCAAAAAGACGATTAGATGCTGTGCCCAACAGTCTCCCCTAATGTTCCCACTAGGGCATGCTTTCCCAAAGTGAGGCTGTGACAACCCTTGTCTGTCACTGTCCAAGCCCCCCTCTGGATCTGCTAAATGACTAAATGGATCTGTGGAGGCAGACTATGTTAATTGGAAATATGGAAATATGGGGCAGCTGTCCATACACTGTCAGCCAGAATAGTAATAATTGGATTTGGATTAAATATGCACGCGTAATATAATAATGATATATTCTTAGTCATGCTGAGCAATTTTAAATGACTGTTCTGCCAAGCAAAGTGTGCTACAGTTTTGGTCACCTTCTGATCTGAAGTCGGTGCTGGATCTGTGCAATATTAGTTATTTAAGTGAATCCCCATTTTAGTCGTGGTTATCTTTCCCTTTTATCTTAAAGCTCAGCATTTAGCCTATCAGTTAAAAAATGCGTGTGGCAAAGTTATTTTGAAGTAATTTATTAATTTTGTTCAAGATGTGAAGACAAAAACATTATTAGCCCACATCAAGTCCAATTAACCATGGCCTTCTTCAGTGTTTTGAATTTTATCCTACAATTTTCAATTGCTGCCATGTTCTTTTTTGGGCTATTATTCTCAATCTCCTGTTGAGAATATCGGCCATAGGCTAGCCTACTGTCAGAACGGTTTCAGACAGCTCATCAAATTACGCTAATTATCAGTAGGCCTAAATGCATATATATATGTTAAGTAGATTTGGTAGGTCTACAATTTACACATTTTAACAGTTGTAATGGTTTGACAAGTTGTCTCCCTTGCCATGTTAATTGCGGCAACATTGCCCTTTTTAGGGACAACTCCCCAAAAAATATTTAAAAAAATGTACGCTGCTGAAACAACACCACTCTGCTGGTTTACGCTTTGCTTTTTTGCGACATGACTCCTCTTTTCGACGATCGCCTGATGTGGGCTGCACAGTCTAAGCTTATTGAGGTCTAGCTTGAATTAGCGTTGCCTGTTAGTGGAACGGAACGTTAGTGGAACGGCTTGAGGCTTAAGTCTAAGTTGACGTTTACCCAAGTGAGACTTATTCGTGTTAGCGCGACTTGTGTTAGCGACGTTGATGGAACACCCACCTGGGGTACTTGCTAGGTATTTGTATGTTCCGTATGGCATTTTGCGCCTTAACGACCGGAAGCTTGACGGAGCTTCTTCAAGTAGTGACCGGTAGCTAAGGTAGGATTGGTCAAAGCCGTTTTGGGGCGTGGCTTTCGCGATTGGTCAATTGGTTGTTACTTGTAACTTAGCAACCGTTGTTACTTGTAACTTAGCAACCGTTTGTCATGGTAAAAATGTCTAGGTTTCACCAGAGAATGTCTAATATGTAGAGAATTGCCACTCTCTGGAAACTTCCGGCTTCTGAACTGGTTGCAGTTCCACTCTGGTTCCATATGAGGGCGCTCATCAGTGCAGAATGAATGGAGGTCTATGGAGCTATACCCCTCAAAATCCACTTTTCTCAGGATATAATTTTTTGTCTAGCAATTTGAATGTTGCATTCGAAAGAGGAGGCGAAGAAAATACACACTGCTGGGTGTTCGATTTTTTTAAAGTCGTTTTTTGTTCTAAAAACCCTTTTAAAATGTCAATGACGTCATACAATCAGCAGTCATTAGCAGAATGCTAGCGTGTTATGGGCAACAAAGACTCACCCTGTAATAAATCAAAAGGACATAAGTACTTGTTCATTAAACTTTCGACCTATAATCCATGTTGAATTTGCAAAAACTACAATCAAATCTGAGATTTCTCAACGACAATCAGGCAAAAGAGACTAATTTAGCCGTCTAGCTCCATAGACTCCCATTCATTTTGCACTCATTGCCTCATGCCGGCGATCACCCCCAGTGGAACTCTGGTGGAACTCCAACCAAATTTGGTACAATGGGGCTTAAGACAAATAAAGCAACTCTAAAAATATATAATTTAAAAGAAAAGGTGTTACTGTTTTCCCTTTCTTTAATCTGCGCTTTGTTTTGGTTTGGTATTTTGCACACGGCACGAGCACAATTGGCTGCCGAACTACAAACTCTGCCATAGCCTACTTTGTCGGTGTTAAAATGGCAAAGAAATCTGTAGTATGGCAGCATTTCATTAAAGTACATTTACAAAGTACCGGGTGACTCGAAAAACGTTGAATGCAAACTCTGCCAACAACGGTTTATTTTTCATAGTTCGACGTAGAATATGATGTAGTCTACCACCTGAAAAACGCAAGTTGGCCTAGCCCTACTTTGCTCATGCTAACGCGCTGGGTTGAAAAATGAATATGCCTATTATAAGAATCATATCCAAATAGAATGACATTATCTTCTCAGGCCAAGACAACAAAATATTTCTCTGTTGCTCCGTTCCCCTCACGCTTCTACGTAAGTTCGCATGCTGCAAGTTTTCAGGCAGATAAGCGAGCTCTGATGATTTGCATGTTAAACAAACAATATTTTTAATTTGTAGTACATTGTAAGAGATACTAAATACCATTGGCATTTGGTTACAACAGGACTGGTGATACAAGTCTTATTATTAGTAGGCTATTAGCGGCTGAATCTGCAATGTCCAGCAGCCATTGAGTCAGATCGGGAAAATGTTAGTAAGTTTTTTTTTTTTTTTTTTAAAGCGTTTCAAATTTCGATTTGTCGATTTTCAGACGTTTTAGTCGAGTTTTTGGCTTCACTTTTTCACTTCAAACATTAAAAGATAGGGTGAGATAGCAGACTTCTTCAAAAAGCTGAGCAAACAGGATCAGGTGGAAATTGACCCCAGTCCTTGCACCACCCCAAGACCTCAGAGCAGCTCCCTCCCCGAGCTGCAGAAAGACCTAATAGCAGACACATCGAAATTCAGTGTTAATGTAGAACTACCTATTACTTCCTGCATAGCTACTCATTAACAACGGACCATTATTCTAAAGTGTTATCACTCGATCGCACACGGCAGTTATTGCTAACCGGTACGCACCATTGTCGTTAAGGTCCCAGTCTGGATTCGAAAGTCTCAAGTCTCTATCCCGCCATCCAGCACTAATCCGAGAAAACTGTGGCCCAATCTTTGACATCAATAAACGTCTCAACTCGTGAGTAGTCGGCCTAAAGTCTATGCAGAAAGTTAACAATTCAGCAACCATTCTATTAACGCCCACTTCTCTGGGCAACGGCAAATGAACCATCGCTTCTTTGATCTCAGACAAAGTCCATGGTCTTTGAACCAGCACCGTATCGCCGTTCACTCCGGGCGCCTCTACCATGGCCATTCGAAAGTCCGGAGATTCAACATTCCCCACAAATGCACTCTGGTATTTTCTACCCGATCTCGTATGTTAAGGAGACTATCCACCATCTTCTTCCGGTTCCTCTTCGTAACGTTCCGGAATGGAAGGATAAAGTTGTTAATATCCTGGGGGTGGGCTACTCATAGGTGTGTTACCCTTGACCATAAGTCCCGTCTCTGGAATCAGCGCTGGTGTTGCTAGCGGCTGCGGTTGGTGTTGTTGTTGTCGTTGCAGTTGGAGGGCCTGTAGATGTCAAATTTGCTGCTGCAAATCGGGCTGAAGAAGTAGACCCTGGACAACTGCAGCAGGATCACCCAATAGATCCTGGTCTGCTGGCAGTTGAGGCGGTGGTGGAGGTGGTACCGGACCTGGTATCAGGGCTGGTCCTGGAGCTGGGGCTGCAGGTGGTGCACGTAATGGGCCGACCAAGAGATCTGAATCATGAACCTTGAAACACTGAGAAATAGGTGGTGCAAATGTTCCTGTTCTTCTCTGCTCTCTTAATAAACATTCCTCTTTCCAATCACCATATGCTTTCCAGTGTGGCTGAAACCTATTTAGTTTTAATAGACAATCTTTGGTTTCTTCCTCTTTCTGAATAAGATTTATTTTCAATCTCTTAAGTTGTTTAAGAGAAAAAGACCCCTCTTCAGGAAAACCACAGTCATCTACCCAAATAAGAATTTGCGATATTTTAATGTTGCCATAATTTCGTTTCATGTCATTGATATTTGGACAGGATAAATCTGTCCCCAGGCCATCATTATTCTTGCTTGAACACTAACCCATGTTTTTACCTCTTGAAAAGAAACAAACAAAAGTCAAATCAAATAATTATCCCTTTCTTTTTTTCTTTTTCCCCCAACACTTATGTTTACCAATATCACAACTTTTCAATGAAAATATACCCCTACTGAGATGCCATGCACATGGCATGTCTTCAGGGAGGTGTTTAAGATGTAGGTGAACACCAGAGACAGCTGGTCAGCACAGTGCTTGAGGGTGGCTGGAGAAACAAAGTCCGGCCCAGCTGATTTGCAGGTGTTCTGCCTCTTGAAAAGTCTGTTAACTTCACCCTCCTGAATGGAGAGTGTCGTCTCTGTAGTGGGGGGAGTCCTCTTGGGTGGGACGGGGTAGTTCAGGACAGTCCAATTGTCTTTCAAATCTGCAGTAGAACTCGTTCAGGTCGTTGGACAGGCGGGAGTCGTTAATGGTGTTGGGGGCTCTGGGCTTGTAGTTGGTGATCTGCCTAAGCCCTCTCCAGACAGAAGCAGTGTCGTTAGCAGAGAACTGGTGTTTTAGTCTCTCTGCGTACAGTCGTTTAGCCTCACTCACCACCTTGCTAAACCTGTTCTTTGACTCCTTGAATCTGACTATATCCCCACTCCTAAAAGCTTCCTCCTTCTCCAACCTCAACCTTCTGAGCTTTGCAGAGAACCAGGGCTTGTTGTTGTTGAAATTCACCCTGGTGCGTGTATACAGCAGTCCTCACAGAAGCTGATGTACGACGTCACAGCCTCTGTGAGTTCATCCAGACTATTGGTAGCAGTCGTGAACATATCCCAGTCAGTCCAAGCACGCCCACAGATCCTTGATAGCCTCACTGGTCCACTGTTTTGATGTCCTCACAGCAGGTTTACAGAGCTTTAGTATCTGCCTGTATGCAGGAATCAGATGGACCATGCCATGGTCCATCTGAGCAGTGCTGCTCGAGGGATGGAATGGTAGGCTTTACTGACCGTAGTGTAGCGGTGATCCAGAGTGTTCCCTTCTCTGGTTGGGCATTTGATTAATTGTCTGTATTTTGGGAATTCGTGGCTGAGATTACCTTTGTTAAAGTCACCGAATACGATAACCAGGGAATCCGGGTTTACTCGCTCCACACTCAGAATCTGGTCGGCGAGCATGCACTGGGCCTCTTTAACGTTAGGACCTGGCCGTAGGTGCACACCGACTAAAATGAGCGACACGAACTCGCAAGGCAAGTAGAAAGGTTTACAGTTTATAAAAAATGATTCCAGATCCGGGGAACAATGTTGTAGAATAACTGTGACATTCCGGAGAGAGCCATGTCCCGGTTTTCTCTCAGGAGTTGAAAGCCTGCCAGTTGTAACGCAGAGTCCGGGATCACATCACACAGCCATGTCTCCGTGAAGCACAGAACGGAAGATGAATAAAAGTCTCTGTTTTTCACCATCAGTAGCTGAAGTTCGTCCATTTTGTTGCACAGTGAACGTACTTTGGAGAGGAAAAAGCTTGGGATCCATCTCGTATCCCACGTCTGCGTAGCCTCGGTCACACCAAACACGGCATAAAATTACCGTACGGTAATTTAACGCAAACATCGCAATCAATCTACACATCTTCATAACCAGTATTGCAAAGATGGAGGAGAGCCTCGTTTTGCTTGTGTCTGGCCACCCTTCTTTGTATGACAGTACCTCGGACGTTTACCGAGACCTTAATGTAAAAAATGCGGCATGGAAAAGTGTAGCCATGCAAGCAAAGATTCCAGGTTTGTAGAGTTGTCAAATTCTTAATTTGTAGCTCTTGTTTGTCATGTAAACTCTTGTCTTGCTAGCCACGTTGTATAGGCTAATAACATTCTAGGTGTGGTAGAGACCCTTACAAAAAAGAAGTATACTTCAAGTTTATTTAGTAAGTATACTTAATATAAAAACTATACTATTATCATGTTACTTAGTATATTATTTTTGTACTTATTTATATACTATTTTTGTTACTTATTTATATACTATTTTTGTACTAAGTAAACTGAATTGGCCCACTTTTTAGGTAATTTAGTACACTTTAAAGTACACTTATAGTGTATTTCAAGGTTTACTTTTGAATACTGTAAAGTAGCCTGTGTAGTGCACTTTCAGTTCATCAAGTATACTTCCTAAAGTACTTCAAAGTATACTTTGGAATACTCTAAAGTAGCCTGTGTAGTGCACTTTCAGTTCATAAAGTATACTTCCTAAAGTTCTTAAAAGTATACCTTGGAATACTCTAAAGTAACCTGTGTAGTGCACTTTCAGTTCATAAAGTATACTTCCCAAAGTACTTAAAAGTATACCTTGGAATCAAGGGCGCAGGTTTGGTCTCAGCTTTGGTAGGGACACTTGTTTGTTCAGAATACTTTTTTATATGTAGGTAATTGGTTCAGGTTTTATGGAGCTGTACTAGGCCTACATCATCTGTACTGGACTTCTGAGCAATGAAATCATATATGATGCATTTGGGCATACCAATTTATAGCACCTTTTTTTTCTACAAGTATAAGTGTGAATGATAACATTCATGGGTAACATTGTCTAAACATCCCTTAAAAAACTGCAATTTAATGCAATCTTTACCAAAATGGACAATTCAACTTCTCACCTGAACCCCTGATGCTGATTCATCACCAACCTGCTCTACATCTGTATCTTCAGGGTGCTGTTTTTCCTGCACAGTAATTCGTCAATTTAATACAGACACTAACCATGCACTTTTGAGTTGCTAGCCTGCTGGTACTAGGCTAAACTAGCACGGTCCCATTATGTGGGTACTGGGTAGGTTAGCTTTATCATTCTGGCTTCAACAAGAACACACTGGTCGAAAGATTGCAGACGCTAGGGATAGATTTAATACAAGCTAGTTACATACTCTACTACACTAATAACTTTCAAAACATGTTGCCACAATGGGTGGCGATGTAAGGCTAGCAGGTTTGCATTGTGTGTGTAGTTTTCCTACTAGCTAACCTACAACGACCTTCTTTATAGCTACTTACTCTCTGGGTGGTAAAAAAAACTTCTGATATCTCTCTTCTTTTTGGGTGACATTTTCCTACCATCTATAAAGCACAAAAGGGTCAAAAATATAAATGCTGAGACCAAACGAAATACTAATATAATTTCCTGGCGTACTGCCAGCTCTCTTTCTGCAATTTACGATTCACAAAGTGTTTCTGACTCTGCCACTTCAGCCAATGAACTTAAATGACATCATCTTGTCTCGCAGGCTCGAGGGCGCATTGGTTAACTTGGAAGTCACTTTTCTCGGCGACGAAAATAGTATAGATAATAATACGAATGAGTTTTGCAAATAGATATTTTTTTCGAAAATTAACAAAATATTGGTGGGGACGATTGTGTCTTTCCCAAACTTTGGTCGTGACTAGTCCCTATGGTCCCTATGCAAACCCACGCCCTTGCTTGGAATACTCTAAAGTAACCTGTATAGTGCACTTTCAGTTCATGAAGTATACTTCCTAAAGAGCCTCAAAGTATACTTTGCAATACTTTCAAGTGCACTTTCAATTAATGTAAGTACTTCAAGAAGTACATTTAATAAATGTAATTTTACTTATTACTTACTAATATATTATGATGTTTAGGAGCCCCTCAAACGCCTCAGATTATAAGTCACTTAGCGAGAACGGGGGCCCTTGCAAAGTTACACTGCAGATTCTTAGCTGAAAGAAGCTATTTACTGGGCACGTGTTACAAGAATCCAGCTCTTCTTATGAAACGTAACAGTCATTTAACTCATGGTTACAATGGTAAACCACCACAACAATGACCACGCAACAAAACACTACATTCTAAGCAGACACATTTAAAAAACTAAATTCATGAAGTTACATTTGTATTTCGAACAAACGGCAAACTTTAACACTATTTACTGCCTTGCATCATGGGAATTGACCAGCCAATGAGCCACGCTATCTTCATTTTTTCACGTCGTTATTTCGTTCTTCAGTCAGTTTGACAGTATAACCTTCAAATGCATAATGCAACCCTTCTGTCTGCTTCTTTCTCAAGTAGCTTTTTCTTTGTTTCCATTAATACTCCAATTGATAATTATTAGTATAAGATTATAGGGCTTCAGAATGTTTTGGCAGTAATTAAGGTTACAGCTTCAGTACCAAAAAAGATTCAATGTGCAATGCGTAATAGATTTTCATAAACATGAATAATTAGAATGAGATGGATCTAAAAATCTGTAATGTACTTTAAAATTATTTTGACTGTTTTTGCTGTATAATAATAGAAAACGTACATCCTACTCCAGAAGAAATGTATACCATTTTCTGTTTCTTAAGGCCCCGTCACACAATAACGTTCTGGTCGACGTTCTATGACGTTAGAGGAAACGTTGGTAATCGTCCATGGTTGCTGGTGACGCTGGTAATCGTCGGTAATCGTCGGTGATCGGCGTTCTTCAACGTTTAATTTTAAACGCTGGATAACGCTGAAGACCGTTTGTGGACCGTTTGACTAACGTTGCACACGTTTGGCTATCGTTTGACTAACTTTGCACACGTTAGTCAGTCGTTACCCTAGCGTTACTTGGTTGTTATTCATCATTTGCTTTGAAGCGAACAACTCACTCGCTAGTAGCAGAAGCCCCCCTCGCACCCTTATGTCGTCTAGGCGGCATGATAGTTTACTGTTCAGGACAACTGAATCCACTGATTTCCAGTGTTTTATACCCGTTTGGTCATAAAACCCACACGCCAGCAAAACGCTACTCTGTCGTTATTCACACGCCCAGTGACACGTCATCACACGCTAATAGTTTTCAGAGGTGTCTTACTTGGTCGCTGTTACACGCTCCTCATGCGTAAGTCCCTCGCTAGTTATGCGTCAGTCCCACCCTAGTCATGCGTTAGTCACACGCCAGATGTGTCCACCTCGCCCTAGTACGCTCGAAATTGAACGATTAGAACGTTCAGAGAACTTTGACCACGTTATGGTGTGACGGGGCCTTAAGCATACTTCTTAAAAGTATATCAAAGTGAACTATTTTCAAAACATACTTAAAAGTACATCAAAAGTGAACTCTTTTCTAAGTATACTTCTTACAAAAGTGAACTATTTTCAAAGCATACTTAAAAGTATATCAAAAGTTAACTTTTTTCTAAGTATACTCCTTAAAAGTATATCAAAAGTGAACTATTTTCAAAACATACTTAAAAGTATATCAAAAGTGAATTATTTTCTAAGCATACTTCTTAAAAGTATATCAAAAGTGAACTAAAAGTGTACTATCCATATTTTAGTATACTTATAGTATACTTTAATATACTTCTTTTTTTGTAAGGGGAGCTAGAGAAAGTATGAGTAATCAACACATTTTAAGTGCATAAGATAATGAATTTATCTTTCACTGTTAGAAGACGACTGTAGGAAGAAATGGAGGAACCTCAGGGACAGATACCTAAAAGAGAAAAGAGCAGAGAAGGAGAAAAAGAGCAGGGCTGCAGCCAGCAGCCACCGTCCTTGGCGTTTCTTCCTCGACCCTTTCATTCACGTTTCAAGTCACGTCACGAGTGGAAACATGACTGCCAGGGAAAGCCAGGTGCATGGAATGGATAGTAGAGCGGTGGAGAAAGGAGGACAAGAAAGAGAAAGTGAGGAGAGGGGGGGACAAGAGAGAGGAGGGGAGGACAGAGGAGAGGAGGACATAGGAGAGGAGAGCAGAAGATGAGAGTAGAGAAGAGTACATCGAGCTGGAAAATGTTACTGTTCAGGAGGAGCCCATGTCTGATGAAGACTCATCTTCAGCCCCAAGCACTTCACAAGCTACCAGACCCAGACCCCATACACGGAGGCATCGGGCAGGACAAGCCACCCCCAACATGACGCCATTTCAGCAGCGCCTCCTGACTGCCATTGAGGTAGAAGCCACCACTCCACCAAGACCCGATGATGAGGATAAGCTTTTTGCTAAAGCCATTGTGCCCTCATTAAAAAGACTACCAACTCAGAAGAAGGCTCATGCAAAAAAGCAATTTCTCCAGCTGCTTTATGATGCAGAATTTAATTAGATTAAATGAAAATATGATATCCAAGGATTTCCTTCTGCATGGTGTAACTGTTCCAGCCCTGCATCTCTCTCTCACACATACACACACACACACACTCATATAGAACCACATCACATAAACTCACTCAATAAAGTGCTTTTTTGGAAATGCTTGTGTATTGTTGAAATTATTATTGAATTTGGGTGGTACTGTGGAGGACGGTCATGGGTTGGTCACGCCACATTGTGTTGCCATGGGACTGTACCAGTTGGAGAAAAGAAGTAGGTTGTTAGGGTCTCCCTCACTTTATTCGCCTCCCTGGTGGCATTATTGGATCCGGCATGAGTGAGTTCTCGCAAGCTGTCATTTGGAACACTGATCTCTGTCTGTGTCAGCTGCGACCCCCTGGCAGGTTCTTAGGAAGTTATGGCGGATGCAGGTAGCCTTCACACAGACCTCAAGCACCCGTCGGTACATCCGCCACCGACCTGACCCGACTCAGCCGGTAATTGAAGATTTTCTGAGGACTCCCTGGTGCCTGGGGTCCTGCATAGGGCCTCATGAGGTTGGGCTTTAGAGGAAACGATGGCTTTCAGAATGCATTTTAAAATTACTCAAATAAAAATATTTCATAGAAGTATCGGTATCGGTATTGATATCGACGATACTGGTCTTGAAAGTACTTGGTATCAGATGGAAAAGAAAATGATTGGTATCGCCTATCCCTAGCCCGTTTCCCCCTCCGGATGCCCCCCTAATTCTGCCGCTGGGAGCAGAAAAGTGGGAAATAAATCAGAGTAGATTCCCTGATGTTAAGAAGTTCATCTCTTGTTAGAGAACTCCGAAAATCTTGGCAGAACACTGAATTAACAGACGTACATAGTATGGACATAGGGAGTAATATCTTGGATTATTAAAAACTTTTGTAGCAAATTTTAAATTAACAGCTCTCAAAAGATTTATTGTACCCCTTTACAAATGATTAATACAGTGATACCAGAGAGCCTATCTGACCCTATTAAATAATATAATCTACAATTTCTGTAGAACATTTCGTTAATTCAGCAATGATGACACAAGCAGGAATCAGATCTCACACTGCCATACGGCAGCTCGACTAAAAAAATCTTAGTCGACCAAGAGCATATCGACCAGAAAATCGACTTGTCGACTGAGTGGGGACAGCCCTAAACGGCACATAGCAAGAAACTGCAGAATTAAAGACATCATGTTGCCAATGTGGAAAAAGACATCACAGTGCAGTATGCGTAAATGGAGCAGAGCCTACGCTTATCACCAGTGACAAGGTAGAAGATGTGGTCTCTTCATTCGCAACTCAGTCCAAGAAGGTGAGAAGTAAAGGTCAGAGCACAGTGCTGCTACAGCTGCCCAAG
The DNA here is from genome assembly GCA_023658055.1 of Thaleichthys pacificus. Lineage (NCBI taxonomy): Eukaryota > Metazoa > Chordata > Actinopteri > Osmeriformes > Osmeridae > Thaleichthys > Thaleichthys pacificus. The sequence continues at coordinate 2,473,650 of CM042869.1, forward strand.
CACATGCCATGGGTCCAGGTGGACGGACAGTAGTGCGATGTCTGCTAGATGGTGGAAGTCAGAGGAGCTTTGTGTGTGAAAAGCAGTCAAGGGCTCTGAAGCTACCTGTGATAATACAAGAGACTTTCACTCTCCACACATTCAGCTCCGCTGCTCCTGTGACAACCAAACGCAACACTGTGAAACTGGTTCTGGAGAACCTGTGGAATAAAGGACAGAAAATAGAAATGGAAGCGATTGAGATACCACAAGTATGCACTGCTGTGATGAAGGTTCCAGGTGAGCAGATCCAGCGTGAACTAAAAAGAAGAAGACTGCAGTTTGCAGATGCAGTTGATGATGGCGCTAATGACAGAGAGTTGGCAGTGCTAATAGGACTACTACTGGAGCACGGTATCAGGCCATGTAGAGAGACTTACCGATACACTTGTTGCATTTGAGAGTGTGTTTGGATGGTCTGTACAGGGCCCAGTGACAATGTCAAGTGTTACTGAAGCAACATGCATGCACATTCGCATTGAAAAAGACACTGACTTCAAGCCAGCTGAAGGCCTTCTGGGAAATAGAGTCTCTTGGCATTATGAAAGAAGAACCAAGTGATCCAGATGAAGAAGAGGCGCTTCAAAGGTTTGAAAACACAACACAATTCAAGAACGGGCGATATGCAGTGGAGTTGCCATGGCGGCATGAGAAACCAGAACTCCCAGACAACTACAGAATCGCAAAAAGAAGATTTGAAGGACTGAAACGGAGGCTGCGGGCAGATGTAGTCTTCTACCAGAGATATAATAAAGTGATGGAGGATTATCTGCAACAGGGCATTGTCGAAGAAGTGATTGAGGGTGAGTGCTCAACATCAAACGTCAAATACTACTTACCTCACCATAATGTGCTCCGAGAGGACAAACTGACAAAAAAGATGAGAGTGGTGTTTGATGCCTCGTCACACGAAGCTGGCTGCCCCTCCCTGAACGGACCTGTCTATTGACAGGTCCGAATCTCAATCCTGACCTGCTCGGCATATTGATCAGATTTAGACTGCATGAAATTGCATTCATGGCAGATATCAAGAAGGCATTTTTGCAGATTTCTCTTGCTGAGAAAGACAGAGATGCAGTGAGATTCCTGTGGCTCACTGCCCCACCACAGGAAGACACAGGTGAGAAGCTGCGCGTGCTGAGAATGACCATGGTGGTGTTTGGAGTGTCCCCAAGCCCCTTCCTGTTGGCAGCTACAGTGAGAAAACATCTGCAGAAGTATGGAGAACAGCACACTGCACAGCTAATCAAAAAGTCACTGTATGTGGATGATTTTGTGGCCAGTGTCCATGATGTCGAAGTGTCTGTGGCGACCGGAGCAAAGGACATCATGGCCGCTGCTGGCATGGACCTATGCAAGTGGATGACGAACTCTGCAGCACTGAAAGAAAGGTGGAAAGAGACACTCATTGGCCCCACTGAAGAGCCGGAGGCCCACGGGACAGTGCTGAAGGTACTAGGCTTAGTATGGAGAACACAGACTGATGATTTTGTCTTTGACTTTAGACCCCTGCTAAAGAAGCTGACAAAGAACAGCACAAAGAGAAGGGTTCTGCAACACTCTGCTAGCATCTTTGACCCCCTCGGCTTCCTGACACCCTTTACCATACGTGTGAAATGCCTGCTGCAAGAGATGTGGGAGAGAGGGCTGAGCTGGGATGAGGAGCTGCCAGCTGATCTGAATCAGCAATGGAACAGCTGGCGCTCTGAACTACCCCTGATTCACCAGATCTGTATACCGCGCTGGTATGGAAAAGGGGATGAGCAGAGAGGAAAGACATCAAGACTCCATGTGTTCTGTGATGCCAGTGAGAAGGCGTACAGTGCCGTGGCATACCTGCAGTGGGAAAGGTGGCTGTTAGCCTGGTTGCCTCAAAGTCCAGAGTGGCGCCGTTAAAGAAATTGTCACTGCCACGTCTGGAGCTGATGGGAACATTAATAGGAGCAAGGCTTGGAAGAAACCTGATAAATCTGCTGAAAATGGAAACCCATCAACTTCACATGTGGACATATTCAATGATTGTGCTACACTGGATCCGCAGCTCTGTGCACAAGTGGAAGCAGTTTGTTGCCAACAGGGTGACAGAAAATCCAGACCCTTACAGACCCAGCCTCCTGGTCTCACTGTAAAGGAAAGGAAAATCCTGCTGATCTACCCACTCGTGGCCAGACTGTGGTGAGCCTGAGTCAGAGTCACTTGTGGTGGAAAGGGCCTGCATTCCTGACTTCGTCTGAACATGAAGAAGAGTCTGATTATCAATCAGTGGAAGACGATGTGGCTGAAGAGGAAATGAAAGTATGTGAACATGTAACAGTACAACTCGCCACTGAAGAACATGAGGCATTAGAACAGGTGCCTGACCTACAAAGATACAGTAAGCTGAAGACAGTATTGCGAATAACAGCCTGGATAAAGAGATTCACAGACAACACACGCTCAACAACAAAGAGAAGCGGAGAGCTGACAGCAGAGGAGTTGCTTCAAGCAGAGAAGTATTGGATCAAGTCAACGCACCAGACCTTCAGTCAAGATGTCACTCTCCTGAATGCTGGGAAAGCATTGAACAAGGATTCAAAGATCAGAGAGTTAAGGCCTTTCCTGGATGAAGATGGATTGATGTGTGTTGGAGGCAATCAGACTTCAGCTTTCGACAACAGCACCCATGGATTTTGCCTGAAAAGAACAGATACTGTGAATTGTCAATTCAACAGAACCATGAAAACCTGATGCATGCAGGCGTGCGAGATACCCTTGTACAATTAAGAGAAAGATACTGGATAATGAGAGGGAGACAGCTGGTGAAGAGTGTTCTGTCAAGGTGCCAAGTGTGCAGAAGATTCAAGGCAAAGCCTGCACAGCAGATTACTGCTCCGCTGCCCCGTGACAGAATCCCCTCCATTTGAAATCACAGGTGTGGACTTTGCTGGGCTATATGTCAAGGTTAGTGGTGCACTTACCAAGGCCTACATCGCATTGTTCACCTGCGCTGTGACCAGAGCAGTCCATCTGGAGTTCGTCTCCAGTCAGTCGACAGAGCATTTCCTGTTGGCTTTGAAAAGATTTATCGCTAGAAGGGGACTATGTAAGGTGATTTATTCAGATAACGCAAAGACATTCAAGCGTGCTGACCAAGACCTGAAAGAACTGTGGAGAAGCATCAAAGATTCACAGCTCCTAGAATACTTCTCACAGAGGGGTATAAGCTGGCGATTTATCGCTGAACGAGCCGCCTGGTGGAGTGGTTTCTGGGAACGACTAGTCCGGTCAGTGAAAATCTGCCTGAGAAAGGTGTTAGGACGAGCTTCCCTCAGTTTTGAAGAACTGACCACCATCCTCACAGAGGTGGAAGCCACCTTGAATTCCAGACCACTTACCTTTGTCAACAATGACCCTGATGAGCTGCAGTCGCTGACACCTGCTCATTTCCTTGTGGGAAAAAGACTCACCTCCCTGCCACCGAAGCAGCTTCTAGCTGCCAGCGGGAAGAACACAACCTTAAACAGAGAGGAGATGACCAAGAGATGGCGTTACCGGCAGCACCTCATGACAAGTTTCTTGAGCAGCTGGAGAAAGGACTATCTGTTGGACCTGAAGTCAGCTCATCGCTGTGACACCCTGCAACCTACCTTATTGAAGGTGGGCGACATTGTTCTCCTTGGAGATGACAACATGCCACGACAGACCTGGAAGCTGGGAAGAGTTCATGAACTGTTTCCAGGCCGTGATGGGAAAGTGAGGTCCTGTGCAGTACGCACAGCATCAGGGACTTTACTGAGAAGACCAGTTCAACTGCTATATACTTTGGAGACTGAGTGATGAACTATAGTTCATCGGGGGGGAGAATGTTGTAACTTTAAGTGTATGGTTTACATTTGACTTTCAGTTAATTATTTGACTACTGATTTAAGTTAAGTTTGTATTGGATGTATTTAAATATGCATAATTGCCTTAGTTAATGTGATTTGATTGATTGTTTCATTTATACTGTTGTTTGATAATGAGTAACTACATTTCCCATAGTGCACAGCGAGTTGCACTTCCGGTTAACGGTTTTCAACGGTTTTTGCCTGTACTCTGTGAGTTCAAAAACTGACAAGAGATTCTGCAAGTAAAAGTAATTCGGTTTTGTACACAGTTGTGGACCTCTATTTATTTCCTGCTGGCCAGTTTGATTTAATAGAACAGTCCTGTGTTCTGTTTGTGCAAACTAAATAAATTGTATTGAAACCGACATGGTGACTATTCAAATCTACACAGTGCCGCTCGAATTTTCCACCACAACAACCCTTACAGGTGTATGACGACTTTGATTTATACTCGCGCTTTCGTTTTCCACGAGCGGAGATACAGAAAATTACCAATCTGCTAGCTGCAGACTTGCAGCACGACTCCGACAAAAACGGGGCCCTAAGTCCGTCCCTACAAGTGTGCCTGGCATTACGCTATTTCGCTACGGGATCATTTCAAAACTTGGTTGGGGATTCAATTCAAGTGCATAAATCTACTGTATGTAGAGCAATTATAAAAGTCGCACTATCATTGTGTAAGCACTTGAACGATTATGTAAAGTTTCCAACTCAGCATCAGCCACAAAACACGACCCGTCAGAAACTCCATCAGATAGCCGGTTTCCCTGACATACTTGGCTGGGTAGATGGCACCCACATCAGAATTAAGGGACCCAAAGGAAACGAGAATGATTTTGTGAACAGGAAGGGATACCACTCAATCAACACGCAGTTTAAAAGAAAGTGATAAATATAAACCATAAAATATAAACAAACATAAACCCCAGAGCAATCATGAAAAGGCTAGAGAAAATAGGTGGGTCTTTAGCCTGGACTTAAAACAAAAAATGGAGGGTGCCATCCTAATCTCTAATGGCAGGGAGTTCCATAGTCTAGGACCGGCCACAGAAAAGGCACGCTCTCCTCTACCCTTGAGCCGTACACGAGGGACCACCAACATAGCCTGGTCAGATGAACGAAGACTTCTAATAGGAGAGAAGGGGTGAAGAAGTTCAGATAGGTAGAGAGGAGCGGTGTTATGGAAAGACTTATAAACAAAGAGTAAAGGCCCCGTCACACCATAACGTTCTGGTCGACATTCTATGACGTTAGAGGAAACGTTGGTAATCGTCCATGGTCGCTGGTATAGCGCTGGTATAGCGCCAGAAGAGTGTTGTGTGGACGCTGGTGACGCTGGTAATCGGCGGTAATCGGCGGAGAACGCTGGTCCAAAAAAAGTTTTGAACATGCACAAAAGTTCTCCTGGCGACCAGCGTTCTTCAACGTTTAATTTTAAACGCTGGATAACGCTGAAGACCGTTTGTGGACCGTTTGGCTAACGTTGCACACGTTTGGCTATCGTTTGACTAACTTTGCACACGTTAGTCAGTCTTTACCCTAGCGTTACTTGGTTGTTATTCATCATTTGCTTTGAAGCGAACAACTCACTCGCTTGTAGCAGAAGCCCCCCTCGCACCTTTATGTCGTCTAGGCGGCATGATGTTTACTGTTCAGGACAACTGAAACCACTGATTTTCCAGTGTTTTATACCCGTTTGGTCATAAAACCCACACACCAGCAAAACGCTACTCTGTCGTTATTCACACGCTCAACACGCTCGTCTAACGTTGACTAATAGTTTGTCGCGCGTAGCAAAACGCTACTTGTGTCTTACTTGGTCGCTGTTAGACGCTCCTCGTGCGTAAGTCCCTCGCTAGTTATGCTTCAGTCCCACCCTAGTCATGCGTTAGTCACACGCCAGATGTGTCCACCTCGCCCTAGAACGCTCAAAATTGAACGATTAGAACGTTCAGAGAACTTTGACCAGAACGTTATGGTGTGACGGGGCCTTTAGATCTTAAAATCTATTCTCTGAGAAAACGGCAGCCAGTGTAGAGATTTGAGAATGGGAGTAATGTGTTCATGTTTGCGACAACTAGAGAGAAATCTGGCAGCAGCATTTTGAACGAGCTGGAGACACGAAATCTGAGTTTTAGATATACCGCAATATAAAGAGTTACAGTAATCTAAGTGAGAAGTTACAAACACATGAACAGCCATTTCTAGAGTCTTAGGGGTAAGAAAGTGTTGGAGAGAATCCGCAGTTGGTAAAAGCTAGACCCAATAACAGATTAGATGTGTTTGTCAAATTTTAAGTGCTGATCAATAAGGATGCCAAGATTCTGCACCCGTGAAGATCTAAAGACAGATAAACTCTCTAGGTTGATGCTTGAGGACTGAGAGTTCTCATTTGGGCTAAACACTATTACCTCAGTCTTTTCTTCATTTACCTAGCTTCATTTTGCTGGGTTTACCTAAACCCAGCAAGTGTCAGTGAGCAGCGCTAGAATTCAGCACACACCAAGACCAGCAATGTGGTAGAGCGGTGCATAGGTGTTCTGAAGAACCGATGGGCCTGTTTGCACAGAGGTATCCAGCTCTATTTTATTCTAACTTCATTGCCTACTTTATTTTAAGCACTGCAGGCTCTGGATCCTCACATAGCCTTTCATGCCCCCAAATTAATACCTACATGCCTTCCTTTTGTCATATAGGCATCTTGATGGAGCCTGACAGAGCTGCAGCGGTAGCTGGTGCCTGCATTGTCCTACACAACAAGGCAATGATGTGGAAAGTACCACTGGTGGAGGAAAGAAATGCAGATGATAGAGGTGACATAGACATTCCCTTCGGTGAGGACCACCTACCAACTGAGGCTGCTACTGGCCTACCTTACTGCATTCTAGTTTGGATGAGCTGCTAATAACCTCCCACAAGAATGGGCATGAACAAAAACTGTATATTGCAATAAGTTTATTAGGTATAGGCCTACTGCAAAACAAGAGCACGATAGCTAAAAAATAATGATCCAAATATTTGAATTAAGAAACTGCACAAATAAATAATAATTATCAATAAAAAATATATAATATAAATAGTAATAAATATTATTATTCATCAATTTATTCTGCCCTAAGAATTGTCTGAATGCTATGGCTCATTTGAAAGTGTGATGACGTATCCCAAGATTTTCTTTTAGTGTAAATATTTCTATGTTCAATTTGATCTTTTCAAGCTCAATTTTTCCTTTTTCTGCATTGTATCATTTGTGTTTCCTGTTTGAGCTTTTCAATTTCAGCTTTAAAGAGTTGACATCTTAGTGTGTCAATATTTTCCTCTGTGCTAGGAGTAGGAGGCCTTCTGTTGCCTTTGGCACGCTTGGCTGCTGGTGGTAGGTGGGTGTTGGAGCCATCCTGAGGTGTCTCAAGCAGACATGTTTCTGAAGGTGGGGAGAGAGGTTGTTCGGCTGTATGAGGGAGAGGTGGTGCTGGTGTTGGTGTGAGGGATGTTGCTGGGAGAGATTTTGGGGAAACTGGTGCTGGAGCATCTTCTGCTGTTCCACTCTCAACCCCACATGAAATCCCAATTACTGAGGGGGAGTCCTCACCAACAATGTCCAATACAAGAGAGGAATATGGTCCCATGTCTGGCTTTGGACCACCTCCTGTTGGGACATTTCGTGGAAAGTCCTCAACGGCTTGCATTTTTAAATCACTCCACTTCTTTCTTACTTCCTTGACATCCCTGTGCTCTACTCCTTTTGAATTGATGGTGTCTGTGATGTCCTTCCATATTCGTTGTTTGACTTTGTTACAAAGGTGTTAAATTTGGATTCTAATGGTCCTTTGTTTTGTTTATATTTTGAAAGCAGGATGATGATTTCTTCATGTGTGAAATTTTTCTTTCTTGGCCTACGGTCAACATGGCCAAATCCCTGAAACACTACAAACTAATGTGTCAACAGCATTAAACTAAACTCCTCCCCAAAAAATGTGAAACGTTATTTCGGTCAATTATTCCTCCACTTCAATAATACCAATTGGTATTGTATTTTATATTGTTGGAAAGCCTGATTAGTCACCTTTACAACGAGGTACAACTTGTAAGGATCGTGCATTCGTGGAATGAGCAACACAGCTAACCGTGTGGGTAGCGGGCCAATTTTTTTGCCAAAATCCCCATGCAATATTCTTCTGTTGGTATTCACTCTCGTTTTGAGCTTCAAGTGGGATCAGCTTGGGCGTGCTGTACGTGCCAGAGTGACCAACGCAAACATGTTGGCTGACTTAAGACAAATCCTGGTTGAGGAATGGGATACCATCCCACAGCAGTGTGTGACCAGGCTGGTGACCAGCATGACGAGGAGGTGCCAAGCTGTTGTGGCTGCGTATGGATCTTCCACATGCTACTGAGGTCCCTGACAGTGTAAAATGAATAAACCAATGGCCAATGTGTTGTTTTTTCCTTATTACTGTGGGAGAGTGCAATCATCCAATCCACCAAGCAACTCAAAACGAGAGTGAATCCCAATAGAAGACTATTGCAGGGGATTTTGGCACATTTTTTTGGGCCGCTACCCACACGGTTAGCTGTGTTGCTCATTCCACGAATGCACGATCCTTACAAGTTGTACCTCGTTGTAAAGGTGACTTATCAGGCTTTCCAACGATATAAAATACAATACCAATTGGTACTATTGAAGGGGAGGGTTAATCGACCTAAATAACATTTCCAAACTTTTTTGGAGGAGTTTGTTATTAAGATAGATTAACTAGCAAAGCTGGTAACTTGACTAACGTAACATTTTGACGGTAACGTTACATTGTTGAAGAGCAAATATAACCCCATTTTGGGTTAGATAGACTTTAAACAGTTCTAATTGATAGTCATAACAGTTTGCCAGTGTAGGCCATCATTATGTTTTTGTTATAATTTTACAATTTCACCTGCCCAGTAATAGAATACAGTAACTACAGTAGGCTACAGCTTGTTATTAGCTGTTGCAGTAGACTACCGTTATCAACTTTACTGAACCCTGGCCTGATAACTTAGAGTTGACGGTTTCACCGATCACCACTCGTCTTCACTGTGTTGCACTAGCTGTTTACATGAAGATTAAGGTAGTACTTTAGTTATCACCTAACAATCTTTCCTAGTTTATGTAGTCTAGCTACTTTTTTGTTTTTGTTTCGTGATTATCGTTTTTGCCGTTAGCCTCTTCTAGATGCGTAGCTAAGTGTTCAAACTGACAGATGGGCACGAGAGACACACCACAAAAAACACACTCACACTTAGCATGACACGTTCTTGCCTACAAAAACCATCACGGTCACATTAAAAACAACAGTAAACACAATGAATGACAACACAAGTACTTTATTTCCGATATGATCATTGAGTAAATGCAAGAGTGCCTAACACAGATGTATGTTAAGTTACATTGTTAGCTTGCGCTAAGTTAGCTGAGTAGCTATAGTCTATGAAACCCACCTAGCGTTATCATTTGTCTGCTGTTTTTATAATATTTTTTTTGACAACACGGTACTGAACACTGCATCAAGAATAGCGCTTTTCACTGATTGGCCACAGAAAGATAAAACGTAATTTTCCAAGATATTATTTTGGTTAGTGTCGACTTTACACTAGCTAAGATGAAACGTACGTATCCGTGGTGCAACCAAACATCGTCTCAGCTTTAGTATCAAACTAACTAGTTTAAACGTATTGTTTAGTATGGACTTTGCACCCTAGACTAAGAAAGAACGGTAACCCTTCCTTTTACAGTTGTAATGGAAGAATTCAAGTGGCACTGTGTAGATCTGAATAGTCAAGATGGCGGTTTCAATACAATGTATTTAGTTTGTACAAATTAAGAATTAACAGTGTACTCTGGACCCGTCATAGTGAAAGACATGCAGATGTAACCTACAGGTCGTTCGAGAGAGTGGTGAAGAACAAACCTAAAACCCTGCCTTATATAAACTTAGAACAAATGGTTCTTCTGATGGTCAATCCATCAATATAGCGGTCTCTGTGATTGGTCAGCACTGCTCAGTGGCAGTTTGACTCCATACCAAGTGTCCCACAGTTCTTTGATGTCCCAGCTCCTTCTCTAAATGAGGATAGTAAAGATACCCTTAATGAAACACAAACAGGACACAGGACACAATCTCCTTGGCCAAAAGATCAGAGCTGCTAGATCAACTGATCCATCTACACTTCTCCCTTTAGGCCACGGGAACTCAAGAATCCCCCCAACCTCCGTGCCTCTGGCTTCTTAGTCAGGCATCATAAAACAACACCATAAATACCTTAAGGCCAACTGCTACATCCATTCTACAGAGCTTGCATCCTTCTAAGTCCCAATTCATTACATATATATAAAACACATACATTATAACTATATTCCAAATTTCCACCACACAGTCCCTTAAGTACTAGGTATTTACGTAGAAAATAAAGGGTGTGTATTATTGGGTATTACCGATTGGTTCCAAGGTGGTAAATACAGAGATAATTCGAAGTATTTACCCATTAACTAAATACTAACGTGCTGGTTATTACTGGGTAATTTTCACTGGTAATAATTAGGTAAAGACAGAAAACAAAACTTTGTATTTACCTGGAAACGTATAAATATGACTATTTAAATACCGCTGGTAGTAAGTTGGTAACTACAGGAGATACATATGGTGAATTACAATGTGTTATTGGGTAAATACCACTGCTACTAAGTAGGTAAAGACGGCCAAGCTCCAGCAGAATTACTAAGAAAAAGCTCTACTATTACCCTGCAGTTACCTAAGGTTTATGTCGGTAACAGTCCACGTCTAATTAGAATATAAGATAGTACTTTCCAATGAAATACCTTTTCAGATACATTTACCGATGATGGCCATACTCATTTACTAGACTGGTAACAACCTCCGCGGGAAGAGTTTTCCTCTACTATCACGGTAAATCTTCTTGGATACTGGGTAAGTTCTTGCGCATGTTTGGACTATTTACTCGGTAAATAAGCTAAAACTGTACTGTAAAAGGAAGCTGTGTTTGTTTCCATGGTGTCACCAGGCTCTTACCATATCCTTTGTAACCGAATATTACTTTGTCAACGTTAACCTTATTATGAACTTGTTATATACGTTCCACAGTGATACCAGGTAACACATGGCTATTTACTCAGTACATAAGCTGAAACTGTACTGTAAAAGGAAGCTGTGTTTGTTTCCGTGGTGTTACCAGGCTCTTACCATATCCTTTTCAACTGTTCATTCCCTTTTCCATGCAATAAACACAAACTTGGATTATGTTACTAAGAAAAACATGATACTTCACTCTGTAAATTGTAATATAATTTTAAATTATAGCTCTGTTTCCATGCATGACATGAACAAATACAAAGGTTAAATCACAATTTCCCCAATCACAAAATGATGGCAGTCAAAGCAATTGTGTTCTTGTCGACATTTAGTTTTCGGCAGCTGAGGTGCTGGTGCGCCGAACACGATAGCGGTGGACAACATCCTCTGGACTCTGAACTACAAGACAGATCATAAAATGAAAATATACATTACATCATAATCACACAATTATATAAATATAATAAAGTTAAAAGAATGATCTAGCTAACTACAGTACATTTTGCTCTACAGAAAATGTGGTTTAATGTTATTTCACGTTAGCAACGTGAACGCGGAACCAGGCGATGGCGACTGCTAACATAATAAATATTGTTGTAATGCTAGCCTACTTGAGCTAGCTAACTAGCATTAGAGCTAGCTGTCTAGCAATGTGCTAACATTAGCTATAGGCTTACTTTATTATCAAAATACATTTGATTTGCACAAGATCAAAATACTATCATTTAATATGCATTGCTATACTTTAGCTTGACAAACAAATGATGTCATTAGGCTAGATTATTATTTTGTGACTTACCTAGTAAAACCTAGTAAAGACTGCTGCTGGAGTTATCAGCAGTTGAAACGATTTTGTTTTGATGGCTTGAATAGTGAAGGTTTTACAAAGTTTTAAAAGCGGTATGTGCTTTAAAAACAAAATGGTGAGAAAAAGTGTTAAAAGTATATTTGTCATTGTTATGCATTGCGATATTTTCTTACTGTTGAAAAAAGAGTGATGAAAAGAGTGTCTTATTTATTTTAATACATTTAAAGGGTTAAAAGTATTAAAGAATGAAAAACTGAGAAACAGAAAAAAGTTTGAAGTTAGAACAATTTGAAAATATAGTGATTAAGAGTATACTGCATAACATACATGCATGTTATCAATATCATAGCAGACAAAAGTATGTCAGCAGTATGAAGGTGAAAAAAGTGTTACTTTGAAACCAAAATGGTGAGACAGTGTTAAAAGTATATCTGTCATTATTATGCATTGCAATATTTTCTTACAGTTGAAAAAGGAGTGATGAAAAGGGTATCTTATTTAATTTAATAAATGTTAAAGCATTATGTTAGAGCTCAATGCTCTTAAGACAGTCACCCCCATCACCCTGTGCGACTCCCCAGTCAACCCTGTGGAGTCCTTCCGCTTCCTGGGCACCAGTGTTGCCACAGTTACTTTGAAAAAGTAACTTAGTTACGTTACAGATTACTTGATTTTAAAAGTAACTAAGTTAGATTACAAGTTACTTTATTAGTTACATTCAGCAGCTGCCGACAACACCCCCGCCGCCTCAACATAAAAATAGGTGCGTTCGACTTCATGCAGAACCGGCTGTCGCTCTATAAGTTTGACTGTGCAGTGCTGCGACTCCAAATGTTTCTTCAAATTTGACGTTGTGTTTTTGTAGCTTGATAGCACTTTGTTGCCACCAGCACAGAGTGTACAACGAACCTTGATATTTCCATCTTTAGCTGACAAATACTCAAAATAGTGATTGTATTTCCAACTCGAAAATGCGCATCTCTCTCTCTCCTGCTACATTGTTGTTTGTGTCGCTGAGTGATAGGTCTATGTATATACATGTGACGTGACCCTCGTGCTGAAAACGTGACTTAATTGTCGCATAGGATTAACTCCCAGAGACGCAAGAAGAAATCAAATATATATTTTACTATTAATGACAAAATAGTAACGCACAGTGACTTGGACAAGTAACTTTAATCTGATTACTGGTTTGGAAATAGTAACGCGTTAGATTACTCGTTACTGAAAAAAGTGGTCAGATTAGACTAACGCGTTACTAAGTAACGCGTTACCGGCATCACTGCTGGGCACTATCCTCTCCCAGGATTTCAAGTGGGAACTGAACATTAGCTCCCTCACCAAGAAAGCACAACAGAGGATGTATGGCAGCTGAAGAAATTCAACCTGCCAAAGACAATGATGGTGCACTTCTACACAGCCATCACTGAGTCCATCCTCACCTCCTCCATCACCATCTGGTACACTTTTGCTACTCACAAGGACAAGAGCAGATTGTAGCGTATCATCCACACTGCTGAGAAGGTGATCGGCTGCAATCTGCCTTCCCTCGAGGACCTGCACACCTCGAGGACCCTGTGGCGAGCAAGGAAGATTGTGGCCGACTCCTCCCACCCTGGACACACTCTGTTTCGGCCACTCCCCTCCGGCAGAACACTGCGGTCCATCAGGACCAAAACCTTACGCCACACTAACAGTTCCTTCCCATCCGCTGCTGGCCTCTTCAACAAGGCCAAGGGCTCACACAGACTTTAACACTTTATCTGCAGTGACACCTTGCCATATTTGCATATTTTTTTGTTTTTTATATTGTATATTATAGCTATTTTATATTTTATTTTACATACCTTTCCCCTTAGTATTAGTTAGCAGTGTTGGGAAGGATACTTTCCAAACGTATTTTGTTACAGAATACATGCCCAAAAATGTATTCCGTTACTCAATCTGACTAACGTATTCGGAATAGGCCTACTTGGATTATTTGGATTACTTCCCCATTGAATTGCATTTTATAAGTGCAGGAATGCGGCCATCAAATCCTGCTTACTAAACTGCGTTTCCCGATAACGATGGATCTTAGTTGTTGCGAGGGTTCTCTACTAGCAAAATAACGAACCATCGCTATTTCTAACGTGCGTTTCCCGAACATGCTTGTAAGGAGAACCCTCGTACGTGTCTCTTAAGAACTACTTGAGAGTGGATGAGAGGCATGCTTTGGCCAACCATGGTATGTGAGTTTGCATCCCCCGTGCATTGATTCTACTCATTCTAATCATGTAGCCTAATGTTCGTAATGTTTCACATTTTGGCTTATTTTAACAAAGGAAGCCTACTCAGCAAGTAAATAAATAGTATGAATATTTATGCAGGCTATATAGGCCTATATAATAGTTAAACACTTATTTCGGTAGATGGCGATAGGGCTACAATATTGATTTTTTTTTTGTACATTGATACGGCTATTTGTGGGAGTGACATTTTGCTGCATTCACAGTCCAAAATGGCGGTTGTGTAGGACCGCTGCTGGGTGCAGATGTTGCAATGGGTTCTATTGAGCTTCGCCTCTTGTCTTCTATTATCTTTGCTACAACTCTGTATTCACTTATCTGACATGCCCCTGAGCGTGGTGCAGCTCGTTAAATAACGCTGTAGTGGACACGCACCGTTAATAGATGGAACCTATGTGATGGCGAATCCTTGAACCTTGATTGACAGCTTCCGTTACAAGAAGCACAGAGTGATACTACACAACATAAACGTTAGCTAATGTTAGTTACTTACATTGTTCCAATAACATTTCAGAGTAAATTATTGGATTGTTAGACGAGGCCCCCATCATCTATCACTATCAATTAAGCCTACGTGTAAATCTTCAGGTGTTGCCGCCATTGTTCCATCCACTGTCTGGTGTAGTATCATTCTGTCAATCAAGGTACAAGGATGTCACAGGCAGTGTTGGGGTGATTACTCAAAAAAAGTAATAGATTACGCATTACTAGTTACTTTTTTTTTAAAGTAATGCTTTACTTTACTAGATTACTCACTGCTGAAAGTAACTAGTTACACTACTAGTTACATTACTTTTGGATTACTCCGTAACATCACCTGAGATGCACTTGCCAAATAACAATATATATGCCCAAATCAATTCAAATTCTTATTATAATGAGGACAGATCTCTCTTTCCTGCTTTTTAATACCACAAAGCTGACAAAAAAGTTGTGAACATCAACCTAAAAGTTGTCAAACATAACAAGGCTACAGTACTGGCAGTAAGCAAAATGTCTCAAAATAAAATAATGCTTAAAACTTTAAATGGCAACATTTCCTCTACTATGTATGCTGCTACAAGCCTGTTTATCTCTGCTTTGGTAGCCTGCTGATGTTGAAAGTCAAGTCGTGGCTGCTTGGCTGGTGTCGGCAACAATGACAACGGCAACCTTTTATCGGTGTCAGTGTCACTCAGGGTCCGGAGATCTTTAGCTATAGTCTTGAGTTAGCATGTTGCCATTGAAGATGCTTTGACAGATTAGAGGTTGTGTTCGCGGCGCTGGAGGTGTTTTGGGCGTGGGTACGTTTTTGTCCTTTCGCGCAACTAATACGAAGTAATGTGCATACCTCCATCCCTCAAAAGACGTCCTAAGCGGCTCTGCCATTCTTGTTTCGCCTCCTGAACTCTGGGTGTAACTGCTCCTAAACTTTTCTCCTGGCTAAAGATGAACCACGCTCCAACTGATGGTTGATGAGTTTTTATTTCCTTCATGCTCCAAACCACCGTGAAAAACTGAAATAAAATGTATCACATTCTAACATCAGCATATGTCACGTAAATGTGTATCTTGTGGCCAAGCCATTTCTGGACAAATCTCTGAATTATCTTTTAACACTTTTAACACAACTAATCAAATACGACAAACAAACTCATACCCTGTGCGCCCTTCAACCAGAAAGTTATGGGTAGCTAAATCTCTTCTCGTTCTTACACACAGCCTTCTTCATGCACATCGTAGCTACAAAAGAACGAAACTCACTTTCCCTGTTATTAGTTAAGTGCATCACATGACTATGGTAGCCTAATTGGCTCAATTCACTTATTCACCAGTAGGTGTTCTTACCATTTAATACCAAAATTCCACATCAGCAAACAATAAATACAATTTGGTATGCACAAGCACACAAACAAATAAACAAACACAAAGATATTTTAATAAAGAAAATGTGTATATTTCAGCGACAGCTACACTGGGGCTAAGTCAAGTGATGAGTGTTAAGCAAACACACTTAGCCTACTGTAAAGGGAAGTTTGATTTGTTGTTTTTTTCTCCTCCCGATTTGCAGATCGCAGTAATGCAAGTAACGCAAGACATTTTTGTCTTAGTAGGGTCAATATCACCATAAGGTGCCTTTGAGACTTACCCATTTCCAAAATAAAAAGTTGAGATTTTCCATTGAACTTCATATTCATTTTATTAAGTAGATGTTATGCTGTTAGAAATGCATGTTGGTCAAGCTCCAACAATTTTATAAATTAACTGCAAGCAATGTACATGCAAACGGCAAAATATGTCCACCCTGTCATGGACAAATTCAAAGTAGAGTAAATACATTGTAATTACATAGTGATTATAAAATGTACATTTGCAGAAAGCTATTTAGTCCCTTTCTCAACAGTATATTTTAGTTAATGGGAAAAGTATTTGGATAATAATGAAATGGGGGGCAAATCAAACATTAATACACTTTACTTAACCACAACACATGAAAGGATCAGATTTGACAAAGCTTGTCTGTAATCTGGATGGGAGAGGGGGGACAGGGACCTATAGCTTTTACCTCAGTCTTTGATTCAATATCCCTCTCTTGATGATGACTTGCCTCAAAGAAATTCCACGTTATTTCTTTGAAGCCGTACTTGTATGGTTCCGTTGAGATACTGCGTTGCAGGCCCATCGCTGTAAAAATGAAGCTTGCTGACTTGAGGGTGTCGTTCTCTCACTACCTTCAGAACTGGATCAAGGTGGGCCCAGATGGCCACAGGATCGTGTCTTCTGGAGGGTGATATGGAGCAGAAGGTGTGCGGCGCTTGTTCACCAGCGGTGTAGAGCACTCCAGTGTGCAGACTGGCCTGCTGGTGTGAGCCTCCAAAATGCACAGATTGTATTTCTTTGCTGTACTTGCATGTGTCATTTTCACTCAAATCTATATGCAAGAGGGACTCGTTGTGCTTCAGGCTCCTCCTGAGCTCCCTGTAGGCATTAAACTGCCATTTAATGTTGAAGACATGGCGCCTAAAATGGAGAAGCCTCTCCTGGAAATCTTTGTTAAGGTCATACTCTGTTGTTGTCGTCTCCCTTTTCACTGTAATTGTTGACACCTTCTCATCCTTCGTGATCTTCTCTGTCATCCACTGATATAAACAAATGTTCTCTTCCCCAGGAGCTTTCAGCATTGGGTGACAAGTTAGGAGGCATTCACTGCACTCACCGTAAGCACAGACCTTGGATTTAGGGTCGCACATGGTTGCGTCAGACATTTCCTCAATGTTCCTTAAGGACAGCAACCCTTGGCTCTGCAAGGCATTGGCCATGAATTGCAAGTTCTCATGTTTTTGCAGAGACATGTGTCACGGTCAGAGGAAGAGGGGGTTACCATCCAAAAGGGTCTGAGACGGCAAAAGGAGGTGTATGACACATGGCCAATGTGCTTAGAGAGAAACCTCCTATGCAAGTTTTTCATTGTATCGGTAAGCAACCTCTTCTGCATCTTTTTCTTCAGCCGTGTGAGTGTTTGTTTGCGGCCAGTTATCATTTGACTAACATCATCTTGAAGAAAAAACGATGTGACGTTCTTCTTAATCTCATTTTGACTGACGCACCTCCTCCCACGGTAGGTCAGATCCACAGAATACTTTGCTCTCTTCTTAGAGTAGCCAAAAGCAGTCTGGTCATGCTTTTGGAGCTTGTACTTCTTTAGAATGTTTCCACTGAGCACTTTTGCTATCAACTGCTTCTCTCTGTTTGTTTTAGCATTTTTATATTTATTTCTAATGTCTTCAATCAGGGATGTATGGAACAGAAGAGCTCTTTTGATGGGTGAATTCACTTTTTGACGTCCCAACAAAGAATTGACTTTTGCACGTGGTGATTTGGACGCACTTTCTTTCTTGGTCCTATGGAACCTCTTCTTATATTTCTCAGTTTTGGTTTTCTCTTTCGCGAGCTGTACCTCCAATATTTCAATCTGTTTTTTCAGTTTATTCTTCGACCTCCTTCGAATGCTTTCCCCTTGACGCCGTTGCCTGAAACACAAAATATTTGTAAGGATTTTTTGTATGATTGTAACGAATTAGTTATCAATATGTCATTTTATGGGGACATAAACAGTTGATAATTGTCCTTCAAATAAATCTAAACTTTCTAATAAGTCATCAGCTAAACTTCCAATGATCTAACCTGGAGGGCCCTGGCTGAGGCTGATTTTCAGGAGTTTCAGGAGCTGCAGGGGAGTTGGGTGGTGTCTCTGACTGTAGCAAAGCACTGGCCCTGTTTCTGGCTCTCGCTTGACTTTTTGCCTCTCTCCATTTCTTTCTTTTTGCCCTCTTCTCTCTCTCACTGAGCTCACTGACACCCTTCTTCTTTCCAGTCTCTCTGTCTTTATTCCATTTGTCCCTCTCTTTCTCAAGGTAATTTCTTCTTCTGTTCGGGTCACTGTTGTAATATACATATTACAACAGCTATTACCCACATTTATCAGCATGTGGCATAAACTATGTGCATGTCCTTCCTGTCACGAACCATGTCCACCCTGTCATGGAAGGCTTGCTGACAGGGTGGACAATGACAGGGTGGACATTTTTGACTAATGTTAGCATTTAATGAGCACATGGTGGACCTTCAGTTAGCAACATGATTCAGTTAGCAAGGTGACAGTGTACTGTTTTACAAATATATTTCAAATTTCTGAAAAGTTTTTATATTAATTGATATTTCACTATGACAGAGTGGACATGTTAAGCTTGACAACATCCGACTACACACATAATACAATGAAAATTAAGAAATATAAGTGTAAATACTTACTCTGCAACAAGCCACTGTTTCAGCCTTGATTGAAGAAAGACAAAATGATGGTAGTGATGTCACTGAAGACATCAGGGGGTGTCTTAAAGGGTCAGTTACCCCATAATGACAGGGTGGACAGCAATTTCAGGGACACACGCAAAATGTGAAAATAGAATATATTTGATCAAATAACTTGTTGTGGACAATAAAACTATATATTTTTTTTTTTAATGTAGTCTCATTTAAACACTTATTACACATACTGTAGTTAGCAGAGCAGTGTGTGGGACATGCCAAAATCACGTACATCCAATGAAAAAAACGGTATAAAATGAAGGAAACACATTTCAAGAGACTAATCATTGTACTGATATGTGTGTAAATGTTTGGTCATTTATAATAAGACCTCAGAGTTTCATAAGTCTGCTACATTTTCATGCTTATTGAGTGATTCTGATGAGGACACCATAGGCACCTTATGGTGATATTGACCCAGTAACTGTAATGCGATTACTGAAGTTATCAACAGTAATGTGTTACATTACTGCGTTACAGACAAATGTAATCTGATTACTTTGTAATGCGTTACCCCCAACATTGGTCACAGGATGTGGGTGTGTCAAAACCACCCTTAAATTGTCAAAAGTAATTTAGACTCGCGCAAGCAGAAATCAGCTGAGAGCAGAAATTCACTGCACGAGCAAAACTCCACTCAGCGAGCAGAACCCCACTGTGCGTGGGCAGAATTTCACTGCGTGAGCAGAGTTAACCTGAGAGAGTGTCAGTGTAGCCAGTGTAGATCGGATAAACTCAGTCCTCACTCCTCAGGTATGCATACAGGCCACCCTCGCCAACTAAATACTAGCTTTTTGTTGGCATAGCTGGTAGTGGTCGCCCTTGGGATGTCAAAGGTCTTCGGTTCGATCCCAGATGCGGGCGAACATGGGACGAGTGTACCTCCAACGGGGGAGTGGCCATGTCTGTAACATCAGGTGCTGTTTCGCAGCTGTCTGTACAATTCTCGGTTGTTAAATTTGAAATATTTATATTTTGCGAGTGAAAAGTTAATATCTGTGCATGTGAAATAATTTACGCGCTCTCAACTTATGACATAAACCTGACATCATATAAGATGCATTGATTTTTAGGGTGACTTTTTAACATTCTGTCAAGGGTCTACAGATGGAAAATAGCCATATTGGCTAATTCTGGCACATTTACAGTCATGTTCATTTTATGTGCACTGCCGCTGTAAATAAATAAAATTCAAATTTATCATGGCCGATCAAGCGCTGTTTGCCTATTTTATCGCTAACGAACTGAGGGGTATTCCATCAACGTAGACTAGACAGACGAGACAATTTCGACAAGTCTCGCTTACTTCAGCGAGAGTTCTGTTGCATTAAGGTGGCTTATTCTAGTTGTAGCTAAGTAACCAAGGTAATTTATAGTTCTGAACTAACCTGCTCCGTGTCAGGCTAATAGTTGAGCTGAATTAAGATGTGTCCAGGATGCCCCTTAACGCAATAAATGATAATGTGCCATTTCCAAAGGAGAAAATGAGATGCTGTGCCCAACAGTCTCTCCTACAATGCATCCACTAGAGCAGGGGTGGCTAACCAGACCAGCATAAAGAGCCAAAAAAAAAAAACTCACCATAGCAAAGAGCCACAAATGCACGCCCGCACTACAACAGCGGCTTACAGATCTAATGACAGTCATAATACAAAGCATAACTGTTTTTATACGACCGCACAGGGCCTTGCGCCACTGGTATGGAAGCAAATCGTTACCAAAATTCAAATGCAAATGCATTTCCAGAAATTCATTTGCATTTTAAGACTGTGGCTGCATTATTTGACTCATAAATGAAATTAGTATTCAATCATCCTATTTGCATTTTAATTTTCTTCTTCAAAAGTGCTCAATCTTTCACTTAATTAAAATGAAAAAGAAATAGACATTTGAGATTTAATTTTCAAAATATGCCCCAGCAAATAGATACCAAAATTCAATTTGAAATGTAAAATTTGAAAATGAAAATGCATTTCTGGAAATGCATTTCCATTTTAACAACGTGGCTGCAAAATCGTGACCACAATTCAAATTCAAATGCATTTCCAGAAATGCATTTTCATTTTCAAGAACGTGGCTGCAAAATCGTGACCACAATTCAAATGAAAATGCATTTCCAGAAATGCATTTTCATTTTAAGAACGTGGCTGCAAAATCGTGACCACAATTCAAATTCAAATGCATTTGCAGAAATGCAAAATGAAGGAAAAAGCATAAAAATAATTAATAACATTATTTCCTTTTAATTTATTATCAGAGTCTGAAAGACGTTTTATTCTGAAAAATGACCTGATTCTCTCCTTCTCCGCGGGCCTTTTCCCCTGAGCAAAAAAGCTCCGCAAAGACGTGTTTACTCATTTTTTAGCAAGTTTGTGGGCTTTATTGAGCGGTATCATGCGCGTCTCTTCCTCTTGACACATGATAAGTGATAGTTACCACTCAATGAAGCCTGTTTGAGACAACAACTCTATCGGTGTTTTGGATGAAGGCTATCCTGAGATCGCCACTAAAGCACTGAAAACCCTGCTTCCATTTCCAACATCAAGCGGGATTTTCTGCCGTGACAGCAATCAAACAAAATTATGGAATAGGCCTAAACTGGATATAAGGAACGCACTTCGGGTGTCACTGTCGTAGCTTATAGTCACACACAACAGTGGGACTGACACATCGAAAGCTAGCTATAGTAACAATATAACGATGGAAAACCAGGCTAAGAAACTTAAAGATGGGGCTGAAAAATTAAGAGACAAAAATAGCCTACATCACATTCACTAGACATGGTTTTGTCAATTGAAAAAACGGCTGTTTATTTTACATAAAACTCCCAAAACTATTTTGGGCTCAAATAAAGGTTAAAAAAGTTGGCCTTTAAGTAGGCCTATCGAACTCCCGAACTAGCATCAAATCAAACACAGACTATGCATGCATTAGCAGGCAGCTGTGGTAGCGTAGCTATACGGGGGCCGGTTCTGGTGGGCTGGTCTGGATAAAAATCCAGGGCCTATTTTTACTCCCAGTCCGACCCTGCCGCCCCGCAACATTAAGCCACCCCCCTGATAAAATATGTTCCCGAGGCTGTATATGTTGTTAATAAATAGGCTAACAATAAATTGTTGTTGTACCAGCAATCCAAGTTTTGTTTTTCACTGTAGAAATCTCAAATTTCATAATGATTTGCCAATGCAAGAGAGTACCGGCACCTTTTTTTCTCCACTTCAAGCACTGAATGTAATGCAATGCAGATGTGCACACCGCCCCCTACCGAACAAGATGGGTAGCTCGGTCAGCAGGGAGCTGAAGAAGAGCGGCTACTGACGTCACTCTGCTGCGCCGCTCAGAATGCTTTTTCCTTCATTTTGCATTTCTGCAAATGCATTTGAATTTGAATTGTGGTCACGATTTTGCAGCCACGTTCTTAAAATGAAAATGCATTTCTGGAAATGCATTTTCATTTGAATTGTGGTCACGATTTTGCAGCCACGTTCTTAAAATGAAAATGCATTTCCAGAAATGCATTTTCATTTTCAAATTTTACATTTCAAATTGAATTTTGGTATCTATTTGCTGGGGCATATTTTGAAAATTAAATCTCAAATGTCTATTTCTTTTTCATTTTAATTAAGTGAAAGATTGAGCACTCTTGAAGAAGAAAATGCAAATAGGATGATTGAATACTAATTTCATTTATGAGTCAAATAATGCAGCCACATTCTTAAAATGCAAATGCATTTCTGGAAATGCATTTGCATTTTGGTAACGATTTGCTTCCATACACTGGGGTCCTATTTTTTTATTCCTGTTCTTGACTCGAAAATATTTTTGCGTTCATGATTTACTTTACACCACAGGTGCGAGGAGGAAGGAGATGGCCGGGAGAAACAAACGTCACCTACAAGAGAGCAGAGAGCAAGACTGATTTTGCAAACATGAGTCGGGTGCTGAGAAAAGGAATACAACTAAAAAGAAGCAATAATTTCACAAGTCGATTCGAGGATCGCTGGATACATTTGTCAGCAAGTCTTGCAGAAATGGTGTGGCTCCGCGCGCGCGCAGGATAATGGCTGTCGGAATTATGGACAGTCTCCGTGCGGGTTGAAAGTGATTCTTGCGCGTGCATCACGTGTATGTCAATAAGCAGTGCCTCGCATGTTAAGCTCGCACACGGCCTGGCACCCTCCCTGCGACAGCTCTGTGTGGTTTGTTCAAGTCTTAAACAATGATGTGATACGCGATACGAAATGTGAAAGGGTCCATATATATATATACAGTATATATTTTGTATTCCTTTTATTCCCCCAGCCGCTCAGTAAAAGCCTCACAGGAGCAGGCAAAGAGCCGCATGCGGCTCGCGAGCCGCAGGTTCGCAACCCCTGCACAAAAGAGCATGCACAAAAATCTATGCAAAATTGAGAAAGAAGATTTCCACACACTATTTTACTTGCCGATTTCCATGTTTAAGCACATCAACGAAAATCAGATAACGGGTCGTTTTTTCGTTTTCCGTTTCTATTATCGAAACAAAAAATGGAAAATGGGTCGTTTACCGTTTTTTGTTTTCCTATTTCTAAATGGTAGTCGGGAAACAGCTCGTTTCCCGATCGTGGTTTTCTTATTTCAAAACGAAAATCCATTGGCCGCAAAGTACACGGACCCTTCTCTTCCACCTTTCTCCGGCGCCATTACTGAATTACAACTCAAACTAGGGCGCGACATCAACGTCATCGTTCTCAGCCACCCCCCTTTTTTTTCGCTGATTGGACCGCCAAAAATGCGGCTGGCAAAAAACAACTAATATACCGAAAGACCAGGGGTCTCATTTATAAAACTGTGCGTAGGATTCTTACTAAAAGTGTACGTGCGCCCAAAAGCCTAAAATGGCGTACGCCAAAAAAAATCAGATTTATAAAACCGTGCGTACGCACACCTGTAAGCAATGTTCCCTTTATAAATCACAGACTACCCACAAGTGTGCGTACGTGAATCTGCATTTTACCCCGCCCTAAACACGCCCATTTTCTACCATAAATGGTCAATGCAAAGCACCTCATGAATGACCCTGGCATGCGATTCTTCTTTACGGTGAATCATGGCGCATGACAACTACTCAGACACTGTTAGCCTATTGGCGGAGGCCCGAAAACCACATTATTTGGTGGCCGGTGGATCACCAATAAAAAAAACAGTGCGAGTGGCGTCAACTGTGCCAGTGATACCGCGAGTCGAGATACAATTTTGAAAACAAAAGCGTTTTGTTATTGAACAGTAGGTCTATTGAAGTCTGGACTGATAACGAGGACGTAGAGTGTAGCGATTGCACGGGAGCTAAGCGACTGTATTTCAAGTTTTTGACATATGATGATATATGCACAGTATTAAAGAAATATATTTAGTTATACAATGTGTTCTGCAGTTATCTAAAGGTAGGATATGTGATGTTATCCTGTATTCCATGCAGTCGCTCGGGCATCTCCCCCTCCTACATCCCGTAGTGGACAATCTGATGGTGAGACATACAGCGCTGAATGTTTATGTAAAATTTGAGTTGGATTGTACAAGGTGTTTATGGAACAATTATCACTCAGTACAAGCGCAAATAACATTGCTGGATTTAATCTTCATGATAATGATGAAATCGAGTGAAAAAAACGTGTGTGAGGAAAACAAAATATATAAATATTACGAGTAATGTTCTTCCCACATTCACTTTCTGCAGTCTGACTACAGTACGGTCATCTGCGTCGCCAATTCCAACTGTTTCCAAAATGTGCGTAGGCCTACGGGAGGGTCAGAGTTTGCGTGGAGGACCGCACATTCTCCCGTCAAGTTTGTTTTTTATAAATCACAACCTTTGCGTGGAAAGTGGCGTATGCACATTTTCAGCCCCGTTTTGTGCGTAGGCAAGCTTTATAAATGAGACCCCAGACCTGTGTTGGTGCTACATGTACTTTTTAAAGGTCACATGACATGCTGTTTTTGGATGCTTTTATATAGGCCTTAGTGGTCCCCTAATACTGTATCAGAAGTCTCTTTCCCGAAATTCAGCCTTGGTGCAGAATTACAGCCACTACTAGCAGTCCCACAAGGAGCTTTCCTCAGAACGCGCTGTTTTGGTGTCTGTAGCTTTAAATGCTAATGAGGAGCGGAGGGGCGGCACCATGCGCTAATGTTTACAACGGATGTATCGCAATGGCTGTAACCCCGTTGCTGTAAAATACCTCGAATTTGCCATTCTCATCTGATAACCCTGGTTTGCAGAGGTACACACTCAGTCATTTCAATGAGGGGAAAGGTGGATATCGCGCGCGCCATAACACCAACAGCAGAACGTTTATCCAAATAACAAAGAAGTGTACAACACTCACGTACAGCATATGTATTCACACTTATACTTGATGCTATCTACCTTTCCATAGCGACAGTAACTCAGCTGTTAGCTGCAGAGCTAATGTTACAGCCACATTCTAAGGGTAGCAAGGTAACCATATACAGTAAAGCTACAAAATGATATAGCGTTAGTTAACTTACTTGTCCGGGGTTAGTAGCTGGACGAAGGAGAGTCAGTACTGATCCAGAATTTAATTTCAGCAAGGCCAGTTTTGTATTAGCTCAAGTTGAGGAAACAGTCGTGGCTGAAGTGTTTGGCGCAGACATACAAAACAAATGCGCCTACAACAGAAGTTGTGTAGGCGCATTTTCAGCGAAAATAAAATTAAGATACTGATTGTTTAGAGGCTCGGATGACGGAACTACAAAAAGACTTGTGTGTTGATTTGTACATCCAAGCACTGAGCAACTGTTATGCTTCGTTCGTTTGCTAGCCATGGCATGATGTCTCTGCAGGAAAACACGATATTGCACTCGCCCTTGCACAATCGTAGCTCAATTCCTCATTGGCGGGCCAGATTATCTGGGCGGGCACAGCAGAGAGAAGGGTAGCCTGGCTCCTTGTTACGTCAATAAGAGGAGATTTTCAAACCGAGCATTTGAGCCTTCATTTTCTCAAAGGCGGAGAAGAACACCCAGGGCTTGGTTTACACCTATCGAAAATTCTAGCCACTGGGGGACCAAAGGCAGGCTAGGGGAACTCATATTAATGTTAAATAACCTCCTAAAGTGAAGTTTTCATGTCATGTGACCTTTAAATAACCATAACTTGCTCAATTTTCAACCGATTTTTAAACGGTTTGGTTTGTTATCAACGTCAGAGATGTAGGTATGCCACTGCATACTTATGAATAATTATGTTTGTTTGTTTTTTATGGAATGAAACGTTGATAACAAACCTAACAAAACTATATCTATGGTTAGCCTGCCCCGGACCAGGCTAGTTTCGAAGCGTAAGTTGCCATAGTAACTGTGTTCGAACTATGTTGAACTGGCTTCATGGAACCGAATGACCTAGACCGACTAACTGATATAAGCCTGGGGCAGGTTGCACAAAACACCTTAAGTTAAGATTTTCCTTAAAGTCAGAGTTAAGGTTTCCTTAATATATAATCGGTTGCACAAAGCACCCCTAAAGGCCGAATTATACTACACCGACTCCATTACGGACAGACAGACGGACTATGGAAGCAAATCGTGACCAAAATTAAAATGCATTTCCAGAAATGCTTTTTCATTTTAAGAATGTGGCTGCATTATTTGACTCATAAATGAAATTAGTAATCAATCATCCTATTTGCATTTAAATTTTCTTCTTCAAGAGTGCTCAATCTTTCACTTAATTAAAATGAAAAAGAAATACACATTTGAGATTTAATTTTCAAAATATGCCCCAGCAAATAGATACCAAAATTTAATTTGAAATGTAAAATTTGAAAATTAAAATGCATTTGCAGAAATGCTTTTTCATTTTAAGAATGTGGCTGCATTATTGGAATCCTAAATTAAATTAGTGATCAATCATTCTATTTGCATTTGCATTTTCTTCTTCAAGACTGCACATGTTATGCCATAATCAAAAAGAAAACAGAGCGGACATTGCTTTTTCGTTTTCGTGGGCTGCCCGCAAACTACTGCCCCTAATTCGAAAACGAAAAAGCAATCTGAGCGGCGCAGCAGAGTGACGTCAGTAGCCGCTCTTCTTCAGCTCCCTGCTGACCGAGCTACCCATCTTGTTTGGTAGGGGGCGGTGTGCACATCTGCATTGCATTACATCAGAATCAGAAAGGGTTTTATTCGCCATGAAAGTTTGCACAGACAAGGAATTTACTTTGGCAGGAAGGTGCATACATTAAACATATAGGAATCTTAAACTTAAATATGTGGACTAACCAGGGGCGTTTCTACACAGGGGCCTACAGGGGCCAGTGCCCCTGTAAAAATGTCCCTGGCCCCCCCTGTGCCCCCCCCCCTGAGCTGTCTGAATAAAAATAAAAAAATCTTTTTTTCTTTTTTTTTTACACGTTTTTCTTCTTCTAGTCTTCTTTTTTGGACATAACAATCCATATCATATAGTATATATTTTGTATTTCTTGAATTGAACGCTTCACCAAACTTCTTGTGTTTATTTTTGTAGTAATTTCGTCCTACATTTGTTGTTTTTTGTTTGCAGTTATTTGTGGATCAAATTTACTTTTTAGTATGTGTTTTCTTTTGTTGTATTCCTGTAGAAGCACAATAATTTCCTCCTGACCAAATAGGTTTTCTTGCCTTTTCTAAAAAAAATGTCTAGAGCTAGAGCTAACTAACCCAAGCTTTTGTAAGGTGATGCACTGGCAATACAACTGAACAAACGCAGTCTCCGTTACGGTGTTCATTTTAGGACATCCTCAGATCTCAGACTCAAGTGTCAGACTCAAAAGAAAAGGCGTCAGGTCTCAGACCAAAAGTCGCCAGACTCAGGCGAAACGGCTTCAGTCTCAGTAAAACCTCTGTCATTCTCAGACAAAACGCCCGTCAAACCAAACGGCGTCAGAAAAACTTCTGTCATTCTCAGACAAAACGCCGTCAAACCAAACGCCATCAGAAAAAGCTCGAACACACCTAATATCTTCGCCTTCCAATCACCGATTTCATTTCAGAAAACTGTCTGCCACATACTCATGACAACATAAGCTAAATTGTAATTGGTTAAGGGGTTAACTGGCGTGAAAAATACATGTATTGTCAACATAGTCAGCTTCCATTTGCCTTAGCGGAGCAATAGAGGACGCTGCGGGAGATTACCCATAGGGTTGGATTTAGTGCTTCAAATTGAAAACTGAGGCGATCTTTCGATTAACATTTTATTTTAACTTATTTTCGCAAGAAACAAGCTATTTCGTTTTTTTCTTTCTCTCATTCAACCATAGGCTACAACAGTTTTGATTGGGTGGGCCATCTGTCAATTTTGGCGGCACTGGCCCACCCTGGCTCTTATGTGGCCTCTTCACTGGTCCTCACCGATGGCTTTTCGGCCAGGATTCCATTTTAACATCCTTTTCCTATGAAACTGTCATGCTGTCACTCCCATATCTGAAAAGGCCATAATTCACCAGCTGTATTCAGAACAATTAAACTTCAATGATCGAACAGAGCTGAAGTCACCCACCTCAGAGTTCAAAACCTGCTGAAGACTCCCAGTCCTCTTCCCCTTCCTCCTATTCAAACAGACAAGCAGCACCGAGCCTGACCAAGTGGGGCATCTTATAGAGCAGCTGAACTCTCGTATAAGTTGTCACTTGTAAAAATAGTTTCGTTTGTAAGACAGGCAAGATCTTCTCCTCCTCTGCCTGTAGGACATTTATTGAACAAAATATATACCACTACCTTTATTTTTATAGAAAAAAATATATTGTTTTAACAGTGATGGAGACATCTTCCCACATTCTCTTTTTCAAGTTCATATGAAGTTAAGATGTAAACATTTTCCTGGGTTGAATAAAATAATTTAAGCAGAAATGTCTATTGGAAAGTTTAAATCGGAGCTATTTCTACTATAGCCTATGAAGCTGTCGGAGAAAATTAGAATGGAACATTATATTCTGAAAATGCTGGTGCTAGCATTCCCTGCCAGCAGAGAATCCTCTCCCCACATGACCTATAGATGACACTAGGCTTACGTAAACAAACTGACCTAGGTTGACCATTAGCATACTAGAGGTGCAATAAATGTGTTAATCTTCTGTGTTGAGTGAATCATATGGTCAAGCCTAGGGTCAGAAAAAAAGTTTCCACGTGCACGCGCATTCTGTCTCTGGGATCGATCATATTGACAGTTGATATGCTGAGGAGGGGACTTCTCACCAATAAATGGTCTTACCTGAAGACTGGGGAGCTAGACAAACTTTGTATTGCGATCAGACTTTGTCTCCTTGCTGGCAAGCATTAAACTATTGTACTTTCTTTGAATCCGACGACTGTGCATTACTTGATAAAGAAATTATCCTAACAGAAGCTAAATCTGCTAAGAACAAATGCTAAGAACAAATGTTGGATATTATGTATGTTTCTAGCATACATGAATGTTTTTGTACTTGGAAATCTTTTCCCACCGGATGTACTCCTATCTGGAACAAAACTGCAACTGTAGCATTATTCAAATGTAGGGATTACCATTTATATGTCATTTGAAGTTAGATGACTTACACTTTTTGGAAATGTAATGTAACATTAGATGGTAGGAGATGAGCCAAGATGAAAGTCCTCTTGGGTCTAAAAAATTACAAAAGTGCCAAACCAGAAGTCAGGGAGTCAGGTGGCTCAGCGGTTAGGGAGTCGGGCTAGTAATCTGAAGGTTACCGGTTCGATTCCTGGCTGTGACTTGTGACGTTGTGTCCTTGGGCAAGGCACTTCACCCTACTTGCCTCGGGGGGAATGTCCCTGTACTTACTGTAAGTCGCTCTGGATAAGAGTGTCTGCTAAATGACTAAATGTAAACCAGATCATAACATTACTTCCTTAACATTGTCTGTGGCTTGAAAAAAACTTTGGCTGTATGGCTGATCTCTCACAAGTTACAAACTTGGCTTTAGCACAAACTTCATTGAGATACTTTCTCCCCATTTACCAAATTACCCTTCATACAGTAGGCCAGGCAAAATGACACAGCTGTCCAGTTTGGCTCTAGGGTAGTAGTTTAGTTACAATATGCGTTTTCATGAAAAGAGTATAAATCCACAGTTCTGACAAAGAGATTACATATCAAAAGCAAAACTGGATTTCTCATACAAATACTATTTAATGAAGGCATACATTAAATGATAATCCACAGTTTAATATCTTCCAAACTCCAAAATCTGTCATTTTAAATGTAATTTGTGAATTGCTGGCAATTGCTGTGAATTGTTTGTACTGTCTATTCTGTTGCAACCTAGTGTCATTAATCAAACTTACATAACACACTATTTCAACTGTAAACGCTTTATATGAAGCGGAATATTTACAGAACTGACAAATTGATGTAGTTCCTGTTCATTCTCAAAATGAATTTTCAAAGAGCAACATCTTAATTGTGTGAGACTGAACACCTGGCAAGCGCTGCCTGCATGAAACCTCATTGTCTCTTTGTTTCAACATCAGATGAATCTGAGGAAGTCACAAAAATTAAGGTAAACATCAAGCTATAAAATGACATATTTCACCACTGATGCAATCCCACCACAAAGTGTGGCTGTTATCCGATCAGCTTGCTATTTTGATTTGTGTGACCTCATTAGAGGTCTGTTGGTTAATTCAATTAGTAATTCTGTATGTCAAATAGATATTAACTAAATAACCACTATAGTAGATTATATCAGTCAGAGGTTGTGTTTATATGTCAACATCCTGGGGCTTTCATGTCAGGTGTGACCCTGGTGGTCTCTATTGCACTTTGGCGCTAATGACTTAATTTGTTGACCTGTGATCTATTAAGAATCCCATAAGTGTTATTGTTGATCATTCTTGGAAATCCTGAGTGTGGGAACAGAAGGTGGGTGTCTACTGGAGGACAACCAAACAGCCTTGACACAGAATCCAAATAGTCAATGTGTCGCAGAATGAGCAGTAGGATCTTAAAGGTACTGTTGGATCGTAAAATCTTTTTTTTGTTAATTGTAGTGTTTTGGGAAATTCATGGCAACATTTATTTGGCATTTTGTGGATAGTATTTCATTGCAACTTTCCTGATGTTTTGTATGTAATTAAATGTACTATTGACTTACTGTAGGAGTTAAGACTCCTACAAAATGTTTACATGGATAGAGGGAGAGGTGGATAATATGAAACATTACACATTACGTACGCCTTCCAAGTCCGAAGAGAGAAAGAGTAAAAGAAATGAGGAGGGTCATGCCAGATGCACTTACATTTTCGTCTGTAGTTAAGCACGACAGATGACTGTATTACTCAATCCAGAGTTTGACAGGAGTACATGATGTCTCGATCTTTAGTGTGCTGAAGAGGCACTGTCAAGATTTTACCTTCATTGTCTTCCCATTGTGTTACATTTATTCTTAAATTAACCTAAGATACAATTGATGATTTCAAAACATGTTTTGTTAATTTTTGTTCCATAAATATTTTTGTAAAAAAATGTGCAGATACGTTTACTGTACAATGTACCATGATTACAAAACTTTACACAAATTAAAACAGTACCCTATAAAAGGCTCTGAAATGTACAATAAATTGTTTCAACATTCAAAAATCATTACACAATCTAAGTAAAGTACTGATATGACAGTTTTCATTCTCATTTAGTTTTATCTACTTAAATAGGCAAAGAATATTCACTCAAATGTAATAAGAACGTTTCTCTGCCATCTTCATAGAGATTCATTAAAGGAACTGCGGAGTAAAGAGTTTCTTTCTGTCCCTCATATGGCTTCAACTAATCCATCAACACCTGCCACCTGTCAGCTGACCAACATCAGCATCCCTGTTCCGTACACAAATAACCCACTACTCACTGGGGAAATGACAGATGCATGCTGTAATGGTAATACACTAATACACAGTAGTGCTATACCAGACCTTGCAGTGCTTGCTCCCAAAAGGAAAAAGTCTTTACAAAGGTTCAGGGGACTCAGTGGTATTATGGTGACTGATTTAGGACAGAGCTGGGGATTGTTCCTATTCCTTTTATTAAGCAAAGCTTTTCTTTTGTGCCACCCTTAAGAGTTCAGTTTTAGTTTTCAGGAAGGGGAAAGATTTATTGGCATATAAATCACATAGGTTTTTGTGGCAGGACCTGGTGCATAATGTAATCTACACATGTGCGCAAATGTGTACGTGTGTGGGTGAGTAGGAAGTATACAACATCACTTCTACCGCTTTGTAGCACTAAGATGTGGTCCCCAACCACCTACAGTACCTTCACAAGCCTGGTTTGTGTGCTCTTTGTCTACTTCAGCATAAAACTTGTGTTCTGCTACTGACATTGATCATGACTCATTTATGATGCATGCAATACACCAACTATTTAAGCAGTGTAACAAGACTTATCCGTTTACAGCTCTGCCATTTCTTATATTTGTAAGTTGTTTGTAAATGAATACATCTGCAAATGAATATTGTAACAATGATGTCTCCTTAATTAACATCAAAGCATTTTAGGATGTGATGCGATTCGACAGTATTCTTTCAACAAGCCCATTCGTTGTTCAGAGAAGATATTACTGTCCATCTATGCACTTTATCACCAAGTGGGGAACACCATGATCTTGTCATGAGCAGATCTTGCGCACAATAACAACTTGATGGAGTACAAAGTATGTATGACTCACTTTCTCCCGCTACCAAAGAAGCGCTTTATGCATACATGAGACAAAATTCACATGAAATCTGCACAGAATTTATTACATTTCTCCAGTAATTATGGTAAAGACAGCAAAGAAATTGATTGATGCTCCATCTGCAACTGAATTGTTGAAGTTTGCCAGTTTTTTGGGGAGTGTTCTTTTTTTCCATGCAAATTGGTTTCCCTCCCTGACCTTGCTCAGTCGACATTAGGTATCATGAGAAACATTCAGAAGGGAGCCATAACTGCCACCAAAGGCCTCTAAATCCTGCATTTGATGGCTTGAGGGGTTCGGTAGGAGGATTTGAAATAGATGAACAGGAGAAAATTGCACATCCTAAAGAAAACAAGAAGCATTTCCTTCCATGTGTCAAGATGAAAAAACTGAAAAATACATACTAATTCATCACTGGTCTTTTACTGCTCCTGAAAGAGCTGTATTTCACCAAGGCAGTGATTCCCTCGCTCCTCTGTAACATTGAACTCATGATTCACAGTGCTGTCTTTTATTGATCTTATTATGGGCAATTCTACATTGTCCAATAAAAGATTTACACTTTCAACTTTGGTCCATAGTATGAGTAACATATTTTATAATATTTCATTAGATATACAGTAATGGAATCATGGAAAATGGTGCCCAGAAGAGCTGGCTGTTAAAAAGGTAACTTCAAGGAAAACAGAGAAAGCAAGTGATGAAAAGGTGTAATCATCTCTCTTCTTCTTTGGTCCCCCTGAAAATTAATGACACAATTATTTTTCCATGACTGTGTGTCAATAGATATGAAAGGACGCTGAGACAGACCATGACATACCTAGATGCTAAAACCTGCATCAGCTAAGAACCAGTGCCATATGGGAACTCCATATTGGAAGTGCTGCTTCAGTGGATTCCTGACAGATGTCTGGTACTGTCATTGCTCCTCCGCCAACACAGCCCAGTTATTTTATCTCCCCCAATTGCTGAAGAGGAATGAGTTGTGTAATTGTTTAGAGAGATGGGTAGATAGATGTATTTGCACAGGCTTTTTGTCCGTCATAGAATTGTGTAAAACGTATTTTGTTTTTCTCCTCCTGTCACTGGTTCCTTTGGCAGTTCTTAAAAACAGCCAATCGGTAGAGTAAAGCATAGTGGTTGCCCTGCTTGATTATAATTCAGAAAAGACAAACAATGGTAGCATTCACTACTGCTTTCTGAGTGATGAACTTCACTGGCAGTATCCATTGGAAACTAGGGCCATAAATTCTATTACTATTAAATGTTTCTAATGGGAGTTGACAAATAGTTGAACTGAGTTGATTTTCCCCTCCTGCTCTTGGCACCTTAGTGCATAGGAAAATTCCCTGTCTTTAAAAAAAAAAAATCACGTACTTACTGCCAATCCATTCATCTCGATGCTGTCTGAGTGCAATTTAAGCCTTTTTAAAAGCCTGTTGAAAATACAATTTGCTTAAGGGCAGTTGCAAACATTTTATGAGTGCCATAAAATTGTCATTGCATATAGATTAGAAGGGGGATAATATATGGGCAGTGTGTTTTCATATGCATGCCTGTGTATCCATACTGTAAATGCTTGTTTAGGTCTGTGACATCACATTTAGAGACAAATATTGAAAGCAGTGAGAATTTACAGAAAAAACACTGTCAAAACATGGAATTAGATGCCCGATCAGTAGAGACATTACTTGTATGTTGCAATGCTACTTGTGTGGTCAAGAACTATAGTAAAGCTACATTATGAGATGGTCTCAGAAACATTTTGGTAAAAGACTGAGTTTGAATAAGGTATCAGAGATTCCTGGATTTCAAATGTTTTCCCACTTGTGAGGAGTCAGTGTTATATTTCCAGCTCAGGTTCCCTGCTCAAAATATGTTTGTTTGGGGCACTACTGTTAAGAGAACTTCCTCTCATAATTCATGTGGTTCAGAGACCTAAGAAGCTGGGATCTGCCTCAACATTGTCTCGTGGTTAGCCTTGCTGTGGTCCCTCCACAAGTAGATTTTGAGAAGAGGTTTTCCTCCTGTCACTGCCTGTCACTGGGATTTATCTACATGTTTACTGATGTCTTTCAGATGGTGTAGCATTCTGGTCATTGTCTTCCTCTATGAGTTCCCAGATGTATCACCAATGGACAAATTAGGGTTTGTCCCTGAGAGGATCAGCAATATTTATTGAGGTTACGAATCACAGTGGACCGGGAAAACAGATGGCTCACGGTCATGGCGAGTTTGGACATTGAAACAGTTTGGTTTCATGGTGCTTTTTATGCTTTTCTGCACAGTCAGAAAACGTCTTGTTTTGTAAAGTGCACTGTAGACCCTCCGCCTGTCTCACAGAAATCGAGGAGTTTAAATATATCATGTTTCAGTTCAATAACCTGTCAATTTATGGCAAGACATTTTGATGTTACAATCTGTAACTACGACAAACTATATCAGCCTACTATTTTACCATGTTTCTCTTCAGTTATGTCAGTATTTGAAATGCTTCATGAACAGTGTGCACCATGACAACCCAACTGCTCCATATAGTTTGTACAGCAGTCTTTCGATCCTGTTTCTATTAGCCAGCTGGAAATACTCTCTCAAGTTTATTTCAATGGTCTTAAAATAAATGAACCGCAATGATTAAAGCAGATCTGTAAATATAGTGTCCTGTAATATGTGGCCCAGAGAGGATCACTGATTACTGTTAAGTAAAGAATAATGAGTACACGGCTTAACAAACCATAGAAAGGTAACAATGAAACTGTTCTATTAATGTGTCTGCAGTAAGGCTCTACAGATGCTGACATCTGTACAAACTAGCTTCCTACTTTGCCTCTGTCCACACTCCCAATGGACTGAGTGTATCTCTTTGTTAACAATAAGATAACAAAGAAGCAGAGAAAGACATCAGTTCAGAGAAATGCCTCACTGATGACTTAGCTGAGTAAATGCAATCCTAGAATATTCCAAGAGAATGGGATCCAGTATAGCCTACAGCTGAATAACTGAAGTGATTGCTGTCATTTAACGGTTGGGGAAAACGCCCTTTCTATAATCATTGTTCAAATTCTTCTGTAGGATAAATTGGGCTTGTCGCTGATAGTTTGTTTTTAAAGTTTTATCTATTTATTGCACAGTCAGACGAAGAGTAAGTAGATACACCGCTCAGTGGTGTTTTGGAGATCATCAAAAAGCCAGTACTTATCTTGGTGACAAGCACTCAGGTCCACCAGATGGTTGGTGTCTTCACTCCTCACATACAGTACACCCATGTTCTGATAATGATTACTTAGCTCAACTTCAGTGTTTATCAATAACAAAATGAGCACACTGTATTTGAAATGAGAAAGAGTTGGAAATGAAAAGAATAATCAACAAGTTTCTCTTTAAATGTCAAAAACATCTGGAGGGTCCTTTGAAGCGCATTGGGAGCGCTTGAGGAGCCTGCAGACCTTCTCATTGTTTACTTTTCAAACCTCAACCTCCTTCCTCCAATAAAAAAGGGAAAATGTTAAACCTTACAGTGGTGCACATCGGCTGAGTTCATTATGGCCAGCTAAGTGAAGACTTCCTAATTCGTCCCCCACTAGAGCATCTCCTGTGTGGTTTTAAAGGCTTCCACTTCCAGCATGGAGATCCCCCAAGCGGGACCCCTGCTACCCCAGGTTGAGAAGAGCAAATTAGCCTAAAAAACAGATTCTCCCCGCATGTAACATTCTTATTTACAAAACACACCTCAATTAGTAACATAGACGTAGGATGTTCATTAAATAATATGAAGGATGTTTTCAGAAGTGAGTAGATAATATGTCATCATTCAAACTGCCTCTCTGGCTACATTAAAATGTGAATCTTGTGCAATTACGTTGAGGGGCTGCAGAGGGGAGTCTCTGGAGGGGAAAGCCATGTGGGCTAGGACATTGGTTGTATTTTTCTTTCTGTTTTTCACCTGTCTTCAGATACCCTTTCCTTTTAAAGTCAGGGAGGAGGGATTTACTGGCTGCTTCCTTCCGGGACCCTGTGGAATACAACATTAAACCACAGGGAGGAGAGAAATCCTGTAGTGCACTAAAATAAAGTTATGTCAAAACCATTCTGCTCTTCCTGCAGTCTTTCCTCAACCTTGCAAGTATCCTCCAAGGGGCTGAGAACATTACAAGCCATTCACTTTATATGAATGGGCACTAACAGACCTTTTCGCCATTTTGATATGTCTAAATTTGCAGACATATCCTGTGGTCCATCATGCACAGCCCTAGTTTCAATTTAGTGTCTCCCAGAAGACCCCTGTCTTCCTACTTCAAATGGAAATTGTATAAGGTTTTACCCCCATTCACATATAACTGCTTCAAAAGCTGGGGATCAGTCTTTTACCTCAGAGATGAACGAGCTGACGTTTTGAGCAGCCTGTCAAATCATTTCTAATCATTAAAAAATACTTACCAAGATAAGGCTGAAGAGGATAGTCCCCTATGGCTACTGCCTGCACTGTTAAGTTACAATATTAGTAGCCTATTGTGTTATTACTATTGTCTTTTTGAATGACGTCAAAAATACATAACAAAAAATAAATAAATCAAAGATGTAATGTAAGAAAATGTTACCTAGGTCTATTAAATAGATTTAGCAAGGAAACATTTAGATTATTTTTTTTTGAGCAGGCCTGTGTTAAACTACTCTCTGATGATCTTGTAGGGAGCAATACCAAGGGATTCATTTTCTGGTGATCTTTTAAGCAGCAGGCCTTTATTCAAACAAAAGTATCCAAAAACAGATGTGTTGAATATGTGTTGTTTAAAGAGTGGAATACTGTATGTACAACCATATGCTCAGGATCATGGAATTTTTTTATGCATACACAAGTTACATTGGGCAACAGTAAATGTGTTAAAGACTAAATAGAGCTTTATTGGGAGGTGTCAAGAAGTGAATAACCTGGAAATGCCTTGGAAATAAGACCCTATTGCACGAACGCTGTTAGGCTGCGAGTTATGGTAGCTTGAAATTTGGGCGGTGAAAATATATAATATTTAGAGAAATAAACCAAAATTGTCAATCAATACTGTTATGCGGGCGTGTTATTTGCTTATGGTTATATTGAGTTACCCGCTATTCGGTCTCTACTTTTCTGTCCGCGCGTTGTGGTTGATTCGTAACTCTATATGCCTCAGCTGCCGTGCTTTTTAAACGTCGGTCTGTGATTATTCTATCCATGCAGCCTATTGACGACAACCAGGCACTAAATAGCCTACCCAATTGTTGATGAGTGAAAGCTTATTGCCTTTAGACAAGACAAGAGTTGCAAGGCCAACACTTTATTTTCGCAAATAATTATTCTCTTGGATATTGATTTGCACTCGCGATTTTACCTCTCTGACTGAAATAACCATTCACTAGAATAGCCTTATATATGTCCAGAATGCACTTATAATTAGCTTGTATTTAAGTAGCCCTGAATTAGGTCAGAATATTTGGAAAGACCACACACAAGTGACTTATTACATTCTCTACCTGTCTCTCTGTGCCTCCGTGTCAGATCCTTTTCAGCAATTAGCCTTGTACTGGGAAAGACGAGCAGCTCCAGTTTCCTATAGCAGCCCCTATCATCTTGGAGCACTTTGAATCTTTCCCCTGGCGTCCTAATTAAGGCATTAATGCTCCACCCCGAGGGAAATCTCTAGCTCCCCAAACACACACAAACAGGCACACACACACACACACACCTCCTAGAAGTCATCAAAGCTGTTATGATGGCCTACTTATTTCAGCAGGATATGCACAGGTGCAAAATGTTGTTTGCTTTATGAGCTCATGACTTTTAATAAATATTGAACTTACAACTAATTCATTTCTATGCACTTAAACATAAGTTTCTTTTCAAAGCTTAGGACACAGGACACTTATGTTTCTGCTGTACTTTCTATATACACCCTTTGCATGTCGCTTTGGATACAAGTGTCTGTTTAATGAATGAAAATAATAAAATAAGTACTGCAAACAATGCAAAACAGTTTTCCTAGAATAGGAACATGCAGTACAACACAGGCCATGCATATTGTCAGTGTGGCTATTTATCTGGGCCACATACATGTGCCAGTAAAACTCTCCTTGACCCTGCAAGTGATTGAGCTGGACCAGCGCAATGTAACATCTGTAAGCTACCCATGGCAATTATAAAGGCTGGGGACTGAAAGAAAGCTGTCATTAGGATGTGCTTACAAATACCAGCTTGCAGTGTTTGGCCCCAGTCCAAGTTGGCAAATGGGGCAGGATCATTTAGGAGAGCTGGGGGGCAAGACTTAGGGGCCATAGGGGATAATTAGACAGTTTTATCCGGGTTTGTTGATATAAATGTGGCTGGCTTGGCCCCCGACCCCCTTGCCCCTCCTTAATGAACATGTCGAACAGGTGGCAGGCATACAAACAGGCATGAAATAGATACTGTGTTTCCTGCCAATGGTTGCTTTTTAGTTTAGTTTAGTTACCAAAGCGTTCTCCTCATCCTCATTTGCAGCTTCCTTATAGGACTGTGCAACGGAAGATTGTTGGTATTTGTTACCATCTCATCACTAACTAGCTAAACTAGATCTGCCCAGGGGCCCTCAGCTCTGATGCTGAAAACGACTAGGGCCCTGTAGGTATTCAAATAGTTTTCAGTGATGGCATACTGGCAAAAACTAATGGACAGAACTTACCAACATAATTTTATTTAACTAAACATAAAGACACAAATAATAATATTCTGAGTATAGCTGGTTGGTGAGTTTTCTGTTTAACTCATTAAAGGCCCTATTTTAAATCATCAGCTTCATATTTGAGGAAGTGAGGACAAACATATCATTTGGGAAAATGAAAAACATTCCAAGTACTCTGGCAGTTCCACATTTGGGTTTGTAACCCTTGGATTGAGTCATCACTGAGATGGGGGGCTGATTGTCTCGTATCCTGTGCAGTGGGGGCTGCCTTGTTGGGGGGTGCTCATGTGAAGAGTCCTGTGGGGGGGGGGGGGGGGGGGGGGTCCATGCACATATTGTAATTTAGTACCTTCCCAGAAATGACTAGAACATCCCCGTGGCAGTATACAATGCTTTTCCTTCTTTCCACAAATCCCCTTTTAATTTGAGTGGCTGTTGACCAGAAATGTGTGATCATCTGGTTTTAGTCTGGGCAACACATTTGTTGATGATTTGTACTCCAGGCAAGAGAATACAATAAAAAAAAGTTATCTGGGCTCTTAGCAACCTATATCTGGTGTTGATAGCGGTTAGCTGTACGGACAAAAATTGAGATTCTGGGTTTTCTGAGGGAGAGTGTGGCTTCTGGAGAGCTTGTCTGACAAGGATACCGGAGGCTTTGGGGTCTCTTCCAATGTCTCTGATTTTGTTTGGTATTTTTGCGACGTTCCTCCACTCCAGTAGTGTGTGGGGAGGAATGATGAAACTGTAGGTTTGACTGATATATGACGAGGCCAGGAAGGCCAGACCATGGACACCACAGTTACAGACAGAGGAGGGTTGGGGAGGAGAGCAGGGCAAGACAGCAGATATCAGGCTGCCCACTGGTGGAGACAAGCCGTCCAAGTAGGAGGCCTCACAAACTGTAGATGGAGAAGATAATATCCTTGATATCTTTTTCACAGACAACCCCCCCCCCCCCCCCACACACACACACACACACACTATTTTTTTGTAAAAGACAGGTTGTCGCTGGATCTTATGCTTTCTAAATCTTGCAGATCTGAAAAAAAAGGATAGCTGTGTTTCCAAAGGAAGCTCCTTTTCTTCCAAGAATGGTTCTTTCTTACAGGAGGTGGGCTGGTTTTCTCAAAGGTGGTTCTGGTTCACAGGCTGCAGGTCACAGAGGCTGTAACAGGCTCATTGCACTGCATATTGAGCGTTCTTTCTAACATTTGTGTTTTGAAGCATTGAGCTCAAGTGATGCACACAGGCCACAGGCTCACACCAAGGGCCTGCTGTTGTGTGCTTACAGGCCTACTACTGTATGTGAGAGCTGTGCTGCAAAAAGTAACCAGCGACTAAAAATGTTTTGCCTTTCATCCTATTTTCTGTGGTATGTTTAATTGGCTGATGCATAGCATTTAGTACTGTAGATATTGTCTGAGTACAGGTTGACAACAGAGAGGCTATACATAGCACAATGTTTTTTTAAGAACAAAGAGGGCCTCATGTCCAAAGCTCTGACGTCTTCAAAGATACAAAGATTATTGCCCTGTCATTGTGTGAGTCTACTGACTATTTTCTTATTTTTAGAAAACCTCCCCCAAACACACAAACACACACACAAGTCCTTTGAGTCACATTTCCTCAGACCCAGAATAAAGAAGCAGATAAGGTGTCAAGGCCCCCAGTACAGCTGTTGAAGTGCTCATAGCTTCCCTTTGTGAGATCTCGTCTTGTGTGTTGTGGAGTTGACTCACAAGTGCCTAAAATGAAGGTCTATCCCCAATGGTGAATAGGGAGGGAAAGAGTTATGTGAAGAGAGGCTATTATTGCAGCCAGTATTATACCTAATTAATATAGCCACCAATCCAGTAACCTAATCTTGCTTGTTCCTCAGTGAAAGAGAAAGGGGGCGAGAGGGAGCGAGAGAGAGAAATATGGAGAGAGGGGAATGAGAGGGGGGGAGGAGAGAGAGAAAGAGGGAGGGGCAGAATAGATGCCGGTCTGCCACAAGGAGGTTAACAAAGACAGGAAGATCCAATAATGCATTCATCACATTCTGAGGGGCCGGGGGGCAAGTTCATGTCAAATCCATAATAAGGAAAGTATCCCCGTCCTGGGCTTGTTTCCCTACACCCACGTCACACTCTGTTGGAAATCTACGCAGAGGATGTATTGATCTTCCTGCCGCTTCCTTTCTCACAAGCCCCAAACAGGACCAGTACATCACAAGCATCACCGCAAAACAACAGCCCCCATCCCACCATCCCCCTCACCTCCTGTCCCTACTTTCTAAACTCTATTAAACACAATAATAAACTAGCAGGTTTACAAAAAAACACCAGCTTTGTGCTTATGCACATGTTTTTGACTAAAACAAAACCATGTGTGGCCTCAGAACAGTTATTTATCTCAATTGTTCAAACTAGTTCCATTACAGCAAAGTGGTTTGTTCAAGATATTCAGTATTAACTTGGAAATGTCTGCAAATGTTTCCATTGTTTTACAAAAAAAAAATTCTTCTGATAATCATGTTTGCATTTTCACACAAATAAAGCAGTTTTACAGGCAACATAATCTGATTATCATGTACAGTTTCCAGCAATAATTAGGTGCAGAGCAGCATCTAGGGGGATGAAAAATGTTTGTTCCCACCAACGTTCAAACCAAACCTATGCCCTTGCTTGAAAACATCATGGGAGCACATAGCAAGGGTCTTGCCAGTTTGTTTATTAGAAAGTTGACCTTGTAGAGAATTCTGCTGTGTTTACTTTCTGTCAGTCAGCCCACACCCCTGTGTACAGAGACATACTGTGCTATTTACTGAAAGCTGATAATTAGCCTGGTTATTTGGCCAATGATTGTAGGCACATCTAAACAAAGTGAGAGAGACATTAACTTACTGTAACATTTTCAGAAATTAGTCAGAGGATGAGTCAAAGGATGTTGCATGTCACGGAGGACAATTGTAAGAGATGAAATGTCCTGTTATGGCTTCTGTCATCTGTTGACATTTACATTTATTCCTGTAATTCATTCTGGTTCCGATGTGGTAAACGTATGAATGAAAGAGATTAAAAGGGACCTCTAGTGGCCTTGAAATAACATTGCATCCTTGTTGGGTTTTATAAAGCGGGTTCCTGGCCTCAGGTGACATAGGGTAGCCTGGCTCTGCCGTCCTACGTACTTCCGCTCAAATTTATTTGCTTCTGTACATAGGTCTGGCCATGAGGTCCGTAAGTCAGATTCTGCAGGTTGATTTTCTACCTGTCCAATAAGCGAACAGAGGGAGTGGCTGAGAACGATGACGTTGGTGTCGTGTGCTAGTTTGTGTTGTAGTTCCGTAATGGCGGCGAAGAAAGATGCGAGGAAAGCCATTCGGTCCGTTGTGGCAACGCTGCCGAATATCCAACAGCTAAAGCCGGAGCAAGAACAAGTTTTGCTGAGTTTTGTTGGTGGCCATGATGTGGCCCTCCTCCCCACAGGGTTCGGGAAAAGTTTGATTTTCCAGCTACGGCAGCTAGCTCTGTTACAGTAGTGGTGAAGGAATTGGCTAAGGCGAACGCTAGCGATTGGTTATGGCAGATCAGAGTGGCTCTGGGCAGATCCAATAGTTTTAAACTTCAACAGAGTACCCGCCTACAAGGAAGTCAACGCTTGTCAATGGAGCGAGGCCAGACTCTCTGTACAATTTAATTGTACAGAGAGTCTGGCCTCGTTAGGACCAGGCTAGACATAGGGTACTGTGTTGTATGAATCCAGATGGACACCTGAGATCTACAGAAAGCCATAAACATGTTTGATAGATATCAACTCTGTAAATACTGACTATTTGACTGTTGATTCAAGTGGTGGCAGGCCATATCTGTTTTATATTGGTAATCAGATTTTTTTTTTGCCTATTCATTTTCATTCGGAATACTCATATATATATATTATATATATATATAATATATATATGATATACACACATCCTTTGACTATATATATAGGTTGTGTAATGCCATTAGCATTCTCTGGAAATAAAGGGGCAGGGAAAACCCCATTCACACTAATGGTATTTGCAGTAAGCTCCTGAAACAAGACACCGGTGAGCGATTGAGGAAAAAGAGAGATTGAACGAGTGAGGAGAAGTGTGAGCTGAACGAACGTCCCTTTCCTGGCTCTCCTTCGATGTGTCTCAGGCCACCTGACATTAGCGCTGATGCCTTTAGCATTTGACCGTTTAACAGCAGTCGGTTCAGCTGCTCTGACTCACCCATTCCGCCTCATTCTCTGACCTCGTCCGGAGGTCCGGGACAACCGAGCCCAGTGGATTGCTGCGGCGGAATGTGCGTGTGTGGCTCTCCGTCTGCACCGATAATTCCAGCCGGTTAATTAACATGCCTCTGAGGGCTGGGCGGTTAATGGGGGATCGAAGTTGTGCAGCGCAGTCCAGCTATTGTTTAATGTACCCAGGGCTGTCAATTTTTATCAAAAGTTTGGCGTGAGATTACCATACCTGTCAACTTTTGGGTAAAACAATTCAGGGAGACGAGTTGGGGGGTGGGAGAGACGGGGTGTTGCTGCTGGTGTTTCTGATTGGCTGGTAGGAGGCATTTAACTCTGTGTAGCCTAACTCGAGACAACTATCAACTCGGCAGAAAACTTGCCTCCGTATTAGTTATCCCTTCCTTCTCAGCGTGAGAAATAGGCCTACAAGGTATTGCGTGAGAGCGTGAGAAATGGTTGAAATGCGTGAGTCTCATGGCGAATGTGTGAGACTTGAGAGTCCAGGTGTTCTTTGTATTATTATTATTCAGTGTCCTAATAAACTCAAATAAACCGTCTCGTTTAGGTACCCCCCCCCCCCCCCCCCATTTCCACCCCATACCCTCCTGTAACTCTCTGCATTAGCCGCAGCAGAATCCCATCGGCTTGTAGGCTACGGCCTGCACGACCTAGCGCTCGCATTAGTGGCGTAGGAGAGCTGTGAAAGGGGAGTATCACGTACGGTAATATGGAAATTCCTCAGTAATGCAAAGGCTGTGGTATT
Organism: Thaleichthys pacificus; assembly: GCA_023658055.1. Lineage (NCBI taxonomy): Eukaryota > Metazoa > Chordata > Actinopteri > Osmeriformes > Osmeridae > Thaleichthys > Thaleichthys pacificus. The sequence goes on from CM042869.1 coordinate 2,518,032, forward strand.
ATGTGATTACTTAATTCATTTAGCTGAGTAAATGTTACTTAGAGGGCAAAAAGGAGAGGGGGGCTGAAGGGATAGGTGGATATTTATTTAACAAGTTGACCTCAAAAACAGTGTTCCATACAGGGGCCAGGTCAGAGGATACAGTTTCAACAGTCCGGGGAACAAACCATTAAGAGCAATGGCTGAGCAGGCTGGGCAGGTCACTGCAGAGCAGGACGGTGTTGGGAGAGGCTTGCAAACTCTCTGCACTCTGACCTATCCCAGGCTTTGATTTGCGACTCCTGACACTTGAATTCATTGGGAAACACAAGTCATGACCCGAGAGTTAATTAAGTCCATTAACACAATCTAGTGATGCTTCATAATGTGTTGCCAGCCCAAACCACCCAGCTTGATCAAGAGAGGAGCCACACTTGTTTAAAAAAAGCAGGATCCAGCAGGGCTGGGACTGATCCTGAGATCAGAGTCTAATAGTCATCATGTATTAGCAGATCTCTTATTCCTTCACGTCACAAGTGAACTTGAACAGGGAAATTGAAGGAGGACAGTATTTTTAAGAAGGACTATTATTTACTAAGCCAAGCGTTATGACTCTTGTGTGCCGTGGTTGTTAAACAATCTTATTCTGTGCAAACGGACTCTGGAACATGAAAGGAAGTGTGTTTTCCGATCACTAATATTTAACAATGCATCTCAAACCTTCAGTGGAATCCCAGCCGCTGCTATGTTGAATGGAAAACGGGGAGCATATTTCGACACTTTCAGAAAGGAGAAAAAGGTTGGTGGGGGTGGGGTGGGGCCTGCTAAAACAATCTCACAGATTTGATACAGGGGCTTTGTAGGACAGAAATATTAATTTAGGAAGTGGGCCTGCTAAATCTATCACTCGGTTATTCTAAGAGGAATTGAAAGAACATTTGCAGCCTGCAGTTCGGGAGTGAGTCCGAACTGTTGTTTTAACGTCTGAAAGTCGGTTTATCATCCGTTTTAGGAAGGGGGAAGTGTTACTGCGAGTATAGTATGTGTTTACCCGAAAGGAAACCTGACACTGCCACCCCATGGACAATGAAATCACAGCAAGAGCTGTTGAATCACCACGTCTGTGACGAAGCGTGTTCTTAGTGACTGTATTTAAGAGACAGTGAGTCACACTCAACAGTCCCTACAGGGCTTGTTAGGGAATGGTAGTGTCAGACGGGGTAATTGTACAGACTTGGCACATGGTCAGAGTTTCTGTCATCTCTTACTGCCTTAATGTGGAAGCTTTGACTAATTCTACCAGCTACCCAAGAACATAGCTCAGGACTTTTGGGGGACTATTTAACAGATGTCCCTCACACTCACTTTCAGTGTCCTTGATATTTCACTACTACACAGGGGCACTCCATGTCACTCAGTTGTAGTTTCTGGCCTTGGGCTTGTGTTGACTGTCCCTGTCAGATATGCCTGTAGATTTGTGAGATCTGTGCAAATAAATGTGTGTGTGGGTCTGAATGGTGAGACTGCAGTCTGAACAGTGGGCAGTGCCCGTGATCGTCACGGGTACGTGGGAGGTCCTGGGTTTACAGCTCGGGACTGCAGTGTGCCTCGACTGGAGTTTGTCACTCACAGATTTATATTTCTTTCTATTAAATCCCCTTTATGAGCCCACCGAGCTGGGAGGAGGGGAGAAGGAAAAAGTGGGTGGAGAGTGAGAAAGGTGGAGGAGGATAGGAGAGAAAAGAAAGTAGACACAGAGACCACAGCAAGCCTGAGGTGTTATTGAGCCAGAGGTGGCAACTGCCAAACCACACATCGACTGCTGATTCATATGGCATCTGTTGCTTAGCATTCAATTCAAGTTATAGGACCTAGTGGTGGCCCATACATTGGTCCTGTCCACGAACAGACCAAGCCCCAACCCTCTAGGCACCTCTGAGAGGATTCCTGTAGGAGTGGGAATGACATCTCTGCCTAGGTTACCAAAACGCAGTGTGAGCTGGGTGCTGCTTTACTGTCACACTTTACATTTTTCAATTTAAACAGGGTCAAGTAAAATATTGTTTGTTTTTGGACAGAGAACCAAACCTGTGTCCCAGACTGACTTTCTCCAGAGCACCTCTTCCTTTGTGCACCAGAGGGCGTGCTATGTCCTTCGTCTGACACTAAACCCAGTCTTAAACGTGATTCAGTTCCTCAGCTCTCTTTCTGCATTCTCTCCCCGTGTGATTAATGAGCATGTCTGAATTTGAGACACGTCACCATCGCCCGTTCCCCTGCACTGCTTCCACGATGAGGACGTACATGGTGGGCATGAGCAGCATACACATGCATGTCGGGCACGGGGAAGTGGAGGTGGGGACGCCTTTACATTCCCCTCATTTCCTCCCTTCATCGTTTTTTTCCCCTCCCCACCTGCATTATGACAAAAAGACTGCATTACCAAGCCAAGCCAGCATTCAGTCCGCCCCCCCCACACACACACACTCACCACTTTCCCACTGCCAAGATGAGTCACCTACATTTAGCCCACCAGACCAGTAGAGGCCCTGGCTTTAACCAGCCTCTGAAACCATTTTAGAGGTAAAGTGTGTGTGAACCGTGAGGGAAGTGTGTGAGGTGGGGGGGAGGGGGCAGGTTTGACAAGCGCATATACAAAATATATTGTCATCTGACACCTGGGATGGGGAACCCTGTAGCCTGGGCTAGTAAACCCTGCAACCCTATGCCATGTGCTGCCTGACCGCCCTTTGAATCATTACACCAAGACTGACAATGAATATTGATTTGAAACGGCAGAATGCATCTCCAAGAGTGTGAGAGAATCAGTCTCCTACCAGACGTGTTCAACAGGGCCTTTTTAGAAAGCTGAATCTAAATTATTTTATGAAAATTGAATGAGGAGATCACAGATTTGTTGTAAAGTCTTTTGCATTAGTGGACGTTTGTATTTAATTCCTTCAGGTTACTAGTGATTAGGGGTGCAAAACCCACCCCTAAGGGTCCCTCAATATTTGCGCTACATAGACAACGCCGGTGTCAAAAGGTTTGTGTTGTTAGCGATTGCGTTGCTTGTATTTTTATTTACGTTCCGATGCCAATTTTAGGCTTGAATTAAGTTTTTGTGGAAGAAAGTGCCTTTTGTCGCACAAGGGAACTCAGTGCTAGACTACGTCACAACGTCAACACACGTGAGCAACGATGCATAGATACGACGTGCTAGTGTACTAGCAGCATCATATATGTGGGAAATTCAAGACTTGCATGTACAGAAAGTATTGTCAAATAAAATAATGTATTTAAACTCTAGCTTGTGTGGTGCGTTGCTGTCTTCAATGACACAGCCTACACTTAATGTCATGTGGCGGGGTGGTTGACTACGCCACTCTCACAGATGGGGTGAGAGACCCTCAGTTGGAAATACTATAACTAAGACTAGTGTCCTGTCCAATCAAATCAACCATTACAGAGGCGGTGGTATAAAAAATATATACGTTTATTATGGCCACAGTGTTAAAATCAGATGGTACATGCTACAAAAATAACAAACACAGCAGGGCGTGACTGTGGGCCTACGATACTTGGGCCTAAAATGGTGTGTGGTTGAGTGAACTCACAACTTGGGGAAGGCTACAACACACGTGACTAGGGATGCAAATATAAATAGCCACACCAAATATTATCTTCACATCTACATATCACAGCAACCATTTAGACATTGTAGGATAAAACACACTCACTGCAAACGTCATCACCAGGTTAGCCAGCCCAACACAACCAAGGCTCAAAAATAGAGGTAAAGCCCCAAAACAATAAGCATAGAAAACCAGCCCTTTAAGCAAAACAAAACTATAAGAAACTAATATGGGAAAAACAGTGGCAGATCTAAACACCTGGGGGGTGTTCCATCAACGTCGCTAACGCAAGTCGCGCTAACACAAATAAGTCTCACTTGGGTAAACGTCAACTTAGACTTAAGCCTCAAGCCGTTCCATTAACGTTCCGTTCCACTAACAGGCAACGCTAATTCAAGCTAGACCTCAATAAGCTTAGACTGTGCAGCCCAGATCAGGCGATCGTCAAAAAGAGGAGTTATGTCGCAAAAAGTATAGCGTAAAGCAGCAGAGGGGTGTTGTTTCAGCAGCGTAAATTGATTTTTTTAGTTTTTTTGGAGTTGTCCACAAAAAGGGCAATGTTGCCGCAATTAACATGGCAAGGGAGACAACTTGTCAAACCATTACAACTGTTAAAATGCGTAAATTGTAGACCTACCAAATCTACTTAACATATATATATGCATTTAGGCCTACTGATAATTAGCGTAATTTGATGAGCTGTCTGAAACCGTTCTGATAGTAGGCTAGCCTATGGCCGATATTCTCAACAGGAGATTGAGAATAATAGCCCAAAAAAGAACGTGGCAGCAATTGAAAATTGTAGGATAAAATTCAAAACACTGAAGAAGGCCATGGTTAATTGCACTTGATGTGGGCTAATAATGTTTTTGTCTTCACATCTTGAACAAAATCAAAAATTACTTCAAAATAACTTTGCCACACACATTTATTAACTGATAAAAGGGAAAGATAACCATGACTTAAATGGGGATTCACTGAAATGACTAGTATTGCACAGATCCAGCACTGACTTTTTAGATCAGAAGGTGACCCAAACTGCACATTTTGTTTGGCAGAACAGTCATTTAAAATTGCTCAGCATGACTATCATTATTATATTACGAGTTAACATAGTCTGTCTCCACAGATCCAGAGGGGGCTTGGACAGTGACAGACTGGCTGTGCCAAGTGTTGTCACAGCCTCACTTTGGGAAAGCATGCCCTACTGGGAACATTAGGGGAGACTGTTGGGCACAGAATCTAATTGTCTTCTTTGGAAAGGGCAACATTTGGGACACTGTCATGTAGGGGCAGCATAAAGGGCACTTCATAACAGCACCTTTTTCCATTGGAAGTAAGGGCATGGGAACAGTCCAATTTAGGCCATTGTAAGGGCACCTTATAGGGTACTGCATCACATTTTCTATACTATAAAGGAACTCATAAAGACATGTTTTTACATTTATAGAGGGCACACTGTCATTTATTGCATGGGGGGGCATCCTGTGCACTCAAGCATATTTCACAATGTGAATGGCAGACAGTAGGGCACTTGGTCTAATTTTTGCCACTCTAGATGGCATTTTAAAAACACTTTTTCAACCATGGGGGCACCAGGCAGTCACCCCCTGAGTCTTCCAGTGGGCCTGGATACACCCATGGGGACAGTATATTGCACCTTTAATATTGTGGAAGCCAGAAGGAGAGGTAATATAGAGGCTTGTCAACATATAGGCTACTTTAAACAATGAAAATACTTTATACAATTGAATAAAAAGTCTCCTTGATTCTTTGTTTCAAGATGACCTGAAAAACGATGATAATATTCAGGTACTGCTTTGGAGCAAGGTATACCCTTCATATTTCCTGGCATAGTTGCCCGTTCAAGAATGTCCTACATGCAAAGACATAGACAGATGCAGACAGACTGAACAGTGTCAAGGCTTGGCTACAGTGGGTTTGCTTCCTTGTGTGTGATTTCAGCAGACTACATAGTCTAGGCCTACCTACATAGACTGCAGTCTACTACCCTCCTTTCTACTATTATAGTCTACTCTCCTTTCTATTACTTTCTACAAAGGATTGTAGGCTGCTCTTATGTGTTCATTGCCATCCTTAAGAGTTGTTAAAGTGTTATTTCATATATATATATATTTATGTGTGTTTTTTTTAAGAATGACAATTAAATTTATCTAGATAAACTATGCTGGGCCTGCTGAACCTATACTTCTTCCACAGATACTGGTCAGGGAAGCATTACTTCTGTCTCTGAAGACCCTTGGGGCTGGTGGGCTCTTTGTATAATCTGAGCACCTTCATCCACCACAGGGTTGTCTAAGAACGGATACGCCATAATTGATTGTAACTTGTCTAGACGCTCTGCTTAGTTTCTAAGTCCTTATTTTATGTCAATTAACCAATGGCTTTTGAAAACAGTTAAAGTGACATTATTTCTTAACTTGTTTATTTAAATTAATATATTTTTTGGAGATGAAGTAAACATGTAGCTAAATCATTAATGTCTGCACTTCAAAAAGTCTGAATTTACGTTTCCGAACACGGACTAAAGTGGTTTGCGCGCAGGAATTTACTCGACGGAACATTCTTTTGGGGGTCCGATGGCTGAGCGGTTAGGGAGTCGGGCTATTAATCAGAAGGTTGTTGGTTCGATTCCCGGCCGTGCCAAATGACGGGGCAAGGCACTTCACCCTACTTGCCTCGGGGGAATGTACTTACTGTAAGTCGCTCTGGATAAGAGCGTCTGCTAAAATGACTAAATGTACTGTAAGTCGCTCTGGATAAGAGCGTCTGCTAAATGACTAAATGTAATCTAAATGTTTGAAATTATTTGCAACACATTTTAGTTTAGCTTGACTTTTAGCCTGACACCGATCAGGCTAGTTCCGAAGTATAAGTTACCTTGGTTACGTAGCTAGAACTAAAATAAGCCACCTTAATGGAACGGAACGGTCTCACTTACTAAAGTAAGTGAGACTTGGCGAAATAAGTCTCGCTTTTCCTTAATCGACATTGATGGAACACCCCCCTGTAGTAGAAAATACCTGTATTAGTAATAATACAACAGCAGCAGTGCATACATGTTAATGATGTTACAATAAAACGTACGGAGCGCTGTTGAGTTTAAACCCAGCAAATCAATTGTTGTCCACCATCAACATCAAGCTGAGGAGGCTGTCCCTAATTGGTAAAAACATTAAGCTACGTCAACCTATGGCTAATACCAGGAAAACATGCGAGCTACTACCAATGTGATGTATTGCCAGCCTACCTGAATCACTTGGAGCTGATGCCTAAAGTGTTAGGTTAACCACACAGCAAACAATTGCTTCCAGTACTACCCACCAACTTAAACTATCGCGGGCCTCATTAACCAGACCCTAGTACATTTCATTTGTACAGAGGGTCTGGGATCGCTCCATTGACAATCGTTAACTTCCTTGAAGGCAGGTACTCTGTTGAAGTTTAAAACTATTGAATCTGCCTAGAGCCACTTTGATCTGCCCCAACCAATCGCTAGTGTCGCCTAAAGCCTAATTTATACTTATGTCGGCGACACTTTTGAAATGGTCGCCGCTGAAAAAAAAAAAGTGTCACTCAGGCTGCTGCATTTATACTTCGGCGCCTGTGCTCAAGGTTCGCGTGACACTCTACGTACTGACGTAGGCGGACGACGTAAACTGAATCATTTTACCGTTCCATTCATAGCTATGGTTATGTTACGGGTCCCAAGGCTGATGGGCCACAGCAACAAATGATTTTGTTGGCTGTCTTTCAGTTCCTGATAAATACAGATGTATATTAATAGGAATGGAGACAGCAGCGTTTCTCTTTGCTTCCCAAATATTCTCTTTTATTATTACCCAATCACACATTTGTTTAATCACATTGTTTGTTTCACATTACTAATTGGTAATTTTACTAGTTTACACAAAATGATTACGCTTACAAAGTTCGCTACCTTATGTAGGTCAGGAAAATAACCCCCACACTAGCACGTTCACTAGCTAGCACAAGACGGGAATGTTCAATCGGTGCTACACGTGGAAATACACCCCATAACATCTACATAAGTGCATTCTTTCAATAAACAACTCCAGCAATTATATTACAATTAAAACATAGTAAACATTGGTCAAACAATCAGGACCCCAGCGCCTCAAACTTAGTTGTACAATATATGTATTTGCTACTCCTTTAATCTCGCCGCAACGGCCGCTACTCATACAGACCATGCCACGAGGTGCGTTGCTAACTGTTTGTTTTAAACTAGTCATTTTCCATCATACATAACAATATTTTGAGTAATGCAAAGAAAAATACAAAGTTTATCATTTTAAAGTAGTAGGTAGTTGACCTCATATCAATACTGACCTCATATCAATACTGACCTGATAAATACAGATGTATATTAATAGGAATGGAGACAGCAGCGTTTCTCTTTGCTTCCCAAATCTTCTCTGGAGGGGAGGGCGGAGCCCCTCACCTATCGGAAACTGGGCGCAACACAACTTGAACTAATTAGTTCCGCTTCTCTGGTTCCTATCAATACATGCTGTTTATGTTACGATAGAAATAACATTTTACTATACATAGAGTAATTTAACAAAAGAAGAAACTCAGAGTGTCAATGTTGAATATACCACACACTCCCCGACAAACAAAAGTGGCTCCTGACACTTGACCTTCATAACACAAAACCTCAAGAGAGAAAAGAAAAGTTCAACTTTTATGACAACCATTACACTTTGAACTACACACCATTCAGAAGGCAATGTAAACCTTAAATATACCCCAAGTTAATGGGTATGGGATGTATGTGTGTGGAAACTTGTTATTTAACTATTTATCTTCAGAAACAATGTATAGGGTATGCTGCAGGTGAGTATGGGTATGGAGTGATGGATGGGGGTTGAAAGGGATGGGGATAGGGATAAGGGTAATACAAGTGAGTCCAATGAGATGGCTGGGTTACAACTGTATTAACAGTAGGGCGTAGTTGTTAAGCTAGTTGGTCAAGGGATGGGTATGTGAACACATAACCAGGTCACCTTTCTCTAGTTAGTAGATTGTCTCAGAGGGATTTGTTGTTCAAGGCCTGGTCCCGGGTCATCCATCTCCTGGTCAGTTATCTCTTGGTCATGATTAGGCTGAGGCTGTTCAGCGTTGTGTTCATCCTCGCTGTGTATTCCCTGTCCTTCGTCCATGACGTCTTCCCTTTCTTGTTCGGGTTCGATGCAGATTCTCTCTCTTTGCTCAGTCCCAACATTGAATCTCTCTCTGTGTTCAGGTTCAACATGGATTCTCCGTCTCAGGTGAGTTTCACTCCATTCTGGTTTATTTTATAGTTTGCTAGTAGCACTCCTCTCTGGTAAGTTACTCTCAACTCTCGGGTTTTCCACAGGTATCTGCAGCCAGTAACGAGATCTCCCTTCCTCTTCAGAGTCACTCGTATCTGGGCCCTGAATTTGTTCCATGGTCTTCAAAGTTCCTAAGCGTGGCTCTGTTCTCTTTTGCCGTTTAGGTGTACTAACGTCTGGGCTCGGAGATGACTCCACTGGTAAGTCGTTGACTTGGAGCAGCAGATTTCGGTGCAGGGTGCGAGTGGGGCGACCTCCTGTCTCCGGACTTACTTTGTAGACGGGGTTGTCCCCGACCTGCTCCTTCACAATGTAGATGTTCTGCTCCCAATAGGGTCTAAGCTTACCAGGCCCTCCCCTTTCATTGAGGTTTCGTACAAGGACCCGGTCCCCGGACTGAAGGGCCACACCTACTCTTCTTATCATAGTATCTTTTCCCCTTGGCACTCGACTGTTGGCTATTGGGAGCAGAACATCTACATTGTGAAGGAGCAGGTCGGGGACAACCCCGTGCACTTGCGATCCTATATGCCTCCACCATCTTTCCCACCCATTTTTCGGCATATCCTTTTGGGGTTTCAGCTTCTTTGTCTGCTATGAGACCAAAAAGGAGGTCAACTGGGAGACGTGGATGACGGCCATATAACAAATAGTAGGGGGAAAAGCCTGTGGCCTTGTGCTTCGTGCAGTTGTATGCGTGTATCACATGAGGTAGATGGTCCTTCCAGTTCTCTTTTTCTTTCTCCCCTAGGGTGCGAAGCATTTGTAACAAGGTACGATTTAACCTTTCAGCAAGATTACCCTGGGGGTGATACGGAGAGGTTCTAGAGTGTCCAACACTGGATAATTGTCTAAGGGTTCTGAACAATTCGTTTCCAACCTTTTTCTGCTTAATGCAGGAGCACTTCCTTGTGATGTAATCTTCAATCTCTCTCTTCATGAAAGGCCAGTAGAATCGCTCCCTTGCTAGGCTCAATACCTTTTCAACACCGACATGGCCCATGCTGTTATGTAGATGGGTGAGGGCTATTTGCTTGTCCCCACTGGGGCCAGTGGGGGCTCACAACAGAGTGTGGCTGCTAGCTACCGACTTGGGTCGGCCACAGTCTCTAGCACTGTGTACGAAGTTTGCCAGGCCATACACATGGCACTGAAAGATGAGTTCATCCCCTACCCATCCAGAGCTGGGTTTCAGGAAATAGCTAGGGATTTCTGGCGGATGTGGAACTTCCCAAACTGCATTGGTTGCATTGACGGGAAGCATGTGCAGATCAAAGCCCCTCCATCCGCCGGCAGAGAATATTTAAACTACAAGGGAACGCACTCCGTGGTGTTGATGGCAGTTTGCGATGCCCAGTACCGATTTACTATGCTGGACGTTGGCGTGATTATGCTGAACATTTACCTATTTATTGACAATTAAACCCAAATATGGACTGAAATATTCTCTAATAAATCTCTAAATATGAGAGTTGCCTCTGACGAAAATCATACAAAGCATTGTGTCTCTTGTCCATTACTTCTATACGCAGGTACCAATCTTGATGAAGGTAGAAAAATCTCCAACTACAGGCACTCAAGAGCCAGGAGGGTGATCGAAAACACCTTTGGAATCATGTCTGCGCGATGGAGGGTCCTAGGTTGGCCCATCGAGTTCAATCCAAAGAAGGTGGTTGATGTGGTCAATGCCTGTGCGGCTCTCCACAACTACCTGTGTTACACAGACGCTGCGAACTCCTTGGCCACTAGGTATTATTATAAATTCAGGTGTAATAGCAGCAACAGGAATCAAAGATCTTCAAAGTCTAGCCTTGTTATACTTATATAATCCAACTCATCACCCTGTATAATGTGTGTTTGTGCATATTTAATCTGTCAGGTATATCCCCCCAAACTTAACTGACAGTGTCAGCAGCTCAGGAGATCCAGCCAGGAGAGTGGAGACGGGTGGTTGCCGGGGACAATAATAAAGAATATATTGTGCTTATTAAAGTTCTGTTTTATGAACTTAGAAGTGTGCTCAGGCTTAAACATTGGGTCTCACACTGGGTGTGGGAAGCAGGCTATTCTTTGTGTCTCTATCTCTTCATTTTCAGAAACAACCTTGAAACCGGGTGGAGATGGCACCCGAGCAGGTGGGACGCGTAGGCAAGAACAACTCTCTGATGCACGAGAGAACAAGCTCAACCCTCTTTTCATCTTTCTGTTTTAATTGCACTGTATAATATATGCAGTGACGTGCGGTGATGTCAGTAAGAGGCTAGGCACTGAATTATGAAAGCCAGATTACCTAATTTATTGTATAGCCATATAGCCAATCTTTTCTTCCATACCAGTCTGTTTGAAACGATCGAAAACATGTTGTCCCTTTTGCTGCAGTAGTCCATCTAAGTCTGGCGTTGACCTCTCTCTTGCTATTAACTCCTTTTTTGAATAAAATCGAGCTTGGAGAAATTCCTCAACTTTGAATATCGGCAGACACCGCTGCTGTTATTTTGACTTGAATTTTGCGGGGATTACGCTTACAATGTAGCCAGTGTAATGACGTTAGCTGCGCAAATGTCCAGTAATATCTCGATTTTAATTGGTCCATGATACGTAACGTAGATGATTACAGGCATAACATATTTACGTACAAAGGCACAGAAGAGTTGTGCCTTTCGACGTACATGTTAAAGAATACAGGATGAGTTTTTCGCTTGTCGTCTGCAATGAATGGACAGTAAAAGCACTGCTTATTCTACCATTTTTTTGTATTTGATTGTGCGTAACTGCTACATTTGTCATCGTAACGTCTAAACAATTGGAATTACATACATATTGCATATATAAATCACAAGAATAATCAGTAAAAATACAAATACAAGTTTATTAAATAAAGTGATTTAATAAACATTTTCACGTTAGAATTTTGGCAGGGTAGGCAGTGCCTACCTTGCCTACCCTAACTGCAAGTCACTGATCATTACTGTGACACATGAAACGGGAAACACAACTTGTAAATAGAAAAAAAGGACCGCCTCAGTAATTTACTTACCGCACTCTAAAACTGCTTTCTGCACCTAGCCGCGGGAAACGATGACGTCATCAAGTGAAATTTGGCAGCCTCGTCAATGGTCGCGTGCTGAATGCGCTGTCATAGTTTGGAATGCAAATGTAGCCATGGCTCTGAGAAAATCACTTTGTTACTTTCGTCCCGTGTTACTTTCGCCCCCGCTCTCCCCTAATGGCTAGAGAAGTACACGGATTATACAAATAGTTCGATTTAAAAACACCAAAAAGGTCGAGGAGGACAGCCTTTAAGAGAAAAGCGATTCCCCATTGATCTGTCACATCAGAATTTTGATTTGGGTTACGAAAGTCTTGAAATTTGAGTGAGGATGTCGCCCGGTAGACTGCATAGACTTATGCGGCAGCCATGTCTTCACGTCATGTCACATAATTTTACAGTTTACAGTCAATTCTACACCTAAAAAGTCGAGCAGGGCAGCTTTAAAGAGATATGGGAATTCTGCTTTTAGCCAGCTGGTCCCATTCTTTTTGTGATTTGTGTAAAACCGGCAATCGGAGTGAGACTGCGTCCCCGTAACACTGTTTTGACGTCGGTAGCCGTCAAAACAGTGTAACTTAAGCCGTTACACTCGGGTCGCTCACTGGCAGTGTGCACAATGTTGTATTTCACTTCATTCTACACTATAAACATCAGGGAGGACTGCCTTTTGTAGATACAAGCCTGCTGAAGATAGCCAGCATCTCGGATTTCTTTAACCAAGCCTGTTTCATTCATTTGCCTGAGAAAGCGACCTTCGTTAGCCAGGCTAGTTGTGCCCGTTCACTCCATTCTACACTAAAAACATCAGGGAGGACTGCCTTTTGTAGATACGAGCCTGCTGAAGATAGCCAGTGTTGGCGGGGAATAAAAACACACAAGACCAACTAACTAAAGAGCAAAGGTTCTTTATCTGATAGATTTATATGATAACCTAAATAGCCGTATCAGAAAATAAAATGAATCGTAAGTGTTCAGCAGTACAAAACGGTAGTGGTGATACTGGTGGACAAATACAAAAACATCATTAGTACACCAGGAACATCAAATACATAAAACCAAATACACCAGTATGTTCAAAGAAATAATACCAACACTTACATGCTCTTAACACACATCTCGATCGTCAACACGTGTGCTCCCAGGATACCAGTATGGCTAAATCTGTTATGTGAAACATGACACAATTCACTTTAATACAGCCTGTATACAACTTAATTACCTAGCAAAATACATGAACTTATACATTTAACACCCCTCACATTATTCACTCCATAAACCAAACCTGGATTGCATTTTACAAATGTACACTTTTATTAGCGACACCCACGATTGACAAAGCGACTGGGCTAATTCACGTGGCCAAAATCTACATTCACATTCTACATTAAACATTCTTTCTAAAACAAACTCCTCCATTTATAGTAATCAAATATATACACTATTGCATTGCTATTACAGTTTTTCAAGACAAATGTCCCACTTACAAGCAATATTAAACAAGAACCACCAACTCTCCCTCAAGTCAGCCACGCTCTCCGATGCACCATGTTCTCACTCCTGTCCAACTACCCAGAATTCCCCACAAAACCAATCAAGGAACTACCTATTTATGTCAATGTAGTTTTCTGGCATCTAAAGGAGATATGTCCCATCACAACTGCGAAGACATGAACAAGCCCAACATATGACCCGGTTACACCAGCATCGGATTTTTCTTAGATTTTTCTTATTTTGTTATTTGTGTTGCTATGGCAATGTCAAGGATTACTATTATTCTTACGAGAGATGAGATACTTAACATCTGGGACTCAACACCATCTGATTTATGTCCCAACTTTCTCGCCTCTCCCGTGGATTTACTAGACCTACTAATCCAAGGCAGGGGCGCCGTATAGGGGGGAAAAGTTAGGACGATTCTAAGGGCCCCTGACTGACAGGGGTCCCCAAAAATAGGCAAAAAGTTATATAAAATTATATTATATAAACCATCATCGAGTATATAATACATTTAAAATATAATAATACAATGAATGATCTCTTTGTTTTTACTTGTGTTTGGCAATAAAGGTTAAATATCCCTATTGACCAAAAAGTAAACATCCATATTGACCGACCATCCCCCTGTATCTGCATGAAATGGTTTGATCCTGCCATAGCGCACTTATCGGTGACTGTTTAGTTGCAGTCAGTAGATGCGCTAGTCGCTAGAATGTCGGGCCGTAAACACAAATCAGGGTTTCGGAAAAGATCAGAGAAAAAAGAAAGAGAGGATAGACAAAAGAGAGGGTTTCAATCAGTAACCCAGTTTTTTACCAAGAAAGGTGGGTAGCCAATCTGTGAGTGGTAGCCTATTAACCTGTTGGTTTAATGTCCATATAAGCTATCTAGCTACCCTGCTAACAAGGGACGTCCTGGGGACGTCCTTTTGTTAGCTGGATACAGTGTTAGCCTACATTTCATCAACATTTAATCAGTGCAGGGAAACATTTAGCAAGATATTCAGATTAAATCATTGTCCCGACTCCCTGCCCCTTTTAACAGACTTAACAACAGATGAGTCAGCAGCACCCCAGGCTCCCCATTACTATCGAACTCCAAGAAGCAATCCATTAACTAGAGGGTGTGCTTGGTTGCAGATGGGTCCGTTTATTTACTGTAATTTTTACAACTGATATTTCTGTATATAAAAATGCCTACTTAGGCTATTATTTATTCATTTATTAAGAACCACCTTTGAAACAAGCTGAACCCCCTTGAAACAAGCTATTCTAAGTAACAACGTAGTTGTAGCGGGTTGAATATTTAGTGTTTAATAAATAAAATCTTGGCACCCCTTTATTTTTTTAAACATACGTTTACAAATGGTCAACTGCAATTGTCAGCCTCCACCAGTGCATTAGATGGCGCTAGAGCGTAGAGTGAAGTGTGAAGCTAGAAGCTTTGGTGACCAGCAAATATGCGCCAGAATAAAATGGAAACCAAAGTATGTACAGTTTGCTAACTGTCTTCACACGACATCTTTCCTATTCTCTATTCTTCAACTACAGGTTGGTCAACCAGCTAAATCCTCATTGAATGTTTGGTGAAATGATAGTGTGGGGTGTTAGCGATGTGTGTGTAGTGAATAGATTTAACGGAGGAGTATTTTGTTGTTTAGTTAGGATCGGTGATTTACTGCAAACTTCGAAGCAGTGCGCCGGCCGTTTCAAGTGTTCAGAAATTGACAAATGTTAGTTAATTAATAGTAGGATTCACAGTACATACAGAGGAAGTATGATCAATGTAAAAATGTGATGATTGTAAAAGTTGTAAAATGTAATAATCTGTATATGGAAGTTGAAAGGAAAGTGCGGGTGGTAGTTTTGTTATTAGTTATAACGCACGGTACTAAAGGTAATCAAACCATGTACTTTTAAGGAAATGTTAACAAACAAAGACGACCTCACAGTCGCAGAGTTAAAACGCTTCCTTCGGTCTCATCTGCGAGATAAAAGTAGCACAGAGCTCTTTCAGGAGCTGAGTAACGCAAAACAACAAGACAAAGAAACTGCGCAGCAGTTTGTATACAGAATAATGGGTCTCAAACAACGTGTACTGTTCGCGTCACAACAAGGTAGTGCTGAGTTTGACTATGACAAAAATCTAGTTCAAGGGGTGTTCCTCCATACACTTTACCAAGGGCTAAGTGAAAAAAATAGAAACATCAGATGTGACATCAAACCTTACCTTTCCGACTCACGAGTGACAGATGACTTTATCATAGAACAGGTAGCCAAATCAGCGAGTGAAGAGGCAGATAGACGGAAACGTCTGGGCCCTCCAACAATTAGACTCCAACCAGTGACTGTCAATTCAACACTGCAGGCTGATGGTGAACATAGTGAGCACTTACAACCAACCCATGTTGATAGTGAAGTCCAAGCCAATCGTACGGCTATAATGCAACTTACAGCACAAGTGTCAGCGCTGACCAAGAACCTTCAGAAGATGGTTAAACCCACTGACAGCGAAACTTCAAAAGCAGCTTGTCCACCCCCCACCAGCACTTCATCTCGGAGAACTGACACCAGAGGTAAATGTCAGGAATGTGTCCAGAAAGGAAACGTAAACTGCCCTCACTGTTTTCGTTGTGGCCAGGCAGGCCACAGAGCAATTGGCTGTTTAAAAAACAGAGTTCGGGAAACGGGGTGAGATAACCGGGGAGGGACAGCCAGTGATCAGTGTCCAGAAACAGTCCCACCTTTGCAATGACAACGTCGAAACGAACCAAACACCAATCTCACATGCCAAACCAAAAATAATGAAACATGCCGCTCAGTTGATTGGCCGAAAATGCATGGTCTCATGTACTATCAACGGTGTTGGTGTCGATTTGCTGCTAGACACTGGGGCCCAGGTTAGTGTCGTTAGTAGGTCTTGGGTAGAAAATAAATTGCCACATGTCCAAATTCAACCTTTAGAGAGTCTACTTAATGATAACCATCTCCATGTCACTGCAGCCAATGGCACTAGTATACCGTTTGACGGATGGATTGATGTACTCCTGGAAATACTGAGTAATGTACATGGGAGAATAGGAATACATGTACCCATGTTAGTTAGTTCGAGCTGTGCAGGTTGTCAGCTTTTGGGTTTCAACGTGATTGAAGAGTTGATCAAAGAGAATAGTGAGAAGACAGGTGGTCTAAATCTTAATGCATTGTTAAGCGAAGCAATGAAGCTCACGGAGAGTACGACACAAACAATGGTTTCATCAGTCATTGTGATACCCCCTAAAGAAATGCTTTCAAACTGCATTGTGAATGTGGAGAAGAAAGGCTTTACCATCCAAGCAGGTCAGATAAGTGACATAAAATGCAGAATTAGATCTTGGCCAGAAGGAGGGACAATGATATTTGAGCCGGAGATGGAGGGGAAATGTCCAGACGGGTTAGAACTTTTCCCGGCTATTGTCGATGTCCCGAGTGGGTTCTCCAAGCTAGTCAGAATCCCTATCCAGAATCCTACGCAACATGACATCTATCTCCCACAGAGAACTGTGTTAGGTCAGCTAGAACAGCTAGCTCAGTTGAACCCTGTGATCAATCCTGAGAGTCAACTGCCTGCAACCCAGTCTAATACTTCAGTACTATGTTCGGCCCAGACAAACACCGAAGAACACAACGAATCAAGAGCTGAGCAGGAAAAGAACAGGGTCAAGGGAAATTGGCACCCACCAGTAGACATATCACATCTCCAGGAAGATGAACAAGAAATGGTTCGAAATATGCTCTATGAAGAATCGGATGTGTTTGCACGTGAAGATGATGATATCGGTTGTATTCCAAGCCTGTCACTGAAAATCAATTTGAAGGATGATACACCTGTACAGAAATGCTATAACTCAATTCCTAAACCCCTATACAAAGAGGTTAAAGAATATGTTCAGAACTTGTTGACACAGGGTTGGATAAGAAAGTCCACTTCGCCATACTCATCTCCGGTAGTGTGTGTACGAAAAAAAGACAGCAGCCTAAGACTGTGTGTGGATTTCAGAGGACTGAACAGTAAAACAGTCCCTGACCGGCACCCACTGCCACGAATACAAGACCTGTTGGATAACTTAGGGGGATACACTTGGTTTTCGATCCTTGATCAAGGCAGCGCCTATCATCAAGGGTTTGTGCATGAAGACTCAAGACAGGCCACTGCTTTCAGCACTCCTTGGGGGCTGTACGAGTGGGTGCGAATCCCATTCGGTCTCACCAACGCCCCAGCTGCTTTTCAAAGATGCATGGAGGGAGTTCTGGAAGGAGTGAGAGATGACTGTTGCTCCCCTTACTTGGATGATGTACTATGTTACTCAAAGACTTTCAATGAACACGTAGAAGACCTGAGGCGAGTGCTGTTTCGAATGAGAGAGCACGGAATCAAACTACGCCCAAAGAAATGTGAGATATTTAAGCACCAAGTAAGGTATCTAGGTCGTTTAGTGTCGGCCGAGGGGGTACAAATAGATCCCAAAGACATAGAGGCGGTACTGTGTTTAAAAGAGAAAGAACCACAGACAGTAGGAGAGGTCAGAGCATTGCTAGGTTTTCTTAGTTATTACCGTTCATTTATCCAAGATTTCTCCAGGCTGGCAAAACCTCTTTTTAATTTGCTTCAAAGCACAGATCAGATCACTGATAGACCTGCAAAAGGGAAAGGACAAAAGAGAACCCATGGACAGTTGCCTTCAAAAACACCAATACAGTGGACACAAGGACACAGCTCTGTGGTATCCAAGTTTGTGAGCATGCTAACTAATCCACCTATCCTGGCATACCCAGACTTTGACATACCATTTATACTACATACGGATGCATCGAATGAAGGGTTAGGGGCTGTACTCTATCAACAACAGGAAGGTATATTACGGGTTATAGGCTATGGGTCCAGAACACTGACACCAGCAGAGAGAAATTATCATCTACACTCTGGCAAACTTGAGTTCCTCGCTCTCAAATGGGCAGTATGTGATAAATTCCGGGACTATCTCTACTATGCACCCACATTTACTGTGTACACGGATAACAACCCCTTGACGTATGTTCTGAGCACTGCCAGACTTAATGCAGTAGGTCATCGCTGGGTGGGAGAGTTAGCTGACTTTCATTTTGACTTAAAATACAGGCCGGGGAAGATGAATGTGGATGCGGACACATTGTCTCGTCACCCTCTTGACTTTAATGAGAGAATCAGTGAGTACACCGAAATGTTGCCACCGGATGTTGTCTCTGCTGTCTGGCAAGGAAGTAAAGCAGTCAGAGATGAAGATGTGCCCTGGGTGGCTGCATTACAACTTTAATCTGCAGATGAAAGTGCATTACCAGGAAATGTGTCAGTTGTGACACCTGAGGATATCAGAGCTGCACAGCAAGATGATGCTGCAATTAAAGAAGTGATAACTTTAAAAGAAAAGGGATGGAACCCAAACTGTAAAGAAAAAAAACTAATGGGACACGAAACCAGGAGGCTAATCCATGAATGGAACAAGCTTGTACTGCACAATGGGATCCTGCACAGACAGACAGGACGCCGCAATCAGCTGGTACTACCAAACAAACTAAGACCAATGGTACTACGTAACCTACATGATGATATGGGGCACATAGGAGCAGACAAGGTGATACATTTAGCGAGAGAGCGATTCTATTGGCCCTTTATGCAGCGTGAGATAGAAGATTATGTGATCAGGAAGTGTTCATGTATCAAACAGAAACGCCCTTGCATTCCAGAGAAAGCTCCCATGGGTTCTATTACCACAAATGCACCTTTTGAATTACTCTCTGTAGATTATCTCCATCTTGAACCAAGTAAAGGGGGTTATGAATATATTCTTGTTTTGGTTGATCACTTCACACGTTTCGCACAGGCGTACCCAACAAAGAATAAATCGGGTAAAACAGCAGCTGAGAAAATCTTTCAAGATTTCATTCCTCGTTATGGATTCCCGGAGAAACTACATCACGACCAGGGACGTGAGTTTGAAAACCATCTTTTCCAGAGACTTCAACAACTGGCTGGAATTTCCCACTCTCGTACAACTCCCTACCATCCACAGGGGAACCCAGTGGAGAGACTGAACCGAACGCTGCTACAGATGCTTCGGACACTGCAGGAGGAAAAGAAGTCGGAGTGGAAAGAACACCTTCCACATATAGTCCACGCATACAACTGCACAAGACATGAAGCAACGGGATACTCACCATTTTTCTTGCTGTACGGAAGAGCCCCGCGCTTGCCAGTAGACCTTCTATTTGATCTTAAACCAGAAAGTGAGAAACAAACTCAAGAGACATTTGCACAAAAGTGGGCCACAAGGATGCAGGAAGCATACAAAATTGCAGCCGAGAATAGTCAAAAATCATCAGCAAAAGGGAAGAAGTACTATGACAAAGGTATCAAAGGTGCTACTATTAAGCCAGGTGACAGAGTGCTTGTTAGGAACCTCTCAGAGAGAGGCGGCCCCGGCAAACTGCGATCATACTGGGAGCGAAAGGTGCACCGAGTCGTAGACAGGATCGGCGATGGACCTGTGTATAAGATCCAAGCTGAAATGGGAGACAAAACCCTCCGTGTCCTACACCGGAATCTTCTTTTACCTGTGAATGACTTACCTCTCGACGTAGATCATCCCATCAAACCTGTGAAAAGAAATACAAAGGAAAAGCAAAAGACCGACCGACAGCAAAAGACCGACCACGAAACAAATGAAACGGACACTGAAAATTCAGACGAGGAGGAATTCACATACGTACGTCGATACTTACCTCGGTTCTGTGTCACCAACGTCCGAAATGAAAATACCCAACCCAAACAGAGTAGCAAGTTAAGAGTTTTAGCACGGGAGTTCCAACCTCAAAGGCAAGTACAGGACGAACCAGAGCGGACAGCGGAACCAGGACCGGAGGTGGAGGCAGTGGTGGAGCCTCAAGCCCAACAAGAAGTACATGACTGTGGGCCCGAAATGGCACAGAGAGCAGAAGGTGAACCAGAGGCGGTACAGCAAAATGAAATTCTGGAAGAGACCGTGAGGAGGGCATCCCGAGCTACAGTACCTAGAGAACTGTTCACTTATAATAGCTTTGGGGACCCATCTTATCAGCCATGGAAGTATGGTGCTAATTCTGTGATTCAAACGCCAACCTGTTTAATGCCTAGTAATGTACTGGCATGTCAGATTCACCCAGGAATCAGTTACTATTCCAGACCAGTAGTCTGGACTTATTAGACACTGACAATTTGACAGCAGACTTGACTAGTAAGCGTAGATGTCAGGAGACATCTCATAAAAGTAGGGGAGAGTGTAGCGGGTTGAATATTTAGTGTTTAATAAATAAAATCTTGGCACCCCTTTATTTTTTTAAACATACGTTTACAAATGGTCAACTGCAATTGTCAGCCTCCACCAGTGCATTAGATGGCGCTAGAGCGTAGAGTGAAGTGTGAAGCTAGAAGCTTTGGTGACCAGCAAATATGCGCCAGAATAAAATGGAAACCAAAGTATGTACAGTTTGCTAACTGTCTTCACACGACATCTTTCCTATTCTCTATTCTTCAACTACAGGTTGGTCAACCAGCTAAATCCTCATTGAATGTTTGGTGAAATGATAGTGTGGGGTGTTAGCGATGTGTGTGTAGTGAATAGATTTAACGGAGGAGTATTTTGTTGTTTAGTTAGGATCGGTGATTTACTGCCGTTTCAAGTGTTCAGAAATTGACAAATGTTAGTTAATTAATAGTAGGATTCACAGTACATACAGAGGAAGTATGATCAATGTAAAAATGTGATGATTGTAAAAGTTGTAAAATGTAATAATCTGTATATGGAAGTTGAAAGGAAAGTGCGGGTGGTAGTTTTGGCGGGTTAGCCTAGCAGTGGGCGTCCTTGCTAGATTTCGACTTCACGAGAGTCAACGGCTACTTGCTACTTGTGTCTTTTGTGTGTTTGATGGCTTTTCCAATAGCTTATTAGTTATAACGCTGAGTATTTCTGAATAATAATAATTGTAATTTGAAATATGTGTGTATATGCAAGTGTGCCTAGTTGCTACATTGTTGTACAATTGAATAATAGGACTATGCATAAAGAATCATTTAAATGTATGTAATGGTATTTGTGACCAGCAAATATGCGCCAGAATAAAATGGAAACCAAAGTATGTACAGTTTGCTAACTGTCTTCACACGACATCTTTCCTATTCTCTATTCTTCAACTACAGATTTATGTATCGGCTCAGGCACCCCTAGACCTGAGGCCGGTAACATAGTCACCGGCAGTATTAGATAGAATAGCGATTGAAACAGTACTGTACCTAGCCTGACGTTGTCATACTCATAATTCTAGTCAGAATATGAGTCTGAGAACTCTCCGTTGGGCTGTGACTATGGGGCGTGTTTCAACCGAACCCGGAAAACAAATGCCTCTTCGCTCAATTGGATAGACCTACAACCAATCAGAGCAACGTAGTATGTTAACTTTTACCAAACCCCGTAGGAAGGACGGCAAAAAATATTTTCCATCGACAATTGCCTTGATTGCGTTTCTCTGTTCCTCTTTCAAAATTAATGCGCTGTCGATGTCTTCTAAAACAGACTCGATGGCAGAATCATAACATCCCAGCTCTCCAGCGGTAGCCATGTTTGTTGAAAACGAATTCAACCAAAGTGCTCTTTGGTGACGTGGTTGATTACGTTACTGTTGATCATCTGTCCATCATCGTATAAAGCCCGCCCTGACAATTTCATTGGTAGACATAGTTGTTCCCCAACCGAGACTCCCCAGACCCAACTTCCCGACCAAATTATTTTGTGGGCGGGGATAAATTGGGCTGGCAGCCAGGCTATACTGTACCATCTGCTAACTGAAAATATGCCCCCAAAAAACTAATAAGTTTGACATTTATTTAGGGGGAAATGGCTAATTCAAAAGAAGTTTGCTGGAAGCGATCATTGTCAGTAACAATGCCAAATACGACCATTTGATCTTAGACTAGAGCCCTGCACGGTGGAGAAGCTGACCTCGGTAAATTGTGCTAAGCTAGCCTAGCTGCTGTTGCTAGCCAAACTTAAGGGGATTGTTTGAATGCGCCGGAAATGAAAAACGTTTCTTTTGACATCAAGTTTAGGCTGTGGCATTTAAGACAGCGACACACCACACAAGCTTGAGTTTAAATACATTATTTAATGTGAAATTACTTACTGTACATACAAGTCTTGAATTACTTAAATGTATGATGCTGCCAGTAGCCTACTGCAACAGTTACTACATCTATGCACGTTGTAGTTATGCGTCATTGCTAACGTGGGGGGGGGGGGGGGAATTTTTGCCATGGGGCCCGAAATTCCTGGCGGCGCCCCTGATCCAAGGCCTTGGGCACACAGTGAGAAGGAGACAGAGAGGAAAACGCGCAGGAGCCCTGGTGCGATTTAGGATGGGAGGTGTGCGGTCGCCTCTACCGAGTATTCTCCTCTCCAACGTCCGCTCACTGTGCAACAAAATTGATGAACTACGCCTTCTCATCAGGACTAACAGGGACTTTTCTCTTTCTTCTGTCTTGTGTTTTACGGAATCCTGGCTGACTGAATCTACACCGGACTCTGCAACACAGCTGACCGGCTTTCAGCTGTTACGTGCAGACCGCGATCCGATTTGTTTCTATATAAACCAGTGTTGGTGCAATGACGTGAAAGTGATCTTACAATCCTGTTCTCCCGACTTAGAATCATTTTTCATCAACTGCAGACCGTTCTACTCTCCCCGTGAATTCACTTATTTTATTCTAGCTGGAGTTTACATCCCACCGCAAGCTGACGTGCGAGAGGCTCAACGTCAACTCGCTGATCAGATATTAGGAGCGGAGAGTAGGAGAGACAATACATATTCTCCTGTTATTGTCATTGGAGATTTTAATAAGTGCAACCTCACTCACGAACTCCCGAAATACAAACAGTTAGTCAAATGCCCGACCAGGGCGGAGAATACTTTGGACTACTGCTACAGCACCATCAGCAAGGCTTATCATGCGGTTTCACGCGCTGCTCTGGGGCTATCCGAACACGCTCTTATTCACCTGATCCCGGCTTACAGACAAAAACGTAAAATTTCTAAACCTGCTGTGCGGAGAACAAAAAACTGGTACAACAGAGAAGCTGTGGAGGAGCTGCGTGACTGCCTGGATGACACAGACTGGGACATTTTTAGAACTTCTTCCAGCAGTCTGGAATATACAGAGGCTGTGATGTCATACATCAGCTTCTGCGAGGACAGTTGTATTCCAACACGCACCAGGGTTATCTACAACAACGACAAGCCCTGGTTCACTGCAAGACTCAAACAGCTTCGTTTGGAGAAGGAGGAGGCTTTCAAGAGTGGGGACAAGGATAGGTTCAGACTGGCGAAATACTCTTTTGGCAAGGAGATTAAGGAGGCCAAACGACAGTACTCTAAGAAGTTGGAACATCAATTTGCAGCCAATGACTCCTCGTCAGTCTAGAAAGGCCTTCAGGTGATCACAGGCTGCAAAACCAAATCCCCCCACTCTATGGAAGACCTTAGACTGGCAAATGATCTGAATGACTTCTACTGCAGATTCGACAGACAATGGACCTAACCCTGTCCCCACCACAGCTATCACATCTACTCTACCCAGCCTGGACAAAGACACCGCCCTCTCCCACAGAATGATCCCAGACAGCCCTCTTCCCCCCATCACACCTCTCTCCATTCAGGAGAGGGATGTCAACAAGCTCTTTAAAAAACAGAACCCCTGCAAAGCAGCTGGACCAGATGCTGTCTCTCCCTCCACACTAAGGTACTGTGCGGACAAGCTATCTCCAGTGTTCACGGACATCTTTAACACCTCACTGGCTGAATGCGTGGTCCCTGCCTGCTTTAAAACCTCCACCATCATCCCCGTTCCCAAAAAGCAGAGGATCACAGGCCTTAATGACTATAGACCAGTCGCCCTGACCTCTGTAGTGATGAAGACCTTTGAGCACCTCGTGCTGACCCACCTCAAGGCCATCACCAACCACCTCCTCGACCCACTGCAGTTTGCCTACAGAGCCAACAGGTCTGTAGATGACGCAATTAACATGGGACTCCACTTCATCCTCCAGCACCTTTATTCCCCTGGCACCTACACCAGGATCCTGTTTGTGGATTTCAGCTCCGCATTCAACACCATCGCCCCAGCTCTCCTCCAAGACAAGCTAACACAGCTGAGCGTGCCTGAGCCCACCTGCAGGTGGATCACTGACTTCCTGTCAGACAGGAAGCAACGTGTGAGGCTGGGCAAGCTTGTCTCGGAGCCCCGGACCATCAGCACTGGAGCCCCACAAGGCTGTGCGCTCTCCTTTACTCTTCTCCCTCTACACCAACAACTGCACCTCCAGCCACCCCTCTGTCAAACTCCTTAAATTTGCGGATGACACAACCCTCATTGGACTAATCTCCAATGGGGACGAGGCAGCCTACAGAAAATAAGTTGACAGCCTGGCTTTCTGGTGCAGCCAGAATCACCTGGAGCTGAACGCCTGTAAAACAGTAGAGATGGTAGCAGACTTCAGGAGGAGCCCAGCCCCAACCATCCCCCTCATCATGTGTGACTCCCCAGTTAACACTGTGGAGTCTTTCAGATTCCTGGGAACAATTATGGCACAGGACCTAAGGTGGGCGGAGAACATCACCTCCACAATCAAGAAGGCCCAGCAAAGGATGTTCTTCCTTCGGCAGCTAAAAAAATTCAACATGCCGCAGAAAGTGATGGTCGAATTCTACACAGCCATCATTGAGTCAATCCTCACCTCATCAATTACCATTTGGTTCGCTGCCTCTACTGCAAAGGACAAAGGCAGTCTGTAGCGGATCATTCGGTCAGCCAAGAAGGTCATCGGCTGCGACCTGCCGTCTCTCCTAGACCTGTTCCACTCCAGGACCAGCAAGAGAGCATGCAAGATCATCGCTGACCCTTCCCATCCCGGTCACCACCTATTTCAGAGACTCCCATCTGGCAGAAGGTTCCGGGCTATAAAGACCAAAACCTCGCGCCACCTGAACAGTTTTTCCCCCACGGCAGTGGTGCTCACAAACAAGCCCCCTGCATCACCAAGATAATTTCCTGTATATGTAAATATACTTGGCCATTAAAATAATTCTGATTCTGATCTCGGATTTCTTTAACCGAGCGTGTTTCATTCGTCATTTGCCTGAGAAAGTGACCTCCGTTAGCCAGGCTAGTTTTGCCCGATCACTTGGTAAGGCTATTTAAAGGTATCGGGGGTCAAGTGACTTTTGTGCATAGACAAATGAAACGTAAATGTACTTGTCCAAAGGACAAGTGCCTCAAAAAGTTAATGTCAAGCCCTGAAATCCAGTGACCAGAGATATATGATGACCTGATCGACACTCCAAGTGTAATATACCCGGGAGAAGTTCGTCTTTTGCAGCCGACATGCGCAGTTGAGCATGCTTGACAGTCGTGTGACGTAGGTACAGTGACTTGTTTAACTTGTAGACTAGCTTTTCACCTGTTTCTGACTTTACTTCAAATCCTTCGGGTTGCTCCATGTACACTTCGCAATCTATTGGAGCATGCAGATAGGCTGCCTTAACATCCTCTATACCTTCCACTTGATTATAACCCTTTGCGACATATCTGGCCTTGTATGTTTCTGTCTCATCTGGATTGTCTTTTATTGCGTAGACCCATCTGCCCCCCACTGCATTTTTGCCCTCTGGCAGTGTGGTCAGTGTGAATGTATCATTTACCCTAAGAGAATCCATCTCCTCCTTCATCGCACTAGTCCACACGTCTGACTTTGATGAGCTTATGGCTTCCCTAAAGGTTTGTGGTACACTACACAGCGCTCTGTAGCAGTAGTCAATATTGGCTAGTATCTGGTCGTCACTCTGTACTTTATTCATATTCACTCAAGTACTGAGGTGTCTTCCTCTCTCTCTTAGGATAACGCATACTATGACTATCGTCTCCCTGTCATATCTGGGTGTCGTTTTCACTGTCTGCAGTGTCCCGGTGAGGCTCCTCCTGCAGTGGCTCCTTTGAACTTTGATCAGCCCTCTTGGCTTTTCGCATGGGGGATACAAATCTCTTCCCATGAAGGTCTTCATCACCCATTTTCAGATCTGTCTGAGTTTGGCATTCGGTTACACTTTTTGTAACAAACTTTAAACTTGTCCAGATAGTAAACTAGGTACTATGGGCTATTGTTGTCATACCCAACAAAAATCCCCTTTGTACACCATGAGTCTAACTTTTTCTTTGCCTGATTGTATGCATAACAGACCGATCCAAATACCTTCATCTTTGAAAGGTTAGGCTTTCTCCCTGTCAACATGTAGTATGGAGTCTGTCCTACACGTCTGTTGTAGCACCTGTTGCGAATTACTGCAGCAGTCTTCACAGCATATGCCCACAACTTCTTTGGTAAGTTGCTCTCAAGCAACATGCATCTTGCCATTTCAAACAGTGTTCTCCAATTTCTTTCAGCCATCCCATTTTGATGGGGTGAGTAAGGAGCTCATGTCTCATGTCTTATGGCGTTCTTACTGAGTAATGACTGGAAGTCTTTTGCTGTGAACTCTGTGCCATTATCTGATCTGATACACTTGATTTTTCCATAAGGTGCAACGTCAGCTAGGAACTTTTCAGTTGCCTTGATAGTGTTACTCTTTGCTAGGGATGCGTATTGATAAGATTTTAACGATTCCGACTCCTTATCAATTCCTGCTTATCGATTTGATTCCTTATCGATTCTCTTATCGATTCTTCCCTCTACAACCAACTAGGTCTGTGCGTCCTGCACCCCCCCCCCCCCCACACACACACACACACACACTCGTTCTAAACAAATTTCTCAAACTGGCTTTGACTGGCTCTGAAATGAGCTAATACCTACCACCTCCAGGCCTCTTCAGGCCTCTGTTTTAAAAACAAAATCTAGTCGGAGATAGAAACTTTCAGTTTCCTTGTGTTCAAGCTTCTATTACTCAACACCAGTAGGACTTACAGGGGTCCTAACAACAGGGGAAATAACTTCAGTGTCACCTTTCAAAAGAGACCATTTACATGCATGTACTCCAAATGGTTCAACAACAGCTTTCAATGTACTTTGGGTATGTTGTTTAGGCGTTTTCTGGCACATTTAACAGGACTATTAAAAGGTTAAACAATTCAAATGCTAAGTTTAATAATGGATTAAAAATCGATATGCTCAGTTTAATAATGGGACACGCGAACGTTTGCTGATAACACACGCCGCCCTGATAACGTGAAATGATCAATAAGATCAATACTAATGGGAGACGAATGCCGGAGCTAAAATGTATGCTTCAAACGACTGGGACAGAAGATAACTAGATCGACTACACACAATAAAGGCAAATTGCTTCACACAGTAACAAGTGGTTGTGATCACTTTTGAGCAGTTTAGCTCTACCTTAGATAGTTAGAGATGAAGCGCGAACATTAGCTGCGCTGCTGCATGCATCGAACACATGACGTTCCAGTAACTTCATTCCATGCTGTGTTCAAATGCTTCTTCATATTTCCTCCCTTCGACGAAATAGACTTTTTACACGCGTTACAAGTGGCGTTGTTGTCATTTTGTCGTGTGAAATACAACCAAACTTTAGAACGCTTCTTCCTAGTTGCCATGTTTGCTGCAGTCTGTCTGAATAAACTATAAAAGTTCGCGCATGCGCAACGATACAGAGAATCGTTAACAGAATCGTTAAGGAATTTTGCTAACGATTCCAAGGAATCGATTCACTGGGAACCGGTTCTAAACAAGAACCGGTTCTCGATACCCATCCCTACTCTTTGCTTTAAGGAAATACACAAACACTTTCCCTGAATAATCATCCGTAAATGCCAGTGTGTATCTGAACCCATCTTTTGCCTCTGGCTCAATAGGGCCAGCTAAATCTGTGTGTACAAGCTCAAGTGTTGCTTTTGCCCTTTCATCCGGTTCTCTGTTCCTACTCTGAGTAAATTTACCTTTTGTGCACACTTCAAAGTTTTGAAAATCAAAATTCCGAAGTGCGTCCATTAATGAACCGTCCCGCACGGGGCACGTGTCATCAGGGCACGCAGCCCTGATGACACCCATCATCATTTTCATCATTTACAGTGCCTAGATAGTACAGTCTATCATACTCTTTGATGTCAAACCGTGTACCGTTCTTGTGGATAAGCTGGTTGTACCCATCTTGGAAATGGACAGCAGCTCCGTAGCTCCCGTGTCCACCATCAGTCCTTTTTGTTTCAATCCACGAACCTGACCATCACTTATTTTAAATGTAAATGTGTGGTCTTCAGTGTCGGTTGCTTGTTTCACGTTATCTCTCATTTTTCGTCTACAATTTGCGTCTTTGTGGCTAATGTAACGCCTGCTTATCACAGCAGGGCGCAGGGCAGCGATCTGACCGGCAAACAAATTATATAAACATTTAAAAGTCGTTTTCAAGCCATCCAGTGAAAGGGTGTATTGTTGACTTGTTGTAGCACACGAACATAGCACATCTGGCACAAATCCACCTAATTATTGAAAATGTTAGCAGCGGGACTTCTCTGCAGTTCTCCATTGAATTGAATGATATCCCCGGTAAAGCGGAAGTGCCAATATAGCGGAAGTGCCCATACAACGGAAGTGCAAAAATATTTAAAAAGTGGGCGGGCGGAATAAGGTGAATAGACCAATTATTACCCTACGTCACACGACTGTCAAGCATGCTCAACTGCGCATGTCGGATGCAAAAGACAAACTTCTCCCGGGTATAATACACTTGGAGTGTCGATCAGGTCATCATATATCTCTGGCCACTGGATTTCAGGGCTTGACATTAACTTTTTGATGCACTTATCCTTTGGACAAGTACATTTACGTTTCATTTGTCCA
Organism: Thaleichthys pacificus; assembly: GCA_023658055.1. NCBI lineage: Eukaryota > Metazoa > Chordata > Actinopteri > Osmeriformes > Osmeridae > Thaleichthys > Thaleichthys pacificus. Next base: position 2,547,504 of record CM042869.1, read on the forward strand.
TGCACAAAAGTCACTTGACCCCGATACCTTTAAATAGCCTGACCAAGTGATCGGGCAAAACTAGCGTGGCTAACGGAGGTCACTTTCTCAGGCAAATGACGAATTAAACAGGCTCAGTTAAAGAAATCCGAGATGCTGGCTATCTTCAGCAGGCTCGTATCTACAAAAGGCAGTCCTCCCTGACGTTTTTAGTGTAGAATGGCGTGAACGGGCAAAACTAGGCTGGCTTGGGCAAAACTAGGCTGGCTAACGGAGGTCGCATTCTCAGGCAAATGATGAATGAAACAGGCTTGGTTAAAGAAATCCGAGATGCTGGCTATCTTCAGCAGGCTTGTATCTACAAAAGGCAGTCCTCCCTGACATTTATAGTGTAGAATGGAGTGAAATACAACATTGTGCACACTGCCAGTGAGCGACCCGAGTCTGACTGAGGCTAACAACGTCAAAACAGTGTAACGGGGACGCAGTCTCACTCAGATTGCCAGTTTTACACAAGTCACAAAAATAATCGGACCAGCTGGTTAAAAGCAGAATTCCCATATCTCTTGAAAGCTGCCCTGCTCAACCTTTTAGGTGTAGAATTAGGTGTAAAATTATGAACTTTGTGACATGACGTGAAGACATGGCTAAGACTATGCGGTCTACCGGGCGACATTCTCACTAAAATTTCTAGACTTTTGTAACCCAAATAAAAATTCTGATGTGACAGATCAATGGGGAATCACTTTCTCTCTTAAAGGCTGTCCTCCTCGACCTTTTTGGTGTTTTTAACTATTTGTATAAACCGTGTACTTTTCTAGCCATTATAAAGGCTATCCTTTCCCGGTTTTCTGCAGCCACATTGCGTGCGCATCCCGAATGTTTACAAACAAATAATTGGTCTATTGACAACGCGTTAAGAAACTTGACTTCAATTTGAATCAGTAAATCCAAAGGTATGAGTAATGTCTTGAATGGTCTGGCTTCAGTTCAGGTCTCATCTCACTAAATGGTAATATCGGCATGGCATAATGGTGAGGCTATATATTTATAGCTAGCTGCTTTCTTATTGACCTAGCTATCCACATAATGGCAGAGCGGCGTAGCTGCGGCAGTGATTGTCTCCTTTGTTAGGCGTAGCGACGGTTGCTAGCTTTGTTAGCTAACATTACCTGGCACTAATCACCCCCATACTCAGAGGCGGCGCTACCATTAGGCAAAGTAGGCAGCCGCCTAGGGCCCCAGAATGCCTGGGGCCCCGGTAATTTTGTTGTTGTTGTAGACCTGAGGGGTACATTTTGAGTTGTTTGTTTCGGCCACTAGGTGGCGGTGTCGCGAGCCGGGTGTTGACGAGGTGCATCTTGGTCGTTCTCTCTTTTCTTTTCTGTCCGAACATGAAAGAAGCACCTTTGAAACTGTAAACCCTGTAAACATCTAGGTAAATGTTGTAATACTGTTTAAAGCATGTATGTTAAAAGGTTTGAATTATACCTGTTCATCTTTTACTGGATGATGTTTTGTGTTTATTATTGATTTTTGGATGGATGTCTATGGATTCGTATGTGGCGGCTAACGCCAGTGTTTCCGTGACTGTATATTTATATTGTTTTGTTTTCTATGTCAGTGTTCCTAAGTCCACTGCCGTATTGTTTTGTATTATTTTGTTTTAAATCATTTCTTGGGGTGGCCTTTCTGCGAAAGGAACAGTTAATAAACAAACTCGAGAAAAGTAATTGTGTCCTGTGTGGGTCTCAGTTCGGCAGGCTACATAACATTGACAAAAATATTAAATGTAGTACGGTATTTTATTTTTCTGATTTGTTTCTCCTAAATATGTAAACAAATTATATCCTGCCTTCCATTACATTATTCACATGCGAGACAGACACAAACCCCCCTATATTGCACAAATGGTTTGTCCCATATTGTCTGTATTGGAGAGAAGAGATTTTGAAACAATATTATGAAACGATTATATGTTAGCGGTGCAGCAAAAAGACGTAAGAAGGAGGAAAACAAAACTTTCTTGCCACCCTCCCAAAGGTGACCACTTTTCTTTCTTCTGCCAACAATGTTAGCAATAGTAGTAGAGTAAGCGGCCCCATTATCCATTCAAACTCGCCAATGTTCCAGACCCCATTATCGTCCACGACCGTTTCTTCCAGGGTCCCATTATCGTCCAAACGATAATGGGACCTAGGCTATCTGCTAAAATTAGGAGAGACAAAAAATCGAGGCATAGCCTATCCTTATTGGATTTTAAAACCAGAATGTTATAATATAGGTGTGTATCTATATATTAAAGTACAATACTGTGACATAACGTTTTTAATTTGTATTATATCGTCATTTTCGTAACATTTCTAACGAGCGTCGAGAGCTAGGTGGATGATAATGGGACCCCTTACGCTAGTAGTTTAGCGGCTGCGGCTAGTACTACTAATGTGAATAGCTTAGTGGCTGCAGCTATTCCTGAAGACGATTTGACATTGACTCAGAAGGTAAAGAAATACATTATTTAGGGGCCTCAACCAGTCTCTGCCTAGGGCCCCCAAATCACTAGAACCGCCTCTGCCCATACTACCTGTACATCTTGCACATGAACACAGTGCTCGATAAGTAAATAAACGATTTAAGACTTCAATGTCTATGTTCTGTAGAGCATTTATCCGCTCAAGTACCTCTACAAAATCTACAATGTGCCAAAATGATATAACCCGACAAGCCATGCTGATCAATTTGATCTACTAAGGCCAGCATGTGATCTCTGACACGACTAATGTCTTCCATCATCTCTCGAATCTAGGTGTCCCTATCTGCCTTCGATCTTGTGCAGTTGCGTTGGTCTGAAGATAACCACGCCCCTCTCATTTTTATGTGAGATTGGAAATATGAAGCACTTGTTCCGGGAGTACAACGGCACTTAGGAATGCTTGGCTGGACCTGATGTTAGTTTCCTCCAGGATCACAATGACTTGTTGCTCTTGTTGGTTAGTTGTGACGGTTTTAAATTCTTGTACTCGCTGTGAAATATTTTACTGTTGATTGTTGTTTTGTCTTCTTTTCTACAGGTACACTTGAGTTTCATGTTGTTTAATTGTAACTTGTTTAACTGCATGCTCTTATTGTTCTTCCCTTTGGCACTTATTTGGTTTTTCACAATGTATGCTTCATGTTTTGGATGCTCGCAATGTTTGGGGCTATCTTGTTGTTATGATCAGTGACCTATGCTCTTTTGTAAAGCTCTCTTGGAAGTCGCTTTGGATAAAAGCGTCTGCTAAATGCATAAATGTAATGTAAATGTAAATGTAAATAAATACAGCACAGAAATAAATGTGGTGTTCGGAAATATATGTGACGTTAGGAAATAAAAGTCTTGATTCAGCTATATAATTATATGATGCTATATTTATTGCCATCTTTTTTTTTATTTTAGAATTTATTTCATAGCCTTATTTATTTATGTATTTATATACTTATCTATTTTAATTCTGACTAACTTGGCGTTCCATACTTTTTGCCCCTAATCAGGGTGTGTAGTTACCTTTTAACAATTCTACCTTGCTAATTCAAAATAAAAACAATGGAGTGATAGTGAGTCTGTTAAATCAAATGCCATGTTTGCAACTGAAAGGCCACAGGATGTTGCTTTCTGTCAGGTGCAAACGTTTTTCAAATCCTAATGCCACCTCTCTCCCATTACTGAAGTAAACCTGTGGGAAGTGGGATGTGCACAGATCCATGTCCTCCATTTTTGCAGCTAAGTCCTTTCCGATATAAGGCAGTTACTGCTGTCCCATTGGGCCGGTTATTACTTTTGCTTCGAACCTCACATATATACGATGAACCTTTCTAAATATGTGTACTTTAATCATTTAAGATTAAACTAATTTAAATGTAATGGAGCATATGATCATTGATCAATCTTAAACAAAATCCGACTCACTTCTTAAAATCTCCAACTGCCAGTGTAGAGTCCAAACAGAAGACTGCTGTAGGAGAAGAGTGGAAAAGACCACTCATTGACAAAACAAAGCTTTTGATGTGGCCAGATAAGTCAAGAGGGAGAAGCCAGCTGCACGGTCGAAGAGACCCAGCCATTGGCTAGGTACCAGGTGGATAGGCTATGTGGTAGGACTGCAAGAGTGGAGGATGACAACCTCTAACTGCCACTGAAAACGACCCAGCCACTAACCCAGCGGCTGCACAAAAACTACCCATTACAGTGGAAAGGACAACAAAATGACCCAACATGACTAGCTGTTCCTAAACCTAGGTAAAAGTCTAGGGGTGATCGGGAATTCACTGTAGCTGCTCCAAAACTCTGGAACAGCCTGCCCATCCAAATTAGAACTGCCCCCACACTACTCCTTTTGAAATTAAGCTAAAACATTTCTATTTGATCTGGCCTCCAATATTTGATGTGCTCTGTCTTTGTTTCATGTGTGACCTGTGCCTTTCTATATGTACTAATGTATTAGTACATATAGATGTATTTTAAATGTATTAATGTCATCCCATGTTTATGGACAGCACATTGGTCAACGACAGTTGTTTTTACTAGTGCTCTATAAATAATACATTGATTGATTGAACATGCTCAACCCAGTAAAATGACTCAGCGTTTGTTAGTGCTTACAAAAGCAAACATACAGACTCTAAAATTCTCCCACAACTTCCACAAACGTCTTGGTGAGCAGTCACCTTGATTTACAGGTTAACCTAGGGATGTAACCAGCAATCATCTCGGGAAGGTACTTCATACAATACCCCTCCCTTTAAAAAAGAGCAGGGAGCATGGACCACCAAATAATCAAAAAAGAACCCTTGTTTTGTGTACACTCATTCTATAATATAGACAGATTGTTTTTCCAAACACTATTATTTAACAATTCACCTGAAAACGCCTACAAAAGTCTAATGAAGGAGAATCAAAAGTCTTAAGGAGGAATTGTGTTTTTGAAAGCTAGAGCTATGTTGGAGGGCATAGCATGGCCATCATTTTCTCTTTCTCCCATGAGAAATTGTGTTATTTACAGTAATAAAGCTGTCCCATTACCCTTGGTTACATTCATGATTCCATCCTTGGCCTGTTCATAGAGTTTGTGTTCCACAAGACAAATAGACCTGTAAGAAGTCTGCTCTCAGGGCAAACCATAACAAGCACATTGCCATCCTACACATACAGAGGGTTACCATGGGACGAGCTAGTCCAGACTCCCTGCATCCCACACTGCCTCTGCTCAGACTGGCTCCTCATTGGTCAGTGGGTCCTTTCCCGGAGCGCCTTCCCTCTGTGTTTACTGATGTCATGGGCACAGAACAGGCCGTGGCTCATCTCAACATTACGACCTGTGTATACCTCAGAAAAAAAGAGAGAGAGAGAGAGGAGTTTGAGAAGAGGGTGTATGGACGTAAGGCATGTGTGTGTACGCACGTGTGTGCATGGGAACAGGTTTGGGGGGTGTCTGGATCCTGACAGCTTTAATGCTGCAGGGCAGCTGTGTCTGATAAACACACATTAATCAAAGGGGGGAGCTGGCATTACAATGGTGACAATCAGGGAAGGAGAGAGCCTAGTGAGAGTTCAGAACACTGTCCCCCTTGTTCTGTTTTAGATATGATCCCTGAGAATGGAAAAGGTCTGGAGCTATTGCAAGTTCAGACAGGGAATAGGGACAACACAAGCTGTTAGAATAACAGACTGTTGGGAAGAGGCAAAGGTAGAATGTCAAAAGAGATGGGGGGACAGCAATAAGAGTGAAGAATGAGTCTACAGGAGTATAGATTAAGTATAAAATATGGATGAAGATTGATGGGTTGATAAAAATTAGAAAGCTTAAGGAGATTTTGTCCTTCAGCTGATTTGCAGATATCCTAATAAAATTAAAATAAAATACTTACTTGAAATACTAGAAAAAGTCCAATGGTCATAGAGAATAAGACTTGATCTTAACTAAAAACATAAACAACAGTTAAGTCACTTGTTGAGTTCTGTCTTTGGGATAAGTGCAATAAAATGTCTATGAAATATATTTTATGTATGTTTGTATGTTTACAAAACAAGTCCCATCGTGACATAAGCTGTGGATTTTAGCATTAGGTAATTTACCAGATACCATGCATAGGAGATGAGCAACCATCAAGTGAATTCACATTCCTACATGTTTGGTTATTCATAGCTATGGAACATATGACAATGGCCTACAGATAACTAGTATGAATCACTAGTTTAGAATTCTTTATTTGTATTGGTAATTCTGGGTTGAACAGAATCTTCTTTCAGAAAGCCAAAAATGTTTCCTCCTTTTCCAAGGCATAGGCAATGCAGAATTTAAAACTATATTATGAGTTATTCTACTGTCCACCAGAGAGCAGCATTGAACTCCTTCACACTTCGGCATGAATCTCGGCAGGCGATAGCAGTAGTCATGCTGGGAGCCACTGTATTGTTATCATGGTGAGCTCTATTTATAAAAGCCCTGATTCTGTTCCAACAATGTTTCCCTCCTGAATTTTTTTTTTGTGTGGCATTTATATACACCTTACAAAAACAGCTCTGTCCTGCACTTGTTTTACTATAAGACCCCTTATGAGTGTTCACCGATAGACTAAACTAAAATGGAATAACCACAGTTAATCGAAAATAAATCACACATTATTATGATATGAATGGTTATGCTGATCTATTGTAGAATGTTTGTAGATGTACTTGTAATTTAAATTTATTGTGATTGTTTCACAGGCTCCTAAAAAGATGGGCAGATCACCTGGTTTGCATGCTAAAGATGCATCACCCATCAAATTACATCTAAAAGAAGGCATATCATAGCTAAGTGGTTTCAATTACAGTTGAAAAAATTGTGGTTTGTCCCACAACTAAACTTGAACTCTGGAGCAACTTAATATATCACCAGGCTCTAATGCCACATTAAATCCTGCAAAGTGATTTCAAAATGATGCTCATGCTTCACAATAAGACAGGGATTTGATTTTAATGAATAGATGAAGCTGCTCAAAGTGCAAGACCTGATGGATGACATGTAGCACCCTGGTGACCTAACACAATCTGAAAGGTTTGTTAGCATGTCCCCTATATTCTTTGCATTGTCTTGGCAATTATCTTAGCTGGACAAGCATTTCCCATAAAGCATGTACTTGGCATGCTATAATACCGATATCTCTTTCATATGACAATATGATACATCCAAGTAATGATACATACAGGATTGAAGCACAGTGACCTTCAGGGTCAAAAGCTTTATTCTCAGACACTAAGACCCTGGCATAAGTCATCACAACCTCTGACTCGCCAGACAGGATTATTTACTTGTGATTTTATCCCATGACATTAGATTTGACATGACAAAAAGGCGTAGTCTATTTTAATCAGCATGACATTTTTCAGACATGATATTTTGGACGGTGTGCTTGGGTTGCATAGGCTGCTTGTTAAACTCTGCAGCTGTTGTTTGTGGATGTGTCCAAGGAAACAGATGTAATTGATATACAGACTCAGTTACACTGCATATAATCCTCCATATCTGACAGATGTCAAGGATCCTAATACAGGAGCAATTTGTCAACTTCTCGTACTGTTAACATTGAGAACTGTCAATTAAGCTGAGCTCTGAGAGTGAGCGTGTGTGAGTCACAGAGAGGGAGGGAGGGAGGGAGAGAGAGAGAGAGAGAGAGAGAGGAGAGAGAAGAGAGAGAGAGAGAGAGAGAGAGAGAGAGAGAGAGAGAGAGTATAAGCAAGTCACTTGTGTGTTTGTAGTCATAAAATAAAAACATATCCATTCATTTCATGTTCAGTTAATTGTTTTAAGATGTTTTGCAAGATTCTGACCCAAAATGTCTAGCTGGCTACATTTTGATTTCAGGACAAAATCATGTCACTGTACAATGCGTTCAATACATATGCATGTTACATGAGAAAACATAGCTATCTGATATAATTGTTTCCACCACAATTGTCTGCAGTACAGTAAGTGGGTAGGACTGACACATGAGGGTTAGAAGGGGCTTTCCTATGACTGAGATGAGATGGAAATGAGAGGGAGGAGAAGGGTAGAAGAGGGGGAGGGAGGAAAGAGAGAGAGGTGGGATGTTCTAAACTTTGATTGGGGGAGGAGGAGCGAGGTTCGGTCAAATTGAGAGAGTCACAGCTCCATGGAAGATGTCCTCAGACACAGAAAGCTAAAGCAGTGTCCGTTGGCCTATCTCATATCTGTTTTGGGGTGTTTGGCTGACGAATGGACAGGCACCACCTGTTAACAGCAGTTTTAAATAATTATAGAATCCCTTCCCTCTGCATGGCCATGTACTGGTTAGAACCTCTCCTTCAGGGACATATAGGCCCTTTCCTTTCCATCACGTCCTTATCTCTTGTCCGTCCTGGGTCCTGTTTACTGAGGGCTTCGCCACGTCGACGTGTCCAGCCTTGAGACCTCCCGTAGTCTCCTTGGTGGGTTCTGTGAAATGGGCCATGACCCAGTCTTTGCTTCTCCCTGACATCTCTTTCTTTCTCTCTCTCTCTCTCTCTCTGGCTGTGATTTCATGGGAGGAGAATTTGTACTGTGGGAGAGGAGGGGATAAATGTTTGTATGTCATTGTGTGTGATGCTGATGTTTGTGGGTTGGGGGTGCGTGTGTGTGTGGGGGGGGGGGTTGTTTTGTGCCTGTGTGGGGTGTGGTGGGGAGTGGTGTTAAAAAAAGGATAGATGCAATAGAGTGGTCAAAAGTCTCTCTTTCTTTCTCTCTCCTTTTCAGCAGGATCATTTATACTCACCAACAAAGAGCTGATGACACAGAAACACAGGGCAGAACTAATTTAGGATCAGAATATATTACCGTAGCCTGAAAGGGACGCAGAATGGATAGTCCAGCGTGCATTGGTGCCATTACTGTAACGGGAAGGTCAGTCTCATTGAAATACATGATCCATATACTCTAGTTTAGTTATAGGATCAATGGGCCTCATTCACCAAATTAACAAATTTGTTCTTAAACCCCACTTCTTCATTCACCAATGTTTTCTTATTTGGGATTTGTTCTTAGGTAAGAACAGAATTTACGCACACCCAAGAGCACTCTTAAAAACAATTGAGAGCTGACATGTTTGCGCAAAATAAGTTTGTCCGTTCTAATTTAAAATTTCTCTCCTTTATAATTTTGCAACTAATAATTTTCATTATTTTACACATAATGATATGTTTGTTTGTTTTAATAAATACACTTACACTTCTGCTCATTTAAAAAGCACTTGTATGAATTGTGCTAGGCCTATATAAATAAACTAGCCTTGCTTTGCCTTCAATTCACATCAATTATGTTAGCGGGGAACCTTGCCATCCAATAATAAGTGACTGATCACGGTATTTATAGGCCCAAAGTAGGCCTATTCCACACACTAGAACTACACCACACACTGGCGTATTTACTGCTTTGTAGCCACTGCTGACGGTACTAAATATGCACACACACACATGCGTGTGTGAGGGAAGGCATGAGCGTATTGTGTGTGTGCGCACAATGTGTGTGTGTTTATCCAGGAGATAGGCCCTCCTCTCAACCCAACTCTGGTAGGCTGCCTTTCCTAATACGTCCATATAGCCGTGCAACAGTGCTAAGATCAGAGCTCAGGGCTATTCTGGTGCCCCTGGCCTGCCCAGTGCTGATAGGAAAGGATTAATGAGCCAGGCAGCTCATCACTCGTAATTAGAAACAACACTAAAAACTATTTTTGGGCCTGTTCCTATGGAGAAAACTTGACCCTTTAACCAACCCCCTCCCCCCACTCACCATCTACCCCACAACTCACACCTACCTCACACCCCTAACCTCGCTAGCAATGAGGAGGTAGGTGCTTGCAGTGTTGGAATAAATATAGGCCCATAAGTCCTGCAGCTATGTGACACAAGGTTCAATGGATGGGCAACAAATAATTCTCAACTCTGTTTCTGCTGCTGTCGTGATGTGTGGATTCAGACTTTGGGAGAGGGAAGAACTGGGAGCATGACCACCCATCCAGGGCTAAGTAGGATGACACTTGTTGTTGTTGTTGTTATCATAGAAGTCAAGATTTAGGAAAACTGGGAATGCTTTCGGTCAACGGATATATCCATAAACCTAGCGATGATAACAAAAAAGGCACATGACTCGAGCTAAAATGTAAGCCTCTGTTTATTTAAAACTTCACAAGGTAGGGTAAGGGATTACAAAATTACAGTGCTCAAACCGTTTCAAGGAAGGTAGAGGAGAAAACGATAGATCTGTTGGGGAAACTTTCAGCGGGTCATGCAAAAAGGTGTGGGAGAAGGCCTCCGTAATAATAGCACCCTTTGTGAAAAAATAAATCCAGCTGTCAATACTGTAGGTCAGTGCAAAAATAGTAATGAATGTGCATAGAAAGAAAGTAGTGACTATATAGTATATACTTGACTGTTGACTACAGACACAAATGCACTGTAAATCCACTGTGTAGCAAAATCCACTCTGTCCAGACTCTGAGCACAAAGCAGAAACTTTTAAACAAGTCTTAGCCGTGAAACAGTCCACATCCAATATGACAGTTTAAACTGTTCTAATACAGAAGTGTGTTTCCAAATAAAAGCCACGCCTCACACCCTTCCTGCAGCTGTCATTCAAACCAGGCATTGCCAGACACAAAGCCTTAAAACATGACCTCTACACTGTAGGACAAACATACACACAGCACCGAGAACCACAGGGCTCTCATAAACCTGGAAGACAAAAGACATGCCTTGTTTTCCATCCAGAGAATATTAGCACAGTACAACTATTACATTTAACAATTAAATTAAATACAGTAGGCAATTAAAAAAGAAATGCCTGGGCCACTCAGTGCATACAGTAAAATAGGAGCCAGCTAAATGTGGGGCAGGGTCTTCCTTTTTTACATTGGCTCAGGTGAAAAGTACCTTTTTTTTGTTGCAGATGGTCATCATGTACATAAATTCACAAGCTGTGGTCAATGTTTTAGACCTTTGTAAAAAAATAAAGGATGAAAGTTTCACTCCCTACTCTACTATAGACCTTTATCATATCCAAACATATTGTTGAGCACCAATATTACGTCTGAATACATGACGGTAGCAACCAGACATTTCAGTTATCTTGTGTGTATTTATTCAATGCTGTATATTGTCTTAGCTGTGCGACCCCTTCAAAAGACCATGTTTATTTTTTCTCTCACAGTCGACTGTCAAATGTCATTCTTCCTTATTGAGGAGGATTTATTGTAATCATTGGGTTTTTAGGTTCAAAAGCAATATAGTATGAAGTCTTTATAAATGTGGTATACTATATAATGCAAAGTAACTAGAGTACAAGCCCAAAGGACACTACGACACAAATATTACAATTGCACGTGCAAAGCAGTTTTTTAAATTAAAAAAGCAGTCTGTCTTTCCCATACTGAGTCAGACCAATGAAGTTCTATATCCCTTGCCTTCTGTTAAAGATCTCTCCATGTGAATTTTGGCCTCAGTCGAGTCAGGATGATTATGGGGCAAATCATAACATCAACACAGTCCTTTAATTACAGTGTGTGTGGCTGCCTGTTGCCTGGTTTTATCCAGCGTGTTTTATCCAAGAGCACATTTTGTTGAGATTCACACTCAGCAAAGGGTCACACAGCACATACACAGGCAGCCATCTTCTGTCAGTGCATTCTGTGTGGATTACACTTATACCAACACCCCCGCTTTCCCTTCAGATGTCATTACCGAAACACACTTACAATAACATGATCCTCAAGGGAAAGCTAAACAGGTGTTTTTGGATTTGAAATTCACATATAGTGTCACTTCAGTCTAGTTATGAACAAATAGTCCCTCACAGCCTGTGTGAGGAGAAGCTGTGTGCAAAGTGGCATTTTGTTTTTGAAAACTACTAAGAGACTGACTGCTGAAGGGGAGGAGTAGGTTATACTCCACAGCCTGGTTGGCTGCTGTCGGCACGCAAACGGCCAAATCAGACGCAAGCCCTCTGGTCAAACATGTATTAAGGCATCAATTGAGGCACTAGGGCCGCATGTGACAGCAGCACTCGCAAACACAAGGCAGAGCAGCCTATGTCCCTGCAGCGTAGCTGGGATGGGGAGTTTGAAGAGATTAGGTGAGGAGTTTACCACTTTTTACCCTGACTTCGGAAAATATGTCTCATTTGAATCCAGCAGTTGGACTCAACTTATTTCAGAGCCCTATGTTATCTTGGAACAGCTGAAAAGACTACTGCACCAAGAAAACGTTACCTACAAGGGTTAGACACTACAATAGAGTAGGGCAATGAGTGAGATATCTCAACCAGACAAGGGGACACTACAGTAGCAGGCAGTGATAATCTTAATGCTACTGTACAACAGCAGAAATGTGCCAAACACGATAGAAGCCCGCTCTTCTATCTGCTCCCAGTACTCATGCAGTACCAGGTTTTTATGGCTGTTAAATCTTATTATTTCAATGTATTGCTAAAGTAATAATGCAGATGGTGGATGTGGGGGTGGAAAACCAAGTTAGACAAGAAAGGTCAAGGCAAAATGGGACTGTGAGATGGTTTTCATGTATTCTTTAAACAGGACAAACAAAATGAAACCAACGTACAAAGACAACAACCGACACCATAAAGCAGTGACACAAAATTTAAAAAACACAACTTCCCATTCTAATACACAGCCTTGCAGCACTTTACAGCATAACTGTATGCATCAAAAACATAGGTCCCTACCTTGATGGTGCAATAAACAAAATGTTTTAATACAATATACCATGATAGCATGTCAAGCATCACATATTTGAATGTTGAATACATCAACTGTTTATCTCTTTAGGAAAAGCTTTAAGAAAAAAAAAATGTTTTAGAAGATCAATCCACATGAATGTTACAGCAGATTTTGTTCCAAAAGGGCACATTTTGCACTAGCAAAAAGAGCCGTAAATCTACAACAATTAACAACAACAAAAAATTTGTTTTCAGCAGAGAGCTGGAAACATTTTTTTTTATTCATTAACAATATATACACATAAGATCAGGCTCTCAAGTTGCATTCCACTCTGAAATTATTGCACAGTAAGCCACTACAGGCTCATCATGGTCACCCCTATTAACCCCGTATAAAAATAGAACAAGAACATTAACACACCAAACAAGTCTTCATCTTTTCTGACAGGCACTGCCATGGCTGGCTCAGCCAGAGCCTGCAAACATAAACATGTGCGTTGGGAGCTTGCGGTTAGAGCTGGAAGAGTTCCTTTCACTGGTAACTTCTATAAGCCCACAGAGCAGCTTGCCTTTTTTCTCTGAAAGCAGTTCATCTGTTTTCCTTCATGTTTTGCTCCTCACCGATCATGCATGGACAGCTTCCCACTGACCGCTCCTCTGTCAAACACGTCTGCTCTTCTGGGACAGCAGCCAGTTGGGAGCAGCAGGGATTCTGCTGTTTCTCATCGTCAGTGACCCGGAGCTCCAGCCCTCCGGAGACAGTCCCAGATGAGCAGGAGGGGATTCTCAAATAAAGTGCCTCTCTCTCACTCCAAACTGGACTAGTACCAAGTAGCCAGTAGCTCTTACACTGTATGTTGCGTGCGTGTGTAAGTGTGTGTGTGGGCAGGATGGTTGCCTAGACAATGGTCTCCACCCCCATCAGCTTGGGAGTGAGGATGCGAGGCGTTACACCGTTGTTGAGGTCCTCCTCGAACTCCAGCAGCTGACCCATGAAGTTGAGGTTGGGCGAGATGATAGGCCTTCGGGTCTTGACAAACTTGTACGCATCAGTCATGGTCATCCAGGTGTGCTTCATCAGGAAGGCGATGACGATGGTGGCCGAGCGCGACACGCCCGCCTGGCAGTGGATCAGCAGGGCCTGACCTGCACGCTGTGCTTCCTCTGCAAACACACAAGAGGAGGTATATACATAGGGCTCCACACACCCGGGGAACAACAAAGGTACCTTAGATGCACCATATAAACACTAAACACATCCAACAAACAAATTAAATGTGAAGTCTACAGCAGTTTTTGTAATCAAGTGTGTTTCTAGTGTTCACTTTAAAACACAGTATGCCTGAGAAGTCCATAGTTACACCCCAAAAAGCAGCCAACATACGCGTACATAGCCTTGGATCAATAAAAAAGTAGTTTGAATAGGCCTCAACCTCACCCAAGCCCCTGCTAACTCAATGTATATTCAAATGTATATTTTAAATGACTGACATGACAAACCTCGTCACATACCGTGTGGAGGAAACCCAATTCCATCACTTATTTGCAAGTGACAGTAGCACTGTGGAGGCTCGGTACATACCGATGAATTCAAACGCCTCCTCAAAGTATTGGCGCAGGTTCTGCTTGTTGCTGTCAGTGGCGGGCAGCCTCTTGTAGCTGAACAGGCCTGTGTCGTAGTGGTAGAGGGGCAGGTGGGTGGTAACATTGAGGATGTAGCTGATGTTCAAGCGCTGCAGCTGGTGGAGGTCCTGAGCATCCTGTTCGTTCCCTAGGTACAGGAACGGCAGGATGGGGGTCAGCTGGGCGTTCTCGATGTCTGGGGTGGAGGGCAGGGAGTGAGGTAGCGCCCCCGAGAGGCCGGAGGCCCCGGCGGAGTCCAGGCCCTCGCGCAGGTGCAGCGAGTGGTCACACAGGTGCTCGTGGTTCTGCCTGAAGAAACTAAGGCCTCCTGGGTAGGTAAAGAGGATCAGAAACAGGAAACGGTCAAACAAATATTGATGTTTGGAACTGAAATGTTTCTGTTTGTTGTGGGGGTTTGTCAGGGACACATCAGTGCAGCAGACAAGGAAAATTATCATATGAAAGACAATTTCTATGATCTGCTGTGTGGTTCAAATTGCCTTCCTCTAATAATCTTTTTTTTATTTTTTTATCTCAGCCAGTTCTATCTTTAGAAGGAGAGCATAACTGGATTTTGCATACCAGTTTTGATAGGCTGACAAAATAACAGACCACTGCATTACACAAAAAGGCTTTCAAATAAGATAAGTCCAACAATAAGAGGTGTGTATTGGGGAGGTGTGGAAAGGGATGGGGAGGTGAGGGTTGTAGAGGTGGGGTGTGTGTTGGGGAGGTGAGGTGAGGGGGTACACAGTGGCCCAGGGTATCAGTTCATGTATTGTACACAAAAGTTCAAATCCTGTCTATGTCACTGTTTGGGATCTACTGATCAACTGTCAAGCGGACATAAACCTTAAGAGGGTCATAAAACAGCCACACTAATAGGCCAGTGAACAAACAAATTAGCAGTTAGGTGGAGGGTTTTAACTGTAAAAGCTTGTTTTGTTCATCAACAACCTATCAAGCGGGCCATTTGGGGATTAACTTTTCAAGAGTTGAATGAATAATGTGGTATTTTTCACCACCACCTTAATATAACAATCAAGGCTTCTCTCTTATCAGGCTAGAATTCCCTAACAATGTGATAACATTGTTCCTTTTCTGGCTTAATAAACACATCAACAAATGTGTGTATTAAAGCAATTCTATCATTATTTGCAATTATCTCATTGAAGAAACCACAGAGGGCCCTATTTTAACGATCTGAAACGCAAGTATCAAAACGCAAAGCAAGTAACTTTGTCGGCGGGACTCCGGCGCGGTTGCTATTTTGCCGGCGGGATAAATGACTTTGCGCTTGGCGCAAGTCTAGGTTGCGCCAGCAAGGTTGGTTTGAAGTAGCTACATTACTAATGGGTGTGGTTTGGGCGTAACGTGCAATAAACCAATCAGAGCGTCATCTCACATTCCCTTTAAAAGCAGCGCTTGTTCCATGGCGGATTGCTATTATAACGGCGGATTTGCCAGGCGCACGCCAGGAGCGGTTCACAGCCGAGGAGACCAACGTTCTCGTCAGGGCCGTAAAAGATAGAGAAGTGACATTGTATGGGAAAGGCAGAGCAGTTTTCTCATGCTGCTCATTCAAATTCTTATTCTTATTTTTATATAGCCTAATTTATATTTTATTTTTTAAATTGTTATATTTTTTAATTGTTTAGTTCTTAGAATTAGTTTAACTATTGTACTTTTTTACTTAATTTAAGACCCGTATATGTTTATTGTTTGCACATTCCTGCCACAGTAAATTCCGTGTTTGTGTAACATAGGCTACATGGCGAATAAACCGAATTCTGATTCTGATGGGCATGGGAGAAGAAACCTACCCAAATTAGCTTCGGTTAAACAGGCATGGGAGGAAATTGCCACAGTTGTTCCAAATCAAGTTCACATACATAGAGATTTCTCATGAAAATCTTTTTAATCATTGACATGAAAGAAATGTAACACAGCTAGCCATACAATAAATCAAAACAATGAAGAAGACCCTGGCTTCGCCAGCAGTGCGCACGGGCCAAGCTTGCGCCCTTAAAATAGCATCTGAATAACGCGCCATTGACTTTAGACTACGTTTTTCCTGGTCTGTGGAGGAATTGTTTTTCTGAAACTGCAAAATAGCACCAGGGAACGTTTGCGCCGGAACACGCCTTATTTTTTCGCTGAACCGCCCCCGGTAGCGCAAAGTCATTCCCTAATTTACCGACGTGCTTCTGTGGAGGGAAAAGTCCACTTTGCGTCGAGTGCAAACTAGGAATGATACTTGCGTCGTTGACAAAGTCAATTGCGCTGGGTGCAAGATAAGGCCCAGAGTGTCTTTCTCCCTTTCAGAATGCCCGTTCCTACTCAGAAATTATTTATTTACACAGCACGCTCCCTTGTTTCCAGAGCTTTCCATCAGAAATTGGTTCACACTAACCATAAATAATAGAGTGTTTTGATAAGACCTGTGGCTGATACATTAATCAAAACTAAACTTTGGGTTACAAAATTTAAGACAAGCTTGGACTAGAGACTGCTACCGTTCTCAGATCCAGTATGTCACGCAGCAACATTATGGTTCTGAGTCATTTTCAGCATGATCTACTGGAGCAACTCCAAGAATAAAACTGATGACATGGTCATCTATGGAGAGAGATATGTCTCAAAAGTATTCGTAAATGCAAGTACCATGATCCACAAATGTTCCACGATTTACAAATGTGTTTTGCGATTCACAAAAACAACATTCTTAATCGTGATTTGTAAGTTTGCATTTACATAAATGTGCTATGATTTGTACACATAGATGTCTATTCGTAAATATATCGTTTGTAATTTCGTAAAATACTTAACATTTCGTGTGTGCATTTCTCATGGTCTGTCACTTGTAAATCTAGAATCTGCATGTGTGGATCGCCCAATACACGCGTCCAATCCTTCTTCCAATTACGTAATTTTGAGACATTAGGTACGTTCGACTTCATGCAGCGCCGGCGTCGCCTGCAGCCGCCTGCAGCCCGGCTGACTTGAAGCTGCCAATGGCATTCTCAACTTCAAGGCAGCCGGCTGTCGGCGCCGCCGGCACTGCATGAAGCCGAACACACCTATTCTTTTCGCTCTTTTGCGATCCACACACAAATAGCTTTTTGATTCACGCACGTAAGCCTCCCCCCCACCCCCCCCCCCCCACCCACCCAAATTACAAACGATATATTTACGAATAGACATCTATGTGTACAAATCATAGCACATTTATGTAAATGCCAACTTACAAATCACGATTAAGAATTTTCGCCAATATAAGTTCTATTCCCATGACACCTGCCCCGTGTCCTGGAGACACATGGAGACCACAGTGACAGATGAGGTGAGAAAGAGAGAAGGAGAGGGAGAGAGAGAGAGAGATTGAGGGAGAGAGAGAAAGAGAGAGAGAGAGAGAGAGAGAGAGAGAGAGAGAGAGAGAGAGAGAGAAAGATAGATAGATATAGCTAATGAGAGAAAGTGAGTGAGTGGCAGACCAACATTTGAAAGAAAGAAGTACCGAGGATACACATACTCTTATCTCCCAAATAAACATACCGGTACGTAAATTTTTTTTACCCGAAAAATCCACCCGGTACGTTCTTATTTTGGACGGTACTGTAGCGACCCTGAGTTATTGGTTGTAATGTTCATGTTTTCATTGGAGGGGCTGGGGGGGTTGTGGGATAGCTGGGATGGGTCTGTTGGCTGTAGCCTATATATAGGGGTGTTTTGGCGGGTATCGGTCTCTCTGTTCTCTATCCTGTTGAATGATAGCAATCAGTGTTAAGCAGCAGAACCGGAGCGATTAGCAGCATTGTTAAGCACATTGTGTTGATTATTGATTGAGTTAAGGCGTAGACAGTGGCCCACAACTGTCCGTGTAATAAATACCAGCACTTCACCGGTTGACTCCCGACTCTCATTTAGCATCCCGGCTAGGGGTGTTACACTGGTGTCAGAAGTAATTCGAACTGAGGTCGTGGACCGGCTAGTTTGTCTTAGTTTGTGTGAGACGATGGAGGGCACGGGACCTAGGATAAAGGAGGAGAAGACGGAGGTCAAGATCGACATGGGTGATTACAGTGCATGGGGCTCGTGCCCTGCTGGGGATGTGGATCGGAGGGAGAGAAACGGCGGCTTTGTGGGTGGTGTGCCCGCCAAAATGGAGCCAGCACGACAGGCCCGGAGTGGCACATCGCTGCCACCACCAGGCGACAGTGTGCAGACCCGCGGTGATGTAAACAGCTATGGCGCTGCACAGCACCCAGGGGCTAATGACAGAGTGAAGACACCACGGTTCTCTGGTGATGCCGACTTCGAGGCTTTCTTAGCACAATTCGAACTTTTAGCGGACTCGGTCGGCTGGAGTGTAGACCAGAGAGCATTGCAGCTAGCTATGTGCCTGTCAGGGGAGGCAGTGGCTTGTTTGTTGTTGCTAAGCCCGGAGCAGAGACGGGACTACAGGGCGCTAGTCGGGGCACTCGATAGGAGGTATGGTCGGGACAGACACCCTGAGCTCATTCTTTCGGCACTAGGTCGTAGGGAAAGACTACCGGGGGAGTCGCTTAGATCGTTGGCTAACGAGATCGAAAGTCTGACCCGGCGGGCTTATGGTCATATGACACCGGCCGTGCAGGACGAGCTAGCACGCGACCGCTTCGTCCTAGCTTTGGCTCCTCCGGAGCTGCGAGCACAGACTCAACTGGCGAGGCCACGCTCGCTGCAGGAGGCGTTCGAGGTAGCAAGACGGAACAAAGTAATCTGGGGAGAGTCTGTCGGGAAAGGATCAAGGGACTCAGCGGTGGTCGGGAGCGGCGGGATCATGCACAGAGAGTGAGGAACGACAGAGGTGGGCAGCCGAAGTGACAGAGCTAATCCGTGCAGTCTCTGTAAATGCTCCACAACAGCCCAGCGAACCCCGCCGTCGGCGCTCTGGCCCTCTAGTCTGCTGGGGGTGCGGCCAGCCTGGTCATCTACTCCGTGACTGCTCTGTTGTTCACGACTCGGGAAACGGGAAAGGGTCCGTGCCGAAGGGGCAGGGCGGACTCTAGACACGCCCCTATGTAACGGACAGCAAAAGGACCAGCAGCGGGTAGATACTAGACCTACTGATATTGTGGTGGTGGGGCGCACAACAGCTGGGGACTTTTGCCACGTTCCGGTGATGGTGGAAGGGACTGCATGTACAGCATTGGTGGACACTGGGTCAACTGTGACAATTGTACGGCCAGACATTGTTCCTAATAAATTGGCATGGGAGCCCACAGCGGTCCAACTGCGAACAGTTACAGGTGAGACTGCTCCAATGCTGGGGAAGAAGATCATGACATTGACTGTGGGGGGTAGAACAGTGAAACACTTAGTGTGGGTGGCAAGTGTTCAGGACCCCTGTATACTGGGCCTAGACTTCCTCAGAGACACTGGCTGCCAATTAAACCTAGGCACAGGCACTTTGAGCTTTGGAGGTGGGCCCGATGTTAAAATGTCCACACCTGAAAAACTGCTTAGTGGTGGGGGCTGCCGGTCAGCATCCTCTGTAGAGTAAGGAGGGGGGATGGGGGAACAGGTCTCTGCCACACGCACCCATCTGCTGTCTCCAGTGGCACCCAGTTTCACACCTAGGGACACCACTGAACTGTCACCTTTGCCCCAACATCCCGTGGAGGGGGTGGATCCCACTCTAGAAGCGGTGGAGGAGGTCTGTCGGAGAAGCAGCGAGGGGCTCAGCCCAGATCAACGGGAACGGCTGAGACAACTCCTGACTGAGTTCAAGGACGGTTTCGCATGGAGTGAACAGGATGTGGGCTACACTCACCTTATGCAGCACGAGATCGACACAGGCGACGCACGACCGGTAAAAATTTGGCCCCGCCGCATAGCACTGGCTCGACAGGAAGCAGCAGACAGGGCAGTGGAGGAGATGGAGCAGGCCGACTTCATTGAGCCGTCCAACAGCCCATGGTCAGCCCCAGTGGTGATGGTCCCTAAGAAAGGGGGTAAGCTACGCTTCTGTGTGGACTATAGGGGGTTGAACGCAGTGACGAGGAAGGATTCTTATCCACTTCCCCGCGTGGACGAGTGCCTCGACATGGTGAGGGGGTCCTCGTGGTTCTCCTCCCTTGATCTACGCAGCGGCTATTGGCAGGTGCCGCTCGCCCCAGAAGCACGAGCTAAGACCGCGTTCTCTACTCATCGTGGTCACTGGCAGTTCAAGGTGCTATGTTTTGGACTCTGCAATGCACCGGCCACGTTTGAACGTCTCATGGACCGTGTGCTTTCAGACGTCCCCAGTAAACAGTGTCTGGTCTATCTAGATGACATTCTGGCTCATGGGACCTCTTTTGAAGAGGCACTGGGAACGCTGAGGAGGGTGCTGGAGAGAGTGACGGGAGCGGGGCTGAAGCTACACCCAGATAAATGTCACTTCATGCAGCGAGAGGTAACCTTCCTGGGGCACCGCATAGGGGGGAGGGGCATCAGCACTATGTCGGAGAAGGTGGAAGCTGTTAAAGACTGGCCTGTTCCAACAGCAAAGCAGCAGGTCAAGAGCTTCCTGGGGCAGGCCTCCTGCCAGGTGACCTCTCCCGCGACGGGAGAGGTCACCTGGCAGGTAGTGGTTCCAAAGGCTTTACAGCAGATGGTGTTAGGTCAACTACATGGGGGACTAGGCTCGGGACACTTTGGGGCGACTAAGACGCTTAGACGACTCAGGAAAGGGTTTTACTGGGGGCGACATAGACGCAATGTAGAGGACTTTTGTAGACAATGTGACAGCTGTGCAGCTAGGAAGGGGCCACCTGGACAGTCACACGCACTTTTGCAACAGTTCCCTGTAGGGGCACCTTTGGAAAGGGTGGGGGTGGACGTAATGGGGCCTTTCCCAGTTTCAGAAAAGGGTAACAAGTATGTGTTGACAGTAATGGATTATTTCACCAAATGGCCGGAGGCATACGCCCTCCCTGACCAGGAGGCGGAGACGGTCGTTGAAGCTTTGCTGGGTGGGCTGATCAGCAGGTTTGGGGTGCCTGAGTCGATTCACAGTGACCAGGGGAGGAACTTTGAGTCAAAAGTGTTTGCAGAAATGTGCCAACGACTGGGGGTGGAGAAGACCCACACCACCCCGCTTCACCCTCAGAGCGACGGTCTGGTGGAGCGATTCAATCGGACCATAGCACAACAGTTGGCCATCGTGACAGCAAACCACCAAAAGGATTGGGACACTCACCTTCCCCTGGTCCTCATGGCTTGTCGGTCAGCTGTCCAGGACTCCACCAGCTGCTCACCAGCCCTTCTCATGCTGGGTAGGGAGCTTCGCACACCAGCGGAAATGGTGTTCGGTCGACCGCCGGAGGAAACACCAGTGCTGGCTGGCCTGGACTACGCCCGACGACTGCAGGACAGGCTTGAGTCTGCCCATGCCTATGCCAGGGAACAGCTACTGAGCGCAGGCATGCGACAGAAGCGGCACTACGATGTGCACGCGAGGGGGCGCCACTTTGAGTCGGGCGAGTTGGTGTGGCTACACAACCCAGCCAGAAAAAAGGGACGGTGTCCTAAGCTAGACAGTGCGTGGCTAGGGCCTTGCCTGATTTTAGAGCGTGTGGGAGAGGTGGTGTACCGGATCCAAACTCCACCAAGGAGGCGCAAGGTAGTGGTGCACAGGGACAGACTGGCCCCTTACAGGGGCAGACAGACAATGGGGGGTGACCAAACAGACAGTGGGGACAGTCATGGGGCAGGTCAGCCAGAGGAGACCTTCACAGAGGCACCAACAGGGACTCCAGCTGCGGCTGTGAGAGAGGAGACACTCGGGGGGGAGAACTCTACTAGACCTCAGAGAGAGAGGAGACCCCCAGGTCGCCTTAATGACTTTGTTTGTGCCCTCGGGGTCGAGGGCTTGTGAAGGGGGGAGCTGTGTAGCGACCCTGAGTTATTGGTTGTAATGTTCATGTTTTCATTGGAGGGGCTGGGGGGGTTGTGGGATAGCTGGGATGGGTCTGTTGGCTGTAGCCTATATATAGGGGTGTTTTGGCGGGTATCGGTCTCTCTGTTCTCTATCCTGTTGAATGATAGCAATCAGTGTTAAGCAGCAGAACCGGAGCGATTAGCAGCATTGTTAAGCACATTGTGTTGATTATTGATTGAGTTAAGGCGTAGACAGTGGCCCACAACTGTCTGTGTAATAAATACCAGCACTTCACCGGTTGACTCCCGACTCTCATTTAGCATCCCGGCTAGGGGTGTTACAGTACGTTTATTTTTTGGGGGAAATCGAGACATAATTTTAGAAAATTCCATGCATTTTTTTCGGAAGGGAAGATAAATGTAAACTTTTTTATGTGAAAACGTTAGCTACCTTAGCTAGCTAGCTACTGGCAAGTAGATTACATTAGCTAACGACATTAGCTACTGTAACTAGTATTGGTGAAAGTTCAGGATTGCATGCCGCACAAGACGCGGAATATGAGGTGCTGCGAGATGATGTCATTAGAAATATCACAGCACCTGCAATTGTGCTGCGCGGCAGTTGTGTCTACTATAAGTTTGTTGAGGTATACCAGTAGTCATGGCATGTTTGTTATTTGACAGATTTGTAACTATGTATTTCCAAGCTACAGGCATTGAAGTATTTTCCTAGCAATGCTTTATTTGGTAGTGGTTGTCATGTTGACTGTAAGCTGTTTTAGGAAAAGTGATAGTAGGCTAGTACATGTATCTTTGTAACTAGACAGCCTCTTTTTTTTACTTTGTAATAACTATGTATTTCCAGTGGTTTTCATGTTATGTTGCAGTCATGTTGACTGTAAGTTTTTGAGGAAAAGTACTACCATATATTTGTAACCAGACAGCCTGTTTTTTGAAATTTTCGAACAATGATTATGTATTTCCAAACTACAAGTGTTGAAGTTTTTTCCTAGCAATGGTATATTTGCTGTCCATTTCTATTCCTGATTGCAAGTGACAGTAAAAGAAGCGCACTTACACTGGTAGGAACACATTTTGATAGCATATGGACACAGTTTGCGTGCTGATTTGGCAATTTTCCGGGGGGTAGTTTTATTCCGGGGGGTACTTTTATTAGATTTTGAGGATTTGTCCGGGGGGTACTTTTATTTGGGTGATAAGAGTACATAGATAGAAAGCGAGAGAGACAGAGAGATGAAAGGGAATACAGAAAGTGTACGTAAAGACTGCAACATGTAACCTGTTAAAGGATATTTACATGTGAAGGAACATGTGAACATGTTACATGATGTATGTTACATGTGAAGGAACATGTTAACCAGTTAAAGGATGTATCAGGGCTGGACTGGCCAGTCCAGATGGCCGAATCGCCGATATAATTTATAGGCTTTTTTTTTTTTGGGGTCGGGCCGGCCCATAAAGAACTGACAGCGGCCCATTGGTAAAAATGTTTGGGTTAGGCCGGCCCATAGAGAACTGACATTGACCCATAGGTTCATTTTCTTTATTGGCACTGGCCTGACCCAATCAAATCCAGGAACCCCCTTCCTCTGATTCATAATATCGCCTTCCGCAGGCCCTAAGACAGGAGCTGTTGGCTAATGCGTATGCTGGTTTAGCATCGTTAATGTTTAGCATCGCTAAAAAGGAGAAATGACCACCAAAGCGCAAGGGAGGCGCAGAAAAGTTATGGGATAAAAACCTACAGGCGAATGCCACAAAATGTGCAAAAATGTCGAACATGTTTGGGGGGCTTTAGCTGCTTCAACTTCAGCATTACCTGTAGAGGAAGGAGAAGAGGTGGCTGGCTCAGAGAGGCAGAAACATACTGACAGGGTCAGGCAGGGTTGCCAGGTCTGTGTGACAAGGTCAGCCCAATGGCCAATCAAAACCAGCCCAAAACCAGCCCAATGGCCAATAAAACCAGCCCAAAAACCAGCCCAATATCAGAACTCAAAATATGCCCCTGCCAAACCATATACACTGCTTTTAAAGTCCAACAGCATTGCTATCATTGCCAAATGTATTGTAATATCTACAAAGTAACACCAAATGTTTAGTATGCCAGCATTAAAAGTAGTTTTCAGGAGGTTTTCTCCGGAGACTGAGAGCATTAGGCACGTGTGCACACGCACAGTGCTTGTGTGTATGTGGGCGTGTCCCATGTCAATGTGTGTAGGTGCTGATCTGGAGTCAGTTTGGTAGGATTTGGGTATAAATAAATTATTTCATTTAAAATATGGATTTTTATTTAAAGATATTCATGTAATTTACATGCAAAATAGGTCTACCCTAACCAGCGGACAAAAAATTCAACCCACGGCAACACTTCAAAAGTAGCCCAATTCCACGGGAAAACCACGGACCTGGCAACACTGGGGTCAGGGAAGAAGCCGAGGAGGAGGAGAGTGACCATGACAGGGCCATGGGAATAAAAGATGGAAGAAAGAGTAGTTGACGACGTGGTAAGGAGTAGGCAAATTAACAGGAACTCTCAGCAAGGAAGGGGGGCTGTGTGTGTGTGTGTGTTTTATGTGCACCCAATATGAATCTTACAATAGTTAAAATTTACAGTAAACAGTTTTTAAAAGTTGCTAAGCCAATATTAAGCAAAATAGTAATAATAACAATAATGGCAATAAAATATCAAATGTAGTCATTTACATTTAGTCATTTTGAAGAGGCTCTTATCCAGAGCGACTTACAGTAAGTACAGGGACATTCCCCCCGAGGCAAGTAGGGTGAAGTGCCTTCCCCAAAGACACAACGTCAATTTTGCACGACCGGGAATCGAACCAGCAACCTTCTGATTACTAGACCAATTCCCTACCATAAATATACAAATCATAACTCTAAGAATTAATTAATTATTTAAGTGTTAGATCAACATATAAGTCTTGAGACCCCTCTTGGAGGATCCAAAACTATCACATCAACGCAGAACACTAGGCAACTCATATCATAGAACGCACGCATATTTTAAGAGGACTGTCTGCAGGGAATCTGTCTGACCAATCATGGTGGGTGTGGGCCGCCTGGGCCAAAAATGCCAGGGCCGATTTTTTGTCCCAGTCCAGCCCTGATCATGGTACTTGCATTTACTAATAATTTTGAGACATATCTCTCTCCATAGTCACCCTCCCACCATGATATAAATAAATACACGCCTAATCTTTCTATGTGTTTTTGTAATATGTAATATTTTGTTGAATACATTCTGAAAAGCGACAAATAATTTTAACATTAACTTAATCTTCGCACTCCGATCTTGAGGGGGGCCACAATAATTAAATAAAAAGCGCCACTAAGCACACAGCCAAGATAACAAAGAAGTGGCTTCGGGACAACTCTGTAAATGTCCTTGAGTCTATTTTGGAATAACTTAAGCGATGTGAATACTTTCCAGATGCACTGTAAATAAGGCTCCCACATCACCATTAGCCTACCTCTTGCACTAAGAAAAATAAGAGAACCATGTTTCATTCTACACTTTCATGCTTTGCATTTTGAAGGGTAAATAAGCAGCAAGAAATGCATGTTGTATGCTTTTGAATCTATGCAACCTTCGAAAGTAAGTACGCATCCTTTTTTTCAAATATACAGACATATCAGTTCAATCTTGTAACTTTTTCATATTTAAAAAAATATTGTCATTCTCCAAATGTTTGGATGTTTGATATTAGTTTAAACAGTTGGTTAGGAGGGATACAGTAAAAAACTAAGAAAACTGCCCCAGATGCAACGGACGCAAGCACACCTCACAATTTCCCAAGAAATGGTACCCTCTCTAGTTATTATATACTATTATAGAGATACCATTGTAGATATATAATTATTGAGTATGTAACACTCAGTTGTTATTTGTGTATTGCATATGTTATTTACATGTAACATTAAACATGTTTGAGTCATTCCACAAAAAGACGACAATTTGTGTCCTAACATATTTTTAAAAGCTTTTTAGATAACATTAAACTAAACTTACAAGTTGTTTGTATGTGATTCTATTTATGTTTTTTTTTTAATAGTATCTAGCATGTCCCATTAAGAATATAACCTATAAAAATCCAATAATGTTAATAAAATCTCAACTTTGTTATAAAGTGCACACTGTCTTTTCACTTTTCAAAGTTTAATTTTAAATTTTTATAAATGATTGTAACATGTAAAAAAGCCATTTGTCAGTATTCCTCAGTTTGCTATCCTCTACTCTGGTTAAACTCTCCAATAAAATAGTTGTACTGTTTCTTAAGTAGTAAGATGCTAATGAAATGACATTGTTGGCCTAGTATGAAGACCATGGTACACACACTGCCTTTCTACACAATGTTTTCTTATGTTTTACATTGTTAAACACAAGGGGAAGATCCCATGTCATCCGTCACCCTAAATCAACCCTGTTCCTGTCAACCCTGCTATCGTCAACCATGTAATCGCCAAGCCTGTTACTTTTCCACAGGGACAGTGGAGTAACCGGGTTGGCATGAATACATTTACATTTTGCACTACACAATCAGTCAACCCTGTTACTGTTACCTAATGTCAGCCCTGATATTTGTAAATATGTATTTAATATTTAAGTTATTCCTATGTTTTACCAATAATAGCACATGTAATTGTTTTTATGTGTATGTAAAGTAGAGAGCAATCATCAAACCTGAAAATGTATAACAATCTGTAATAAATGTGTTTGCTTTGACGCAACATAAAAAAATATATATTTAGCTTATAAACTCAAATTAACAAGAGACAGTTTATGCTAAACATAATACTGATGTTTCAGACCAATAATCAAAATTATGTCTGCCGATAAATTACACATGTTGGTAACCCATATGTCGATGGGTCTTAACTTCACATGCTTTCCTCCATCTACACAGTGCCAGTGAAACCAGCAGTGTTACTGACAGTCAAACATACAAGCGAGATACAGGCTTGAGGAAATTAAGAATGGATTCCAGCAGGAGCTGAATACTTCCATTTCAGGGGAATTAAATCAGGAGAGAAAAAGACTGTCTGGCATAAACCGCTCCGTGTTATCCTCTACATTCAGAGACAGAGGGTGTTCAGATAAGTCTCTTCCATCAAAGCACTAGAGGGAGAGGAGAGAGAAGGAGAGGAGTGGAGAGGAGAGAGGCGTGGGAGGATTGAGGATAGTATCAAGGTGCTGTGATCTCCCTGCAAGAGAGGCAGACTAGAGGTAGACAAAAGTCCCTGTCCCAGCCCCAAACTCAGTCGACAGCCCCAGCTTCACAGAGACACACACAGACACACACACAGTCGATAAAAACATGGCACAGACCCAGGAGCTGCTGCCTCAACAGGACTCCATATTTACCAACAGCTGCTTCCCCATCTCTGCTAAACATGTGTGTGCGTATGTGTGTGTAAATCGTGCATGCGTGTTTTTGTGTGCTCAAGTGCGCTCATTTGTGTCTTGCTACACTGAAAAATAGTAAACTTTGTACTGATTGGATTGTCCAAAACACTGTGGGGAGTGACTATTCTCTTGGGAAGGATTAGCTTTTGTTGTATTACTGATATCTATACATATAATCATATACAGTAGCAAGGTGTCACACAATGATTTATTGTGTAATGACTATGAGTTGACAATATAAGTTTACTACACAGAGCAAAACAAGTCTCTAAAGCTACCCTAAAGCAACCATGTGGATTTATCTCAGAAGAAACAAATGGGAGAGCTTAAACAAATTACTTTGCAACAACTCTGCAAACCCGTCAACACACAATGGAAACGGGTTAAATAATCCTTGAAAAGTATCGGGACTGACAGTAAACAAATCTCTCTGTCCTTCCCTAAGGCCCAACACAGAAGTCTCAGAAATGTAGCTCCTAATTACAATACCCCCATGGCTTCATATACAACACCCTCTCTCCTTAACCCGCCAAGCAGTCCTGGTGTTTCTACCATCAAGTTCCACTGAGAATGTCCTACCTTTGAGAACGATGGGATCCTTGCCCTCCCTCTTTAGTGACTCCAGAACCACGTGAAGGGGCTGGGAGGGGGTCACCCTGGAGGGGTCCATGGTGTTGTCATCGTAAACCACGATCTCTTTGGAGAAAATGCCCTTGTAAGAGTCCTTGCCCTGGCGGCAGGAGATAAGGTCCAGCACGGTGATTTTGCCCTGCTGCAGCCTTCGCCGGCTGATCTTGTCCGAGCAGTTGATGTGAACGGCCCCCTGAATGTGGCTCTTGTTGTACTCCATGAAGGGCCTGCAGTCGATGATGACCGGCAAGGGCCCCATGGGGTGGCCCATGGGGCAGCGGGCCATGCGCCTGGCCAGCTCATTGGGGTGGATGACCCGGACAGGGGAGGCCTTGGGCTGGCCCGGGCTGTGGCTGTGGCTAGTCAGAGCCTCATGGTTGCTGACCATAGGGATGGAGGCCCCAGCGTAGCTGAGGTTGGGGCTGCTGGCACTCACCTGGCTCAGGCTGTGGCTCTTGCTGTGGGCGTCCTTCTCGTAGGTGCTCACCGAGCAGCAGCTGCCACTGCTACATCCACACGACAAGGAGCGCGTGGAGCCGTTGGATGAGGGCATATACGTGAGGTTGGTCGCCTGGATCTTCACCACAGTGGAACTGATGACCGTTTTGCCGCTGGAGGTAACGGAGTCCAAATAGCTGGTGTCCAGGCGCAGTCGGAGTTCCTGAGGTCGGATCGGCCTTGGCAGCGCCACCACAATTCTGTCGTCGAGAGGAGATGGAGGCATGGGGAGGCTGAGAGCTGACGTCTACTGAGAACTCAACAAGCCTGCGTCTACAGGAGGAGAAGAAAGATCCAGAAGAAGATTCCGTCAGGCCTAAGGGTGCACAGAGAGTAGCAGTGCCAGAATATATGCACTGAAGATGACACTGGAC
Organism: Thaleichthys pacificus; assembly: GCA_023658055.1. Taxonomy (NCBI): domain Eukaryota; kingdom Metazoa; phylum Chordata; class Actinopteri; order Osmeriformes; family Osmeridae; genus Thaleichthys; species Thaleichthys pacificus. The sequence goes on from CM042869.1 coordinate 2,576,696, forward strand.
CATTTATTTGCTGTCATACAAAGTAACAGTCAATCTTAGTTGTTCCTACACAATATCAAGTCGTTTGGAGATTTATTGAAGACTAAATGATTGGCCTGGATGATATTGCTCCTGAATGAAAGCTTTCTTATCTGTTTAAACATCCTGCAAAATAGTAAACCCTTAATAGCAAGCAAATATCAGCAACATACTGAAGACAGCAATTGGAATAGTTTGGTAACACATAAACAGTAAGTGTCTTGAGGATATTCTGCACATATGTAAAGTACCATTTGAACAGTCAAAATATGGGCCAAACAGTAGGATTTACGCTATTGTTGAACAAAGGTTATAGTGTCGGTGTGACAAAATACTGCATCAAGGCAGCTTACGCCGCAGTTTGGTCTCTCCCTTCACATCACATCTGGAACAGTCATGGGTTGAGAGAAGCTGATTTCCCTCAAACGTTTTAATAAGCCATGTCCTCACACATTAAAGACAGACACTCAAAATCGCGGAGCCTGCCCATAGTGCAATTTTCCCAACAATTTTAGATACTGGCTACAGTAAGTACAGGGGAAATCCTTCAAGATCAATTCATTCAAGAAACCGGCATGAGGACGTGCTGGGAATGTGATATGGGTAGCCTATTCGATGCACATTGACTGAATCGTATTAATAGCATTATTCGCTTTGAACACAGCAATTATTTAACTAAACATTATTATAAAAATGTGATAGGATGCCTATAACACTGCCATTGCTGTAACCAAATACAAACTTCACGTATTTAAACCAACATTTATTCAGAAAAGAACACACCGATTGACTGCATGCAATCTGCTACATTATATTTCTGTATTTCAGTATTTGTAACCATATTTGCGGTAGCCCATGCTACATCACGTGAATTTAGATAACGATGCCTTTTAATGTTGCATTCGTCAGTAGAGCTATAACCGTACAATTTTCTAAAGTTGAAGGCTAGACAATATTGACCCACACCCTTAAGATCACTAAAGTTTACTCACATTTTTTTAAGTAATATCTTGTGCGCTCCGATTTAATGTAGACGTATATTATTTGCGCTCACAGAAAAGGTTGACTCCATTCAGCCTGTCCCAGTGCCGTGGGTACGCAACATTTTTACTTTTACCCTGGTCCTCTGTAATAATATACACGGGGGTCAGCCAACCTACCGAAGTCGCACTCTAAGATTGACGCGGGTATAAGCCAATAAACGACTTCATTAATATTAAATTAACACGTTATATATCGTGAGAGCCAACCCAACAGTGGGCGGAGGGTGTTCGCCGGCTGTTAAAATCAGCTTTCCGATGCTAGGACTGTCGAATGAACAATGCTCATAGTCCCATGTCCTACTAGGCAGGGGTGATGTCATTGGCAACCAATCAAATGGCTCTCTGGCGAACAGGGGAAGAGCAAAGTCGACGTTGGAGACACACTACTGATAGATTCAGTGTGATTGATAGGATGCACGGCTATGGACACAGTGCTCCCATTGAGGTGTAACATAGTCTCAAACACGCTCTCACCCACATTCTCTCACTCACACACAAACGCACACTCTTACCTATTTTGATTTTAAGAATAAACAGCTCTACATTTACAATCTAGGAGACTAAGTGAAAATGCTGCATATTTACATCAAACATTCACAGTTAGAACTTCGCAAAGTTGACTGCTCATGCCAGTGGGGACCAGACGAGGCACAACCCCACTCAATACAACAGACACGACTCCTGAACTGTGTAAAAATGTGAGGTAACATTATGAAAGGTAAGTAGTGATCTTTGGAAGCAGCCCCACATAGAAAGTGCCAACTTGGCTGATAGCATGGCCCCCACATGTCATGACACATGTCATGGTGTAAGGGTCTCACCAACACCAAAGCCAGAGTAACATCTGAGCTGGCTATAAATATCCATTGACAGCCGTGAACAATGCAGGGCATTCAAAATTGCTTCTATTCTTAGCAACTGTGCAGAGAGCCATTTTCACCATAATATTCCAGACAGACTATGGTTTGGGAGTTAAAAAAAACTAATACTGATAAAGTTGATGGGTGGCATGATAAAAGGGGAAGTAGCATAATCAAATTTACATAACATTCAAATAAGTACTCAACCATTGATTGAATATAGCAGCAGCTCTTGGCAATAATGTGAACACAGCTCGTAGATTTGTCGCTCATTGAAGTTAGGTTTGTGCTCAAAGCATGGCTAGTTTGGCATCCTTGTTTGTGTACACTTACTTGGCGAATAAACCTGATTCTGTTTGCTGAGCTCAGTACTTTAAACCCACTGTGATCATGAAATGATCAATACAACAATACAACTATACATCTGAAAGTCTCAATATAGTAGCTTTCTCTTAGTTGAGTTCTCTTAGTTTTCTCACCCAAAACAATGTTTAGATGGATGATATCTATCACTTATGTAAACTTAACTGGTTTAGCCTGGTAGCACTTTGGAAGGAAAGTATTGGTTCAGTGTTGTCAAAGAACTAGTAATGCCTGTGGAGGGAGTTGCCAGTGTTGGACTAAGACAAAGAATAATGAAGTATGTTACTGTAATAGTATAGTATTAGTTCTTGTTCATCTCAAGAATGATGCGGTCACAACAAAGTTGACTGATCATTTAGGTACTTGGGACTAGAATGCCAAATTAATTCTTATTAAGACAAACTGAAATTCAAATATGGAGATGTGTTTTTTTCTTACTCTGTGTGGAAAATGTGACAGTTCACAGTGTGATATTTGTCAGCCTTAAAGCAACAGGAAGACCCAAACCACTTCCTGTGTTCACTCACAAGTAGGCAGAGAAACAACATAGGCAGTCACATTCAGACCAGTACAAGGTGAATTTATAAACGTATGTAACCCTAGAAACAGGTTGTACTCACAGAGAACACATACATCAGTTAAAAGTAAACCCAGTAGGCCATGTTCGAGTTAGATGATACTTGTATGTACAGTTTTGGCCAAAAGAACAAGCAGTGACACTTTTTGTTTCAGTTGTCGTGGTGTTGATTTACATTGTTTTTCTCTATTATTGTGCAGAGTGATCAGATGCATTTTAAATAAAAGCTTCATTGGCCCCGCAAAAATGACTGTATCACAAAAAAACACATTTCACAGTTTTTGGGCCCTAGCATAAAATGACCAGCTAACGTCATTTCACTGAGTCCTTTCATCAGCACATAGGAAAGTATGAACAAGTTCTAGTCAGGTGAAATCACTTTATTATTCTTATTGGATTATAAGAGCAGATAGATTGCTATATAAGGGGGGACTCTTTAAAAAAAACAAAAAACATTTGCCAATAAAAGCCTTTAAAACCTATTGGGTGTGCTCAAGCCTTCGGCGAGAGCACAACCTTTGTTCTCTCACATATATATTATTATTTTTATTATTTCTTTTTGCCCCCCTAAATCTTCGTCAATATTTGGCCTACATAGACAACCTAGGTGTCAAAAGTTTCGTCTTGGTAGCGATTGAGTTGCTTGTATTTTTATTTACGTTTGGGATTTATGTTCCGTTGCATGGTTTAGGCTCAAGTTAAGTTTTTGTGGCGAAAAGTGAAGCTAACGGTGGCTAATTTGCTAGCCACAGTCACTGACGTTACTAACGTCACTACGTCACTAACGTCACGAAAACACGCGTGACTACCTGTACTCAGAACATTCGTTTCGCATCTGTTAAGTTGGGGGATAGCTAGGCTAACTATAGCTTTACTGCAAGGCAGCTGCAGAAACGCCACAAGCAAAGAGGCCAGGGTGATAACTATTTACTCATTTTACTTTGTGATGTGAATCACAATTGTGAAATGTAATGTACAATATTAGCTGATATTATTAAGGAAGTAGGCCCACATCTACTTTCGGGAACGGTAGTCTACTATTTCACTGAAGCATTAGCATGACATTAGCCTCTGTTGCCCGGGCAACACATACTACAGTGGTCTATAATGCATCTGTTTTCAATCGTTAAAATAAACAATCCTCACAAATACATTTTCGTTGTAGGATTTATTATGACATTACATTACAAGTAAACGATTTGTTGGTGAAATTATCATTACCTGTGGTTTCAAACCAGTGTTTCTCACTGCAGCGCTGTACTTTAGCCTACGCGAGACACACTACAAAAACATCTACAGTACACAGCTGTTTAGGAAGTCAAACGGCGACAGAACATGTTCGGCACTCCCCTTACTTAAATCAAAAGTCTTTCAATAGGTGAAACTATCTGACTACTTACCTGAACTTCATTGCCACAGCCTAAACCTTTTCAATCTGTTCATGAAAATAATTAATTTCAGCCTAAACCGTACAACGGAACGTTACATCGAATTCAACCAACGCAATCGCTACCAAGACGAACACAGCAGTAGTCTAGTACTGTTGGTACTGACAATGATCGCTACCAGTGAGCTTTTTATGAATGAGCGATTTTCCACTAAATAAATGTCCATCTTATTTACGTTTTTGGGGGCATATTTTCAGTTAGCAGATGGTACTGTTTGAATCGCGATTCCATCTTCTACTGCCGGTAACGTCGTAGAATAATCTTCAAAGGGGGTTCTTTATTAATGAATGAATGCAATATGAGTAGGCTAAATGCCTGAAAATATCACGAGAAGGGAAAACTTAAAAGGACGTTTAAGTCATAGAGATTAGGTCAATTTTTACACCGGTCTGCCAAATGTATTCGTTTTGATTCAGCTGTGAGGCTGCCTCTTGCAGGGGAAATGAGAAGACATCATATTTCATTCTACACTTCACTCGTATTTTGAGTTGTAAATGAGCAGCAAAAAAAGATGCTTTTAAATGTATGTAATCTTTATAAATAATAAGTAGGCCCTATGCATTTTTATATAAAATATACAGAAGTATCAGTTGTAAAAATGTAATTAAAAAACGGACCCCTGTGCAACCGACGCAAGCAAGCACACCCTACAATTTCCCCAGAAATTGTACCCTCTCTAGTTAACAATTGTTATTGTTGATTTATTTGTTGTTACTTTTAGAACATACAATAATAGCATTTATAGGCCTACAATTACTTAAATGTGTAGGCATCATTATTTGAAAACTGAAACAAGTCAGGAGTGGTTATAGTGGTTTGATTCAATATTGAAGAATTACATGAATTACGAATATTTGGGTTTGGGTATTGTGTGCCGTGTTAGATGGGTCTTGATCTGGTCTGGGTCCCCAGGAGGTATAGATGTACATTCACAGAATGGTCATATTTTAATGGCAAATTCATGAGTCATAAGACTCTTAGACATTGTATTCATTGATATTAGCAGACACTTTTATACAAAGTGACATACAAATATGGGGTTTAGTGCTAGTTGGCACAGCAAGTAAATTAACAATTTAGTGTAATTGAGAAGGATATCGATACACATTTGTACTTTTCTCCAAACTATCATATTCTTACTCAACATATCGATAACACAGGCAAACTGACAACTTCGATTGGGGACTGGGCTGTGAGGAAAGGCAAAAACCAATGACAGCTAGCCTGCCAGTTGCACAGTTTGCTGAAGGCTTTTAAAACTATAGTTACAAAGTAAAAACGAATGGGTGAAACTTCATGGTTAGTTACAACTTTTAATTGACAAAATTGACAACAGATGTTAAAAAAACTTGACTTTAATCGAAGGATCGCCTCACATGGTCACTTCCGGTCTCACGAGATGATAATACCAGAGCCTGTTTAATTATATATATATTATATATATATATAATTAAACATTATATTAGACATTCTCTGATAATACCGATATGGCATAATGCTGAGCTAGCTGCTTATCTACCTAGCTATCCACATAATGGAAGACGCTTGGCGTAGCGGCGTCCGTGATTGCAGACGCTTGGCGTAGCGGCGTCCGTGATTGCAGACGCTTGGCTTAGCGGCGTCCGTGATTGTCAGGCGTAGCGACGGTTGCTAGCTTTGTTAACATTGCCTGGCACAAATTACCCCCCATACCTATCTGCCTTCGATCTTGTGCAGCTGCGTTGGTCTGAAGATAACCACGCCCCTCTCGTTTGCATGTGAGATCGGAAATAAATACAGCACAGAAATAAATGTGGCGTGGAAATAAATGTGGCGTGTAAAAGTCTCAAAAAATAAATAAATGTGGCATTAGGAAATAAAAGTCCCATGAAATAAATAAATGTTGTCTTTACAAAAACGTCATTTTGAAATAAATAAATGTATTTATTTACTGATGTCGATAAATGGATTCAGCTATATAATTATATAATGTTATATTTATATATTTATTGCCATCTTTTTTTTATTTCAGAATTTATTTCATAGCCATATTTATTTATGTATGTATTTGTGGTGACCATTTATCCTGCAGGAGTGTCCCTTTTGTTAGTCACATTGTTGGCGCCGACTGGGGGTTCTTTGACGCTTACCGTATGAAATAAAGGAGATCCAAAGAGGTCCAAGTACCGTTGTAAGTGGTTGGTTTATTTAAATGGATGTTTACACCTTGTGGTTTGAAAATAAATAAATAATGCCTTAGAGCACAAAGAGCAGCGAGGCCTATCCTCGACCAACAAGCCAGCAGAATGCAAGGTCAAAAGCTGTGTGCTCCCAGTCAGCCGCACCTCCAACCGGTCACTCTCCTATTTAACGGCCTTTTGACCTGTAGAGGGCACAAACCCTCAGCCGTGTGAGGCAAATGCAAGCGTTAAAGCAACATATAAAATAAAACACAGAAATGGCTCCTACAGTATTTATCTATTTATTTACCTATTTATTTATTTTTGACTAACTCGGCGTTCCATAAGAAACATGTGAAAGGATTATCTACAAATACTGAACTAGCAAACTTTGCAAAACACAAAATGTGTCACTGCCACTATCTTTTTTTATATACATGTAGATTTAGTTTTCCTTTCATTATCCTAAAGCCACCAAAGATATTAAACATAAATACACTGTTAAAAGATGAACTCATAACATATTTTTTGGTCCATATGGCCATTAATCACAAGTTTAAACCATTTTCCTCAGCAATGGTGTATATTTATGAGATGATATGATGCTGCTGCTTTCTCAGAGAAAATGGCACAGATGGGCATACTGCTCTCAACAGCTTGGAAAGCAACATGTCCAGTGACTGGAAGGAGAGGCTGTGCCAGAGATTCAACAGTCTGTCGACCTGTGCCCCCATAACTATGTAGTATAACTATGTATTCATCAAATTTGAGTCTGTGTTACTTTGCTACACTGGATTATTTTACAGACTAGGATGAAATTTATAAAGAGACAATGGGATGAGTTAAGGAATCCCTTGCTGCAACCCATTTTATTTCAACATGAAATATCACTACTTTAATGGCAAAATTGATTTGGTTATGTTATTGTGATTTTTGTTTTACAATACTTTACAGAGAATAGTTTTTTTAGAAGAAAGTCTGTTGTTTACATTGACTGTAAGCAGAGACCGGTGTCTGACAGATTCTTGACTAAAGTCCTGGTTTACATCCAGCCTTAGCAGCCTTATCCCTGTATTCATAACAAGCCCAGTTCCCCCGAGTTGGGCCGTTGTGCTCAGTATTATTCATTCAACCAGGCATTTCCTTTAGCCCTAAGAGGGGGTGAATCACAGTCACTTAGCAACTGCCAAATATTATTTTGTTAATTATAAAAAGGAAACACTGTGCCACTCCCAAACTCACTTGCTCTCATAAACACAAATCCCCTGATATAATGAATGATACACTGGATGTGTGTGTGCATTATTGTTTCAACTCATGCCATGTTGAAATATCTAACAACAATCTCAATAGTACAAAAACGTATCATTCTCCTCGTTTATGGTTGAACAATGACTAGTTATGATATTCTGCTTTGAATACTGATGGAACCCCACTAATCATGATCTGGCTAATTCGGTTCTTCGAACACCCATGTTGTTTATAATTAGTATAGCTGGATTGAGTTATGCGTTGGTCTAAAAGGGGGTATGTATCGATAGTAGAAACCTTGATCAGCAACGCGCCAACAGAGCAACAGCTTGCTCGAAGGTTACTCTGAATTTGAAGATTTTATCAGAACGCCAGGGAACACCTCAAAGTCTGCAAAATCCAAGAAAGAGGGCTGGCAAAAAGTAGCAGACCAAATTAAATGTAGAGGAGTGACCACGCGTTTTATCGCTTATTACAGTAAGCTAGGCCTATGTTTTTTTTTTTCTTCATACTTTCATATTTTCATTTATCATCTTTAATGTCGATGTGGTTTCAACAAATTTATTATGTAAATGACACCCTCACAAAAAAATTATAGGCTATCCTCTCAAAAAGTATGGCTAGCATATCGCGCTGTGCTTAAGGAGCCTATCTATCACACAATGAGCAATTAATTCGGTTTCATGTTCAATTCTTCTAATTATTCTTGCACCTTCTGCAACAGGTTCCTGTAGTAAAAACGGACAAGACATGTCTGTGACAGACTTCCTGTATCACCTCTGCTTGTAAAGCCTCAATCTAATCGTGTTTACATAAAATAAACCTGCTCCCGAGCAGGTTTAAGTTTACGGACCTGTTGCTATGACAGCAAGTCCAGGATGAGCTTCGAAGAACCGAACAATCCAAGATATTGACAAATCGTCAACAATCAAATCCAGCTAACTGAGTTAGCGACGTACGGAGAACGGGCCCCTGGAAGGGTTTAACACTGGGCAGGTTTTTGAGGTACTGGACCCTCCGTCATGGGATGCAGTTCATTTGATGCATACTCTGTGGAGAGCATTCTCCATGCTGCTCGAATTGATCTGGACTTATGAGATAGATCCCTAAGGTCATGGACAACAATCACACACATTACACCAGTACTATATTAGGAAGGTAGGCAATGCACAGGGGATTTCCTCCCAAGTCTCAGCACACAGAAATAAAAATAAATGTTGTCAAATACAATATCTTGTATATTCAAGTCTGACGTGTCTCCGGTTCCCATGCTCGCGTCCAGAAAGGCCACGGTGTAAACTGTCTGGCGCAACTGGACTTGGCTAGACGTCAGAGCAGTGCACGTGAAGATGTATCCACACAGTCTCCTGACCTGTGCCCATTTTCCTCAGTTGAGACGTGGGGGTCTGTCCCTGAACACACACACACACCCTCCTTTTGGTTGAGTAAGTATTTGAGCAGGCATCTGTACAATATTTCATACTGTAACAGATAATTTTTTATTCTTTAACTATTTCAATTGTATGATAGCGATGTAGAAACAATCATACTTGTTTAGTATACACTTTGGCAACATTTAGTGCAACAGTACAACAGTCAATTGGTATATTACACTGCTACAATGGGAAGAGTTGCTATACAAAATAACCAACTATCAAGAAGGCCAGCAAAGAATTAGATAACACATCAAGAGCTGATCACATGACAAAACACATTTCTATTCTTGTTGTTACTGTTCCACTTCTCTGAGCATGACGTGACCTAACTGTGCTTGGCTACTGACTAACTAGGTGAGGTCACGCCATTCTATTCATTTTCCCTTTTAAACAACAAAGTGGGACTATGTCACCAACCTGATGACAGTGCAATTGATGGTATGGGACTTTTTTTTAAAGAGAAGTGTAGAGAACGAAGGAGAGAAGAGGGTTAGAGAGAGGGTGAGTGTAAGAGAAAGCAGAGAGTGAGAAAGAGAACTAAATTCCAAGCAATCTTTGTGGTCCGCTGATGGAGTCTGGACAGCAGGATGACAGTGGTGGTGCCTGTGACAGCGGTGCCCTGAGTCAGAGGGTGACATCAGTCCCTCCCTGCCTGTCAGACAGGTTGGAAAAGGGCTTAGTCCCACGGTCTCATTGTGCTCTGGTTAATGCTGTCATTCAGCCTGCCACCAGGCCTATTACTTGTTAATCTGACCTCACACTGTTTCACAGCACAAAACCACACAAACAGTTAATAGAAAAAAAGACAGATGAACATACAGTCTGTCTATATGGTACAAAAATATGCACAACTGGTCAGGGACATCTGCCTTGCTATTTCAATAAATTAAAAAAATTGAGAGTAAAAGGAAGTTAATAATCAACAAATGAAAGGCCACATCTCTTTCAGGATGTAATGGATATGGAAATGAGGAGACTGGCAGATCAACATGCACCACTGTCAAACTCCCACAGTCCTTGTGATGTGTCTTCATAACTGGATTTTCCAACCACAGAACACCCCATACAGACATGGCAGACACATGAACACACTCAGGGCCATGTTGAGGGAGTTGTGGGCTCTTTGCCTCACAGACCAAAATGAAAATGAGTCACACACAAGTGCACAAGTCACTTGATAGCCTGATACTATACATGCAGTTGTTGCTTCACAGAAAAGCATTATTAAATGGTGATTCAAATGACTAAAATTATTTTCTGAATAGTAAGCTAGTGTGAAATGTGCCAGTTTTGCAGGTCACTGAATACCACGGATAGAATGACTCTTTAGACAACAGTATGTACAAACCATAAACCTTGTGTTGACTCTTTCTCTAAACCTTTAGGTTATACTAAACATCACCTCTTCACAGACAGTGAGGCTTGTCATAAGACTCTAATTGACCATGTTTGAATGTGTTTTACTAATAACTGAAACACTTTTAAGTGTGTTTAAATACAAAGCTGTCACCCTACCACCCTCAGCAACAGCACTAAATTCCCGTGGCAGGTAACTTGACTGCCCCCTGGAGGGAGGGAAGGTTACCTCTGACTTACCTGTGGTGTACAATCAACACTACACACCTCAGATGACCTTGTAGCTGAGGTTGTGGATACATTTCTGAGTAGGACAGCTGTCAGAAAAACCAAGGTTAAAGAAACGATGATCTCGTTGAGCTAATTAATTTCAGCTGTTGCGTGTCTGTCTGTCTTGCCACAATAATTGATTGCTGACATAAAAACTGTTTTAACTTACATAGAAAAAACCCTTCCAAAATCTTCCCTCTTTCCTTGGCCCATTGACTGGACTTGATGGAATTCAAAGTGACAATGTGATTGCCACTTATCTTGTGCAGGCATGCAATAAATTAAACTTCACCCTTTCAGGCCAACAGGACTCAATGACTACAGACCCGTCGCCCTGACCTCTGTGGTTATGAAGTCTTTTGAGCGCCTTGTGCTGGCACACCTCAAATCCATCTCCGACCCTTTCCTGGACCCACTGCAGTTTGCCTACAGAGCCAACAGGTCGGTGGATGACGCCGTTAACATGGCCCTCCACTTCACCCTACAGCACCTGGACTCCCCAGCATCCATGCCAGGATCCTGTTTGTGGATTTCAGCTCTGCCTTCAACACCATCATCCCCGCCCTGCTTCAGGACAAGCTCTCCCAGCTGAACGTGCCCGACTCCACCTGCAGGTGGATCACAGACTTCCTGTCTGACAGGAAGCAGTGCGTTAAGCTGGGAACACAAGTCTCTGACTCCCGGTCCATCAGCACTGGATCTCCTCAGGGCTGCGTCCTTTCCCCTCTGCTCTTCTCCCTGTACACCAACAGTTGCACCTCCAGTCATCCGTCTGTCAAACTTCCGAAGTTTGCGGAAGACACCACCCTCATTGGGCTCATCTCTGACGGGGATGAGTCTGATTATAGGTGGGAAGCTGACAACCTGGTGACCTGGTGCAGCCAGAACAACTTAGAGCTCAATGCTCTTAAGACAGTGGAGATGGTTGTGGACTTCAGGAAGAATACAGCCCCACTCACCCCCATCACCCTGTGCGACTCCCCAGTCAACACTGTGGAGTCCTTCCGCTTCCTGGGCACCATCCTCTCCCAGGACCTCAAGTGGGAACTGAACATCAGCTCCCTCACCAAGAAAGCACAACAGAGGATGTACTTCCTACGGCAGCTGAAGAAATTCAACCTGCCAAAGACAATGATGGTGCACTTCTACACAGCCATCATTGAGTCCATCCTCACCTCTTCCATCACCATATGGTACGCTGCTGCCACGGCTAAGGACAAGAGCAGACTGCAGCGTATCATCCGCACTGCTGAAAAGGTGATCGGCTGCAATCTGCCTACCCTCGAGGACCTGCACACCTCGAGGACCCTGAGGCGAGCGAGGAAGATTGTGGCCGACCCCTCCCACCCTGGCCACTCCCTGTTTCAGCTACTCCCCTCCAGCAGAAGGCTGCGGTCCATCAGGACCAAAACCTCACACCATAAGAACTGTTTCTTTCCATCTGCTACTGGCCTCTTCAACAAGGCCAAGGACTCCCATTGACATTCATTCATTATTTAACCCAGTATCTGATTGCACTATGTTGACCACTCATGCTGCTCATTCTTATTGGGTGTGCTCAAGCCTTCGGCGAGAGCACAACCTTTGTTCTCTCACATATATATTATTGTGAGAATGCTGTTCAGCATTCTCACTATTGTTTTTCCAACTTCTTAGTTCTTCCGCCGTTTGGAATTGGAAAAATACAATTTTGGAATCAAAACGTTCAGCTCCTTCAGGAGATGTGTGCTATGACCTTTCTCATTTCTCACTTTTATACTTTTTTATATATTAAGGTTTTTGTGCAAATTATTCTCCCATTAAAAGTAATGGTAAATCCTTTCAAATCATTAAAAATCTTCCTCCTCTTTCAAACGTAACTACTTCAGCATACTTTCAGCTAGAGACACCATTCAACCTTTAAAATGTTCACAAGACATTCAACTATTCCCAAATGATTCGGCCTTTTCAAATATTCAGCCAATTTTGTTTTATTCAGCCAATTTCTGATATTCAACTAAATTGTCAAACTAATTCCTCTAACTTTCATATAGTTTAACTTACAGAAACAAGTTATACCTTGAAATGTAGGAAAAATTGTCCTCTTTCAGCCAATGTAACTACTAAAGAGCTCACATTGACAGATTTTCAGCTATGAGCCTTGAAGCGAGAGCAGCCTTTCAAATTCTCTCACTAACTTCAATGGAGAGGTGGGTAAAATTCGTCAGAGAAAGCAAGAAGGAAGACGATTTCGAAACTGCCGGTAGAGACATATTTCTGACCGCACAGACATATAAAGGACATCTCTAGTTTCGGCAGAGTGTTGGGTCTCGGAAAATATCCTCATTTTATTGATTGGACGTGTAGTTTTGCGTCTAGGTCAACTTGTTTGAGGTGTGGATGCTAGGTAAATGTTCGTTTTTCTCTCTGCCTAGCTCGTTAGCTATCACAGCTGCGCCATCACCGTGGCAACCAAACAGACACGCACCATGAACGTTTTTGAAACTGCCAAAGGAGTTGTATTTCTGACCGCACAGACACATAAAAGAGTCTTGGAATTAAATATACGTAATTATGTGTGCAATATAGAACAGCGGACAGATTCGATATTTGATCTTTTGTTAGTTATGGCCTATGGTTATGGCCATTCTAGTGACGCTACTGTCATCATGGCTGCTAATAGAACGGCGAAACCAGGTCACGGTCTAATAACTATCATTCATTACCTAGCTACAAACAAATGCTTCGTAACTGAAGAGTATTTACTTATTATTGGCGATATTGACAACAGAGGTTAAGGAACTTGTCTTTAATCAAAAGATGGTCACTGTTTTCAATTTGAAGCAGTAGATCTAGCTTATGTAGGACATTTTCCATTGCATCCTCTCTCTAGCTTCATGCCTTCGGTTATTATTCAAGCCTACGGTGTTAATACAGTCTGTAAAAATACCACTTTGACACACTTGCAAGAAATGATCCGCTGGTTAGATGCAGCATGATCTTATTATTTAAGTATAAAAAAACTCACCAGGGACGACAACATTGGCAACCCTGCACTATGAATTATTATTTTGATGTAATGTTAAATTAAGTGTCTGAACAGGACTGGGTGTGCAGGCATGATTAGTTTCTCCTCCGTCTTGAACCTGAAACCTAGATTCTAGGTTAGAAATGTTGCCAGTCTGTTGCCAATGACCAACGGTTGCTACGTTTTTCCAGCAAGTTCAAGTCATTCCAGTGTTGTCCTTTTACCTTCAAATTCGTTCAACCCAGACTTCAGCAACTGGTTTTCTGCTAAATTTTTACATTTTCCGGCAGCTCATCTTTCTGAATTTTTGCCCTTATTGTTCTGCATTTTTCTTCTTCTTTTCTTCTCTTTTCTGCCTGCATCTTGCTCCAGGTCCTTTCAAAAATACCTTTCACAGCAGTACCTTCCAACTGCCAGTACTTTTGCATTTTTCTTCTCTTTTCTGTACTTTTCTGCCTTCATCTTGCTGCAGGTCCACAATTTTCCGCTGTTTTAGCATGGTCAGCTATCCCCATTCAGGTTTTCAGCATTCTCACTGCTGTTTCGCAGGAACAGCCGTTTCTCGTTGGGTGTGCTCAAGCCTTCGGCGAGAGCACAACCTTTGTTCTCTCACATATATATTATTATTTTTATAATTTCTTTTTGCCCCCCTAAATCTTCGTCAATATTTGGCCTACATAGACAACCTAGGTGTCAAAAGTTTCGTCTTGGTAGCGATTGAGTTGCTTGTATTTTTATTTACGTTCCGTTGCATGGTTTAGGCTCAAGTTAAGTTTTAGTGGCGAAAAGTGAAGCTAACGGTGGCTAATTTGCTAGCCACAGTCACTGACGTTACCAACGTCACTACGTCACTAATGTCACGAAAACACGCGTGACTACCTGTACTCAGAACATTCATTTCGCATCTGTTAAGTTGGGGGATAGCTAGGCTAATTATAGCTTTACTGCAAGGCAGCTGCAGAAACACCACAAGCAAAGAGACAATTGTGAAATGTAATGTACAATATTAGCTGATATTATTAAGGAAGTAGGCCCACATCTACTTTCGGAAACGGTAGTCTACTATTTCACTGAAGCATTAGCATGACATTAGCCTCTTTTGCCCGGGCAACACATACTACAGTGGTCTATGATGCATCTGTTTTCAATCGTTAAAATAAACATTCCTCACAAATACATTTTCGTTGTAGGATTTATTATGACATTACATTACAAGTAAACAATTTGTGGGTGAAATTATCATTACCTGTGGTTTCAAACCAGTGTTGCTCACTGCAACGCTGTAGCCTACGCGAGACACTACAAAAACATCTACCAGTACACAGCTGTAGGAAGTCAAACGGCGACAGAACATGTTCGGCACTCCCCTTACTTAAATCAAAAGTCTATCTAACTACTAACCTTAACTTCATTGCCACAGCCTAAACTTTGTCAATCTGTTCATGAAAATAATTAATTTCAGCCTAAACCGTACAACGGAACGTTAAATCCAATTCAACCAACGCAATCGCTACCAAGACGAACACAGCAGTAGTCTAGTAGTGTACTGTAGTAGTACAACTTACCGGGGCAGCTTCTCCACACGGCTATATCGCATTTTGTGTTGTTACTGACAATGATCGCTACCAGTGAACTTTTTATGAAAGCGATTTTCCACTAAATAAATGTCAAGCTTATTTACGTTTTTGGGGGCATATTTTCAGTTAGCAGATGGTACTGTTTGAATCGCGATTCCATCCGTAAAAATGTAAAAAAAAACGGACCCCCCTGTGCAACCGACGCAAGCAAGCACACCCTACAATGTCACCAGAAATTGTACCCTCTTTAGTTTAATCTGCATTATTTATATATCTATGTTTGTATTTACACACATATACAGACCCACATACTAAATAATCTGAGAGAAACTACTATCCCAGCTACAATCCTGTCAGTTCATAAATAAAGAATACATTTCTGGACGTCTGATCACTGGAACCCTGCATGACATCACGGAGTTCTGACCGGACTCCCCACAGTGTTTTGAACTAACCCAACCACCAGATAGTTTTACTATTTTTCGTTATCCCTCACGTTATCTGATCTGCTCTACTTTCATAGAATTCACTATTTAAGATTAGACTGATTATTACGAAGGCTATTATTCAATACGGTTAAATAAGGTTTCCTCTGTCCCTTTAACAAATAAGAGGTGGTGCCCCCAAGAACTAGATACTTTATTATAAATTAAGTATTTCTATCTTTAAACGAGCAGACCCCGCTACATTATCAATCTGAAGAATGATAAGAACGTACTTGCGAAGAACGTTCTTGCCAAGCGTCTTGCGAGAACGGTCTTGCAAGACCGCAAGGACGGGGAACGATTAGTGATGCGTGTGTTCTTGCAATGACTTCTGGGAAATCAGATGCGTTCTCGCTGACCAAGTCACCATCCGATGCATCCTTGATATAAGGGGCGGATCAAGAACATTTCCGGGTATTTTTGGCGTTCTTGGTGACTTGTGTTCTATGCAAGCCCCCACCCCTCGGCTTGAAGCAACGGCCCCGGTGGATGTAGGTGGTATTGCATTTACATAGATATATATAAACATATATGTTTATATATATCTATGGCGCCACTGAGCACTTTTCATAGAAATGAATGGGGACGCCATCTTGGAAGACAAAAGTAGCTTACTCTAGTTATATTAACTCTATGCCTCGTGCACGCTCGCAACTAGCTGTACACGTCATACTTTGTGACAACCAGTCGCGAGCATAGATTTATATGGTTACGAGCGTGTGAGCTAAGGCATTGCAGTATCTATGGGCAGAATGGGGTACAAGTCCGATAAGAATCAGACACATGATGCAAACTTAACGGAAATGTATTCTGTCACTGTATAGTATTCCTTTCACTTGTTTTTTAGAAATAGGCTATAGGGCTAAATATAGGGCTATTCTAGATGGAACTCATCACATATGTTGCTTTTTTTCTTCGTGATATGAGTATGATTTCCAACGCATTGTATCGGATGAAATAAACTGTTAACATGAACAGCTCCGTCGTTGTTCTCGCCAGGCAAAGAAAGCTTAATAGTTATTTTGGTAACCGAAATCTTCCATAATGCAGACTTACCATTGCTTACTGTCAACTTTATATTCAAACGAAATGCCACGAAATTCACACTGCCTTCAATTTCACATCAGTGTCGAAATGTGACCTGTGTTTTATATGTTCAACCTAGAAAACCAAACGTCTATTAATGGATATAACGTGATCTAACAAGACGTGTTAATAATGTAATAAATAAAAGCTCGAGAAGTGTGTCTAAAATATATTTTATTGAACGTCTTTGCTCCAGATAGACATGTCAACAATCTATGCTCACGCTTAACATCATATAATATTTGCCATCAAAAATCTGTTTATCTGTTTTAAAATAACGGGAATAAACTATATTAACCACATTTAATGTAGGCTATGTGTGACAACCATTTGCTAAACTTGCTACAACAAGGCAGGCAACTCAAGCCATTTCTCCCTGTGCTCATTCAATATAAGTCTATGGCTCATTCAGCTCCATGTAAATCGGCTATCGGCCAATGTGAACTTTTGTGCTTGTGCCCTGTTAGTATCCGCGAGCACATTTGCAGGCAACTTTTATTGACGTAAGCAAATAAATGGGGTGCTAGTTTACCCATTTCGGATTGGTTTCAAACTTAGCAAAAATCAGGAAAAATTATTCTATGAAAAAGCTAGTAGTATGAGCCAGGTTCGAGAATCAAACAAAAATTATTGGGGGAGATAGTTTTGTAAATGTTGACTGGAGTTAATAGAATAAAAACGACCGGAAGAGTCGGAAACCTAACCGTAAATGCAATACCACCTACATCCACCTACATTGCTTCAAGCCGAGGGGCTTGAAGCAATGTTTAAAACTAGACCGGAAGACACGGAAGTGGAAAGATGGCCGCGTCCAGTCTCGCGCTCTCGCTTGCCTCACTGCGCCACTGAGCACTTTTCATAGAAATGAATGTAAGCTACTTTTGTCTTGGAAGACAAAAGTAGCTTACTCTAGTTATATTAACTCTATGGTTCTATGGCTTGGAACTGTACTTGGGCAATGAAAGATGACGTCAAACGAGTTTGCAAGAACGGAAAAAAACGTGGATTGATAAACAGCCTAGGTCAATAGATCTCAGTTGCCTTCTTCCTGTTTGTGACTTCTGGTTTTATATGAAAATGGCCGCTCCCACTCTGATGACTTTGTGGAATGATTAATGTCAGAAATCTGTTAAAACTGTGTTGACGTTTTTAAATGTTTTTTTAAGAATTAGTAAGTGGTTACCTTTAGCCAAAGGTCTTTTTCTTTCTCTCATTACTGGACGTGACAAGCTCAGCCTTTGTTGGAGGACCAATTTATATTAAAGTTATATTTGAGCTCTCCACAAATCTAGTTGCCTTGGTGTGTGATTTGGGCCCTGTCTCCCAGAAATCAGTCCATGGTTTCCATTCTCCTACTACATTATTTGAGTTATTTTTGCGGGCTTGCACTCCCAGAACAAAGGATTTTCAGTTGTCACTTTCAACTTCACAGAGGAAGAGGGAGGATATTTTAGGATTCCTCTTTACTTTCTTCCTCTCGCTGAAGTTGCACACATTTTCGACTTGAGACATTGATCCCCTTGAGCCTGTTGGTTGTACCATTCCTCGTCTCAGAACACAGGGCTTTGTTTTTCTAACTCTGAGAAGTGTAGCGGGGTATGCTCGTTTAAGGATAGAAATACTTAATGTATCATAAAGTCTCGTTATTGGGGGGGCACCACCTCTTATTTGTTTTAAGGGATAGAGGAAACCTTGTTTAATAATATTGAATAATAGCCTTTGTAATAATCAGTCTAATCTTAAGTAGTGAATTCTATGAAAGTAGAGCAGACCAGATAACGTGAGAGATACGTGAATATTATACACAATGATTTATTTAGGAAGATGTAATTATAATGAACAAATACCAGATACGTTTATGGGTTAGTCAAGAGTAGTACAGTGGCTAGATGCTAATGAGGGCGAGCAACACAATGGCTGTGTGGAGCGCGTGTGAGGGGGGGGGAGAGAGAGAGGTAGAGAGGGGAAGGTAGGCCTTCAGTAACAATGGACGTTCAAGGCAACTGACTTAACGAGGGTTAAGTTAAATACTTTGTAAACTACAATCAAACATCAACAATTAAATCACAACATGCCAATATGTCACAAGTAAGAAATATTGCAAATCGCAGTTACTTTTGTCGGTTTGAAGAAAGGAGTCAATCGTTATGTCCAACGTATAGAAACGGAATCTTTCGTCAAGTTCCGGGCGCTCAGTGAATGTGCAGGTTGAGAGGAAAAAGCGGGGGTGATTGTACGTTTGGGGGTTTTATACTCCCAAGAGAAAGGGGGGAATCCCCGTGAAAGTGACCTCTTTCATTGGTCAGTTTCTCCACACCTGGGCGTCGTCCTGAGCTCTGTCTAGGTGTGAAGTTGCTTTGGTTTGAGTTCCGTTATTTCAACTGTCCATGGAATGCTTAAACTTCCGAATATAACAATACAACATTCGTAAATGGTTTTGTTAGTATGGTACAATAATTTTGATATCAAGATTGGCTGACTTAACTATACCTGAAGGGAAGTTATAATCAAACCTCAATTAAACAACGTCCTAAGTAAATGAGAAAAACACATTATAACACATCAACTACTGTCATTGAAATAGTGTCCATGAGCCATGTAGTCCTTGAGAATATGTTTGTAAATCCACATAAGAAAGTTATTCCTTATAAATCCTTTGTCTGATACTGACGCCATGTGGTCACTGTTTCTGACCCCATGCTGGGCCAGAAGCTTTGAAGCTCCTGCTCTGGAGATAAGGACAAGGGGGAAAACCCCCTTGCTCCTTGTCGGGGGTAGGGGAAAGGTGTGATGGTAAGTGGTGTCTGTTGGCTCTGCTACATATCCCCCTGCTGGCAACGTCCGATGACTCGACGTCGTTGGGCTGTTGGCACGTAAGAAGAGCAGAGAAAAGACAAACACGACACTACGATAGCATTTCTACTGGACACATTGGCATGAGTGGACACTAAACAATGTAGGAATCAACGGGGCTAACTCTAACTTGGGTCCTATTACTAAGTTTCTCTAGTTTCAGTATCTATGCCTAAAAATGAAAGGAAATAAAGGGAAAAGAAAAGAGAAAGAAAGAGGAAAATTACTTTAAAAAACAAAAAACAAAACAAAAATAGAAGTGGAAGTGGGCTTTGACTTCCCGGAGTCATGGATTTCATAGGTCAGGGGCTTGGGTAGGTTGTTTATGGGGGTTAGGTGTAAGGCATTCCTTTTGACAGTACCTCAAAGTAAATCATGTTGGGTTTCTGGTAACAGATTTAAGAAATAAAAATAAAAATATTGGTAGATTGGTGGAGCCATATTTGACTTGTGACGGTATTTGCCTATTATTTTGGTTTAAAGGAAGGTTTGTTTTTGTGACTTTGAGATACTTTGGTCAAGGCACCTGTTGTGCACCTGCTTCATCAGCAGTTTGACAGGGTCAGGTTGCTGGTATCAGGCCAGGCCAGGCCTCTGTGCATGGCCTGTTGTCCGCGAGTAGCGGTGTTTTCTTCCGGGGGCTGTGCCACCTTGTCACAGTTGGGGTGCTTCTTCTGGGAGGCTTGTCGGCCATGGTAGGTTTTCCTACTTTCTGCACTCTCATCCAGTTGGCATCATGTGACTTCTTTTGGACCTGTGATGCTTCTTGTCGCAGGTGGGTTTCTGATGGCACCCGACGGTCATGGCGTTGTGCTGGTTCTCCTTGAACCTTGTGTCTCGATGGGTGAGTGGCGTAGCTCTGGGGTGGTCTGGAGCGGTCATTTAGCCCATGGATTGGGTCCTCTTTTGAGAGATGTGGATCAGACGTGGGATGTCCCCCCCCTTCCACTGTGAAGACTGTGTTCTGGACTTCAGGGTGAGGCAGTGGATAGGGCTTCTTGACGTGGGTCCACATCTGGTTTCGTTTGAAGTCAATGAGGGGTTTCAGTCTCTTTAGTAGATCGTGTCCAATCAGCAGTTTTTCAGTCTCAAGCGGAGAGACATGGATGGGGTGGATTAGGGACATTTCCCCAAATGTTAGCTTCACGGACAGTGTCTCTGTGACTGGAGCTTTGTTTTGGGTGAAGCTTGTGATGTTGAATTCACTATCTTCACTTTTAATCCATCTGGCTATTCCTTTTAGCTGAGCGGCCAAGGTGGGTGCAATCAGGCAGATTTCTGCACCAGTGTCCAGCAATCCTTCGCAGGGCACTTCATCTTCAAGTGTGACGGGTACATAGCTTCGGTTAGCTCTTCCTTCTCTGGAAAGCTCACCCAGAAATGTGTGTAACTGTGGGGCTTGTTTGTGTGTTGCTGTGTCTGGAGGTTGGTTGGGAGGAGATATATCCGTATATGGCCTTCTTGTTTCATATTCTGAGTGGAGGGGTGGTTCAGGTGAGTGCAGCTGTCTTGGGTTCTGGTTTCTTGGGTGCAGATCTACTTCTCTGTCGTCTGTTCTCCATCCTTGGTCGGTGTCTCGGCATTCAGATCGGGCTTGTAGATCCATTTCCTGGTCATCCAGTCCTCTGCTCAGCTGCTCCATATCTTCTGTTCTCCTCATCCTTCGTGGATTCATGTCAGCTTGGCCTGGAGATTGGTTGGGAGGAGATATATCCGTATATGGCCTTCTTGCTTCATATTCGGAGTGGAAGGGTGGTTCTGGTGAGTACAGCTGTCTTGGGTTCTGGTTTCTTGAATGCCGATTTACTTCTCTGTCGTCTCTTCTCCACCTTCGGTCGGTGTTTGGGTCTTCTGTGGACTGGATTGTGGCGTTCGCCTTGTTCAGCTCATGAATGGTAGATAGTAGTTCAGTTTTTGTTTCCTGTAACTCCTCCTTCATTGTCTCCTGGAAAGCCATGGTTTGTGTGAGATGTTGGTTCAGGTGGTAGACTTTTGTGTAGAGAGTTTTGTTTTCCTGAATCACGTGTTTGTAGTCTATTAGTTGTTCCTTAGCTTCATCTAATTCATGTATTTTCCTTCTTAGCAGTGATGCTGATTTTTGTTTGTTTTCCTGGACCCCCTGCATTTCTTCTTTTAGGTTTTCTAGTTCCTCTGCCAGCTTGTTGCTTTCCTTTTCCAGTTGTTCCCGTCGGTCCTGTTCTCTTTCTTTCGCTTCGAGGGCATCTTTGAGGGTTATTTCTTGTTGCGTTAGCTGTGCTTTAGCTCTTTCTAGTTCTTCAGACAGGCCGCTGGCTTCCTGTTCCAGTCGTTCCCGTTCTCTTTCTTTCGCTTCGAGGGCATCTTTGAGGGTTATTTCTTGTTGTATTCCTATTTTCCTTGTTTTTGTGAGAGCGGTCATGAAGGTCATTTTGTCTTCTATTAGCTGTGCTTTAGCTCTTTCCAGTTCTTCAGATAGGCCGTTGTTTTCCTGTTCCAGTTGTCTCTGTTCGCTTTCTTTCGCTTGGAGGGTTTCCTTGAGGGTTATTTCTTGTTGCATGAGCTGTGCTTTAGCTCTATCCAGTTCATCCGACAGGCGGCTGGCTTCTAGTTCCAGTTGCCTTTGTTGGTCTCCTCCTTTCCCTGTTTTTGTGAGAGCGGTCATGAAGGTCATTTCGTCTTCTGTTAGCTGTGCTTTAGCTCTTTCCAGTTCTTCAGATAGGCCGTTGTTTTCCTGTTCCAGTTGTCTCCTGTGCTCTTGTTCTCTTTGTGCCGCCTTGAGAGCATCTTCTCGATCCTGGAGAGCTTGTGTTCTAGCCGTTTCCAGTTCTTCAGCTAGGTAGACCATCAGTCTCTCAGCTTCCGTGAGGAGAGACATGTTTGGGTCGGCTACTGGAAGTTATTAACACAATGCTATTGTGATAATGTTGATAGGCACTTTAGTTTCGTAGTGGTTTTCTTTTTGGTAAATTCCCTCTTTTTTTTCTTCTTCAAATTAATATTAATTTTTTGAAATCAATATTCAAAGATTAACAATCAAAACTGAGATTAATATTCAAAAATCAAAATTAATACCAAAGTCACCATCCAGGATCAAAGATTCAAATAATTATTTTTAGGCCTATATTAAATCTTAATTTCAGTAATCTTGTTATATTATCTATAAACGATTAGAGAATTTAGATTGAGTAACTGTTGATTTGTTTTAGCCTAAACTGGACTGAGGAAAGTACAATGTATTTAGATACTAGAGCACATTAAGTTAGCCGGTTCAGCTTGTAGAATCAAACAGATAATGAACAAAATTTTTGCTGCATCTATAATGCAGCTTTAAATTGGGCAAGGGTTTTTCATTCACCTCGAATTGAATGCAAAACAGTGAAGCTTTTTCCGAAAAGCTAGGTTAATCAATTTAACAATATTGTGGCAGTAGACTGCGTTGTTCGGCTACTTCCAAACAAAAGTCATTTTGGACTGATCGCAGATAGAGTGGGCAAACTAAAAATAATACACTTTACGTTTAATTATTATTTAGTGATTGTTGTTAAAGTTGAATACTGATGAGGGGTAAATAGGATTACAGTTCAGGATGGTCAACAGCGCCGATATTCTGACAACTTCCACTTTTAAGTGCGCGGAATGAAAATCAAATTACAGGTTTTGCTGACGAACGGTAACTATTTCCGGTTAAGCGACAATAAAGGTCCTTAAATGAGCAGCTTCTCCTGTCTCAATAATTATTTTACTGTTACTTTACTGATTCTAGAGAGTTTGAGTGTTTACATTAATGTTGAATTACATGCAAAACAAAGTGAAGCTTTTTCCAAAAAGCTAGGTTAATCAATTATCAATTGTTTACCAACATAGAAGCATATAGCTTAGTAGAGGACTGCGTAGTCTCCTTCAAAATCAAAGTCCCTTTGGACTGATCAATGTCTGTTATCTTCCTCTAACTAGACAATGGCAACTTATCAGTTGCTTGGTTGATGTACTCAACCCAAATAATTAACACTACTATAATACACCTTTTCGAAGCGTGTATGGTACCAATATAAGTAGTGGTTATGACTCGTAAAAAGGTACTTATGCCTTCTCTTAGAAGCGCTGCCTTGTAGATTTTACAAAATGAAATGAGACGGGTCGCAGTGTGTCTGCGCACGCGCGTACCTCCGCTCAAATGTAGCTTCAGAAGCTAGGTAGCTACCATGAAACGTCCAGTTGCCACGACAGAGCCAATTCAATGAGTACACAGCACAGTATTCAAACAGTGTTTAAAACCGTAGCTATCTGGGGGAATAGTTAAATACAACGGAGCGTTAATTTAACCAAAAGGGGTGGGAGGGTGGGTTTCAGACGGAAAATGTATCTCCGTTATCTATCGCTTATTTCAATCTTTTCAAAGCCTCGCACGGGGCATCAATATGTAGCGGGGTATGCTCGTTTAAGGATAGAAATACTTAATTTATCATAAAGTCTCGTTATTGGGGGGGGGCACCACCTCTTTGTAGTGGTTTTCTTTTTGGTAAATTCCCTCTTTTTTTTTTAAACCAAATAAATATTAATATAACATTTTTGAAATCAATATTCAAAGATTAACAATCAAAAACCGAGATTAATATTCAAAATTTAAAATTAATGTTAAAGTCACCATCCAGGATCAAAGATTCAAATAATTATTTTTAGGCCTATATTAAATCTTATGTCCAACGTATAGAAACGGAATCTTTCGTGAAGTTCCGGGCGCTCAGTGAATGTGCAGGTTGAGAGGAATAGGTTAGAGAGTGACCGGTTCACCTCAGTTTAATCCTACGAACAAGCGGGGGTGATTGTACGTTTGGGGGTTTTATACTCCCAAGAGAAAGGGGGGAATCCCCGTGAAAGTGACCTCTTTCATTGGTCAGTTTCTCCACACCTGGGCGTCGTCCTGAGCTCTGTCTAGGTGTGAAGTTGCTTTGGTTTGAGTTCCGTTATTTCAACTGTCCATGGAATGCTTAAACTTCCGAATATAACAATACAACATTCGTAAATGGTTTTGTTAGTATGGTACAATAATTTTGATATCAAGATTGGCTGACTTAACTATACCTGAAGGGAAGTTATAATCAAACCTCAATTAAACAACGTCCTAAGTAAATGAGAAAAACACATTATAACACATCAACTACTGTCATTGAAATAGTGTCCATGAGCCATGTAGTCCTTGAGAATATGTTTGTAAATCCACATAAGAAAGTTATTCCTTATAAATCCTTTGTCTGATACTGAGGCCATGTGGTCACTGTTTCTGACCCCATGCTGGGCCAGAAGCTTTGAAGCTCCTGCTCTGGAGATAAGGACAAGGGGGAAAACCCCCTTGCTCCTTGTCGGGGGTAGGGGAAAGGTGTGATGGTACGTGGTTTGTCTGTTGGCTCTGCTACAGAAGGTTCTAGAACATATGAAGTAGGAATCATGTTTAGGGCAATCAAGAAATTAAGACATGAGAACAGAGAAAATGTAATATCTTTGATTTAAGTTTTGTTTCTATTTGCTGTGTTTTCTGTTTTGTGCTATAGACAAGTTAGTAGCCACAAATGAGGCAAATACCTAAAGTAATTTCCTTCTTCTACAGTTTGTAGAAAGGAGAAATGGCAAAGATGTCAAACTGTTAAGTCCAAATACCATAGCAGAACCATCATCCCAACCCCTTCCCTACTACTCCCTCTCTACCATCATATCATATTGACTTTAAATCTCCTGCAGCTCCACCACTATGTCACCCTGGCTGTCACTTTGTAAGGCTGGATTTTAGCTTATGGTTACAAATCCTTAGAGCCTTGCCGACCATATCAGGCATGACCCTTGTTCGCTCACTGATGTGTGTCTGTGTGTGTACTTGGGCTTGTGTGTACCCACAAATGAAGAAAAGAGGGATAAAGAAAAACAGTGAGGGAAGACCAACTTAATTCAATCCAGGAGGCACCGCATCAAACAACACAGGGAGAAATCTCAAGGAGCATGCCGTGTCAGGCATGAAATTAAAACATCTTCCCTTTCTCTCTACCCCCTCCATCTCTCGGTCTCTGGAAATAAGGTAAATTAATGCTGCAGCCTGCAACACTGATTAATTGGATAAACAAGTGTGACACCTGTCTTCCACAGGTCTCGTTTTCTTTTCTGTCGCTTTTGAAGAAGATATTAGCACATTTGAGGCAATTCAGAGGTAAATATTGGATTAACACAGGGTTAAAGACATCTTGTAAGAACACACAGAAACTGTACACAGAAGCCCCCGCATCTGGACCACATGACTGGAAGGTGCCTTGTGTGTGCCCAGATAGGACCTCATAGAGAACACATGAAGCAGTTCAGACTGGCCTTCATCACCAGGGGTCAGCAAGGTCACTGTCCTGTACTGAGGCAGGTGCCAGAGGAGAGAGAAACAGAGAGAAAGAAAGGGATGGGGGGGTGCTTGACAGAGAGGGAAAGGGAGAGAGGAAGTATGGCTTTGATGAGCAGTCAGCTGGGGAGGGGGGAGATGTGCTCACTGATCTGTTCACTCACACATACACCTTGTGAAAGACCCTCTGTGTATGTGTGGTGCTCTCTCTCTCGTTCGCTCTGCCTCCACACACACACACCCACCCAGAGGGCCTTGGACGTATGCACTCAGTTGACCGGACGCTCTATTTTCTTAACCCTTGTGTTCTCTTCGGGTCATTGTGACCCCCCCACCCCCACGTGTGTGTTTGCGCCAACTTTACCGCATACAAAAATAAAGTGAAGCATTTTCTTTTAACCGACGGTTAAAAGAAAATGCTTTTTATTTGTTTTTGTATTGGGTAAAGTTGTCGCAGCACAATGATGGGTCGTTGTGAACCTTCGGGTCATTGTGACCCGAAGGCAGTACAAGGGTTAATGCATTTGGTCATGCGAACAGGTCTCTCTTTGCATTTGAGCAGCTCAAAATGGCCAAGCACAGAAAAGGGCAGAGAGGAACTGTATATGTTAGGGGAATGGGAGTTCTGATAGTGTGAGATGTGTTCCCCAAGTCAGTGGCGATTTCTTTAAGACTGCAAGGGAAGCTCTAACCTGGCTCTGCCGTCCTACGTACTTCTGCTCAAATTTATTTGCTTCTGTACATAGGTCTGGCCATGAGCAGATCCAATAGTTTTAAACTTCAACAGAGTACCCGCCTACAAGGAAGTCAACGCTTGTCAATGGAGCGAGGCCAGACTCTCTGTACAAATGAAATGTACGAGAGTCTGGTTAGGACCAGGCTAGGGAAGCTCAGCGTCCCCTAAAATTTCAAAAAATGTATGGTCAAATATTTACTATTGTGTTAACATTATAAATGCGTTAGAACACGTTCATATCGAAGACGAGTTCTTTCAGAATCAGCTAGGGCCTACATATATTAGCAGGTCGACTGACTGATTTCCTTCTCATACATTCCCATAGTGCATTCACAGTGCATTTCCCTGTTGAAGCTCAGCTTCCATGGACTTCGATGGGGCTGCTTTTAACAGTTTTTTTCAGTGCTTCGAAACTATACGGTCATTGGATGAATGCTGAGATTATGTCCCGCCTCGGACGCTCAGTGTCTCTGGGGGTGAATGGAGGAGTGGGCTGGCCTGGACGCTGGGCTTCCGCGTGATGATTGGAGGGTCTGTCGAAAGACTGCATCTCCTTTTGATTGACAGTAATGTTGTACTACAAAAAGTCACCGAAGCTATTCAAGCTCAGTCCCATCGCGGATTTTGCAACTGTAGTTGAAAGACAAACTGCAGCAACCTATATTTCTTGGTATTTGCTTGTCGAAATTGCTAACCAATTTTCATCATACATTTCATACAATTATACACCACGTTCCTTGTTTCAGTTTAACGAAATTTCCACATTTCCTCCTTGATTAATATTGTTTTGTTAGATCGTTCGTTCATTCATTCAGTAGGCTAGGCTAGTGTCGTAGGGGTGAACTAGCCAGTGAACTAGCCAAATAAAAAATTAGGATGTAGGCCGAAAAGGAGCTTCCCCTCTTTGAAAGACCAGCAGCCGCCACTGCCCCAAGTCAACTTGCAGACTTAGTGTTACGGCTCATCAGTTAACAGGAAAAACAAGTCTTAACCCTTGTGTTATCTTCGGGTCATTCTGACCCACCGTCGTATTGCGACACCTTTACCGCATACAAAAACATAGTGAAGCATTTTTTTTATATTGCCATGCTTGATAAGGGTTGACTTGGACAGGACTCTTTGAGCAGTCTCATTCTCCTCTTTGTGACTCACCCTAATATCTGCTCACATGAGCATGAATCTGCATTCTCTTTCTCTCAGGACCTAAGAGGTAGCTGATAAAGGTCAAACTGAGGACTGTCTAAAGACACAGGGTTAGTTGTCCATCCTCGTCCCTAATGACAGTACTTCGCTACTCTTCTCTATTTTTAGTAAACATGAACAAAGTTAGTGAACTTTGTATTTTTTTGTATAGTATGCTACACTTTTATCTCAATTAAGTTCGAGGAAGTGGGGCAAAAACCTAATATAGAGATCGGTAGATCAGTAAATTATATGACGTGATGGGCAAAAAAAATTCCAGTAAAGCCCACAGCATCTCCATAGACATCTAAAGATAACCTGTGCCTGCAGTTATGAACTGGTTTCTTTAATGCATCAGAAATGACAGTGCATTTTCATTGTACATTTAACCTACACACTGATTGGACAGCACTACCACTGTTTGTTTTTTAACCCTTGTGCTGCCTTCGTGTCACATGACCCAAAGGTTCATAACGAACCATCGTTGTGTTTACCCAATTTTACGCAATACAAAAACAAATAAAAATTATTTTCTTTTAACCTTTGCAATGTGGGGGGTCTGAGACAGCCCAACGGTTAAAAGAAAATGCTTCACTTTGTTTTTGTATGCAGTAAAGTTGTCGCAATACGACAGTGGGTCTCAATGACTGATGGGATGACATTTACATTTAGCCATTTAGCAGACGCTCTTATCCAGAGCGGCTTACAGTAAATACAGGGACATTCCCCCGAGGCAAGTAGGGTGAAGTGCCTTGCCCAAGGACACAACGTCATTTGGCATGGCCGGGAATCGAACTGGCAACCTTCAGATTACTAGCCCAACTCCCTCACCGCTCAGCCATCTGACTCCTGACATCTGACTCCCATGAATGACCCGAAGATAACACAAGGGTTAAGTGAGCAACAACAAAAAATACATTTGACTTGACAGAAAGGGGGCCCACACTTCTGCAGCCTTATTAGACCCTTCCATGACAACCACAAGATAGAACAGACCCAGGCCTTTGAGGTGATGGGATCTAGACTGGGTTTCCTTCCTGATTGTGAGCTGGACCTCTCTGCTGTACCCCTATACAGCTGCTCCTAACGTCTGGCTGGTACCCTAGGCTTTTCTTATGTGACAACTGCAGTAAACACACAGATGCGCTTACACACAACACACAGTCATACACCCTGGCCCGTATGAGCAACCACACACAACTGGCAAGCTGCAAGAAAATCATTACAAGCACTTCCACTTATTAAATTGGCGTGGGTCCCTTTTCACGGTATGCCCTCATCCCCTGGTCAAAGGACTCACATGAGAATAAGGATTGTATGTAGGCCAGGGTCCTTCACAGCCTCACAGAAGATAACATGAAAGAAAATTCCTTAGTCAGTTAGGGTTAAGCACCATTCACATGAGCCATATGAAATAGAAGGTTGTTTTGAGGGAGTGTGGTACAGCACATTTGTTAGGCAATGTAAAACGCAAAACAGTTTTAGCTTATTCTCTGCACATTGCATCAAAGCCAAGGCTGCCTCCAGCCAACTGCTGTTTGTGTAATGTCTCTTACAGTTGCTAAAGGCATCCGCTGCCAGATCAATCCAAGTTGCGAAGGAGCACTTATTCACACCACCTCCTTCTCTCTATGGGAGATGGACTTGAGAGAAAAGCCATTGTGGGTGCATTCATATTGGAGCTGAGGGGTGGAGAAGGATGATGGTCTGACCACCATTACCCCAACCCTTCAGCTCTCTGTCTGGAGAGGCAAACTGCATTCAGGCCCACGCTGGCCGGAAAACACAGGGAAGGACAATAGATGTGAGATTTCCATCACGAATGAGTGAAGGACAAGATACACCATAGTGAGTGAGAACACTTGAGGGGGAGAGAAGGAAGAGACAGACAGCTAGGAAACAGGACAGCAGCTGAACAGACACCTGTGAAAGAAATGGGACAACACGATAAACCTGGCCCCTGTCATGTCACATGCCCATAGTCAAGATCTGGCTTACAACATAGAAATCTTAAGTGTAAAGCCTACTATTTATCAATTATAAATGCGCACTCACCACACACACACACAACTATACCAGTCGGTAAAGTCCTAATCATGTGAGCTCAATGTAATGATTGAACGCTTGTACCCAAGGGGTGAATTCATTCAGTAGGCAGAAATTCTGCTTAACTCATGCATTGCACTAAACACAATCTAATATTACTGTACTGTACTTATGTTACCAAGCACAGAGAGCAATGGGTGGATAACAAATAAATAAAACATCTCCTTAATTCAGCCATTGCATCTAAACAAAATGTTACATTACAGTGAAAATTGCTTTATTTGTCAACCACAAACTCCTTCACAACAGCAATGTAAACAGTCCCTGACAAAGTGTGCCATTGCCCTGACAGTGCAGGTCAAGAAGCAGTGAGGTTCAGAAGCACCAGAATCCATCTCTAGGTTCCACCTATTTAGCTGAAGCTAGCAGACCAGTCCCACTGGAGTGTTGGCCTGTGAAACTGAGCTGTGTTACCCAGCATCGAATGACTAGGGATTGGGGAGGGCGTTACAGGAATTAGACGTCTATGTGTGTGATGAGAAGAGGTGGAGAGACAGCACCCCATCCGCCCTCCCCAACACTGGTACTGTACTCATCTCCCAAACAAGGTGGTGTCACTCATGTGAGCACATGGAGACAGCAGACTACAGGACAGTTCTTGTTGGTTGAGGCGTGAGGTCAAGCCAGGAGGGGAGTCAGATCATTGAATACTGATTCCAAACGGAGCCCAGTTTCAGTTAATCTGTGCAGTATCCACTTTCTAGTCAAACATCAAGACCAAGTGAGGTAGCATTCCCCCATAGAACACAGCTGTTCCTTTTAAACATTGAGAAGTGGTAAGCTTTAGAACACAACACAGCCACAGCATGAGCCCCCCCTGGTGGACACTAGTGTCACAGACGCAACAGCAAAGGCCTCAGAACGCTAGTTTTTGGTTTGCTGCATCTCTGCAAGTAACATAGTAAAATTGTAACATTATGCAAATTCTTACTAATTCAACTGTCCATGTAAAAAAGTTATTCCTGAGTGTTAAAGACTTGGTCTAACACATTGATCGTTTGTGCTGTCTTCCTCTTCATGTCTCGTTTTAGTTCACGCTTTATCTTGAGGTGTTCCCGCCTTTTTCTCAAGGTCACATCATTTCTCTTTCGCTTAGTCTTCTTGGTCTTGCGAAGTGATGCACCTCTGCACTGTCTCTTCACCTGGTAGCTATACATTGGCGCAGCTGCCAAACAAGGTTTGTAGTTAATAGCAAAACAGAATCTGTGTGTTCATTAAATAATGTATTAAAGACTTAACATGCATGTTTTGTCTGCTCTGGCTAAAGCTGCCAATTTCATACTGTTACTCTGCATGATATGCTAGCACAAGATAAATAATTAATAACTTACATGGGCAAAGGACTTCTGCCACAAAGACTTTAATTTCCTCGAGTTCTCCGTTCTCCTTGCTTGAACTGGAGTGTGTAAAATGTAGAGCAGGCCACCAGTCTTTTCTTTTCACCATCAGCTCTTCAACAATCTCCGACCATCCTTCACTAGGGTGGACATGCGATACCATTACACCACAGCAAAAGCAGCAATGCTGCATCCCAAAATGGAACGATGGAATGCTTGAGAAATGCTACCATTGCATTTCCACCCTGTAACTTGACTTACGCCTGGGACACACTGGCTGCGAAGCACCAGTGTGTGGGAGCGCAGCCCTTTTCCTTTCGGAGTTCCTTTGTACCGGCCACACACAAGGACATCTCCACACTATGAGGCCCCTAGGGCACAGGTGTCTTTGGATGGAGCCCCCCCCCCCCACAATGAGTTGTATGACCTGGCATGTATTTTACAAAGACTCCGGCAAAAAAGACTCGTTGCCACGTTATGTTGGGATGATGTTGCAATGGCTGTTGAAGTAACAAGTTGCCTAAATATAGCTTATGCAATGTTCATGTACCATGTCAGTGTTACATGTGAAAAAGGAAAGCTCAGAGGAGGTGAAAGGCTTGATGACCGGCACGGAGAATTGCGCGTCTAGTGTGAACAGCCTCGCACAATTCGTGGCCGATCGTGGTGCTTTGCGGTGCTCGGGGGTGCTTTGTAGTGTGTCCCAGGCATCTCTTTCAACGATGTAGTCCAAATGTGGACGGATGAAGCACGCCTTACCTGGTCCTCAGCCTCAGGAGGATGTTCTTCACATGGCTCCAAACATCCAAGCTGTTCCTCCAGCAGGCATAGTCCAGGAGATCCAGGCAAACACCCAGAGCCTTCCCAAAGTTACTCTGCTTTCCTGGGAAAATAAAAAGTCCTCCATAATTTGGGGGGGGGGGGGGGGTATCGGGATTATTTGTCATTAACAAACAATGTTACACTACATGTTAAGAGTTGTAGTTACCTGACTGCAGCAGTAGAGAACAATATTCCAACATCAAATCATGACTCGGAACCAGAGCATGCAATATCTGTTTGATAGAAAATTGACAATTGACACCATTAATGCATGACCAACTACAACTTTGAGTGAATCCATTTGATACAAACTGAATTAAAATCGCTTCTGAAGACGTTTTACCTTCAACACTTGAATCTGTTTTTTTGGAAGGGCATCATGCTTCTTCAGGTACTGGTAGAGATACACATGTGCATTCGGATTGGGGGGGAAACTGTTGTCGTAGGAATAGTTGTTCAGAACCTTCAGGGCACCATCATGATCGTTGTAGAATTCTAGCATCTGCAGTTATCACACGTGAAACATGGGATGATTATACAGACTTCTTCATGAGTAGGACTTTTTGGAGGTCTTGTTATCTAGACTCACATCAACATAACTCAGAAGAAAAGGATCCCAGACACCAGGTGTCTTCATGACCTCCTTAAGGTTGACAGAGGACTGACGGAAGTAGCTGTGCATCTCTTGGATGGCACCTGCATCAGGATCATCTAAGACACATCCACCACGTCATAAATAAATTAGATTACTCTTTTAACATTACAAGAAAAGCTATATTTTTATGTGGAATACAGGATTATGAGCACAGCAGGAAGCCATTCAATCTAAGGTTCAATCTATTGAAAATGTAACAAGCCAATTCTCAAATTGAGGGCTTCAGTCCCCTGTAGGTGCAGTCATGCTTCCTGGCCTATAGGGGATGTTGTAGCACCAAATATGAATCTTCTCAGTCTTTCAGAATAATATATAATAGATGTTTGGGGCTTGGTTTCTCAACATACTGGATTTCCTTACCTGTGCTGGAGAGTGTGGCTTTCTTATCACACCAGATTAAGTAATCCAGGAAGCCTTTGTAGGCCTGGATCAGTTTTATTATCTGGGACTGGCCTGCAGATTGCTTGCCATACCTCCAGCTCTCTGCAATAGACAGCTGACGTTTGGCCTCCTCAAACTGTCCCTTTACCAGAAAGTGGAAGGCATGTTCCAGACAGACCTGTAAAAACAAACACTTCTATACATAGTACATAGCTTTTTTCAGCTAATAATTTGCTGTGTCACTTGGCGAGGGCCCCCTTTCTCGTCAAGTGACGCAAGATCAGCTGTGTTTGAACATTTAAATATATTAGTAAAAAATATATTAGTAAAAAAATTCAATAAAACGAACACTTCCCTTTAGACTGTTTGAAGATATAACCATTACTTGCAATCATTGCTATGTCACCAGCAACCACAGGCCAAGAACATACCACCAGGTACTGCTTCACTCCAGAGTTTTTCATACGCTCGTAGAAGCTATTGTAGTCTTCCATCTTGGAATTGGGATTGTGATGTAAAATCTCGGTGCCCATCCTCCATATCATCTAAGAAACAATGAGAAACACACACACAAATAAAGACCCTGTCACAAAATAGTTTCCATATGTTCAGTTGAGCTCCTATAGGCTACTGTACCTCAGATTGAAGTTGTGGCATGGTTGCGGTTGTGTCCTCTAGTGTCTGACAATAGCTAGACATGAATTGTGATGCCTCAAGCCACCGATGGTGCAGCATGGCCTCCCTGATCTTTTGCAGACATGTCCTTATGGTCTTGTGAAAACCACTTTCTTTAGGTGTCTCTAGAATAAGACACGGTTGTAGACATTGTGCTTATGGCAAGTATGATATAAACTACAGTTGCACACCATCATAATGTAATCAGCAGGGATTTGGTTCTCACCTTTGAATACAGAAGGCGCCAGAGGAAAGTTTGATCTCTTGCCTTGTGATTTCTTCACGTGTTCTTCTTCTGGGGATTCATATTCACCCTCTGGCACAATCATTTCTGTTGTTAGGTCGTCCATGATCTTGAGTCTCAATCTGCCCTACGCATAGACAAGCAATACTACTTTAGACTCCATTAATATCTACTGCCCAACTGATTGTGAAAAAGATTAAGTAGGCCTAGATGTAGGCGAAACAAACATCCTCTTTTCCCAGTTGAAACGTACTTCCTGACTTGCTGTCATTGGTGAAAATGCTTCTTCTACGGTAGTTGGAGACCGTTGGAGACCTAATAAAGTCGTGTATTGCCATCTACAGTTTTAAACAAGACATTTTAAAGAGAAATGTATTAGATTTGAGACGGTATAAAAATGTAAACATTTAGCATTTGCTGAGATTCTGCCAACACGACTGACAGTTTGAAACATAAAGACAGTAGTATTAATCTTGTACAGGAAAGGAATGCATCTAAACAGGAATAAAGGACACCGATGTCAGTATTATTTTGTTCAGTTAGGCGATGCTTGTAAAAGAATATTCTGAATGAAAGGATGCTTGGTTTGATTTAGTATTGGAAGACTTTTATTAATAAATCATTAACATCACCGAACTGTTGAATGATAACCAACATTTACGTGTTGTGATCAAACAAGGGATATTACAGATTTGCTGACGTGTCCACCTCATCTGCTCATGCTCGGGCGTATTTGGCCGTCAGTGGCAACAAATCTGCCAGCATGGCAGCACATAAAACATACCTATTAGTTTTTTTTGTATTTGCACATACTTTAAATTCTAAGGCCTCTGTGGAAAGACGATTTTCCGACTTTAAAAGATGCGCCGACGAGGAGTGCAGCAGTGAGTACTTTAGTGCTATAGCTACTATTTCTACAGCGAACTTTCTGGGTGCTTTAACGGTGAAACACGTTTACGTTAGCCTGCTCAAGTATCCCCGGCCGCATCCTCCCTGTATTTATCTTTGACCTGTTGCCACTTGGATGAGTGACATGGGGTAACCCACGGTGAAAGAGTTTAAGTCACGTTACTGTGCCTTGAATTGTATATTCCTCGTTATCAGTCGCCAACTACCGCAGATAAACGAGCAATTTAACCCATGTTTAGCAAAAACCTGGTTGACAGCTGGCTATATTCTCCCTGTCCCCGCCTCGCCAGTAGTACCACCACCAGCTAGCACATTTGATACTCTAGATCTCTTAGTTATTTCCAACTAACGGTTTTAGATGTTTTCAGAATAACAAATATAATCTGTCACTAAGACATTGCCTATGTTCAAATGCAGTACTGACAATGTTTAGCTTGCTACATTGTAACGTCTGAAAACATAATGTGCAAGTGCAGTGTGTATAGCTAGCCAGTTAGCAAACAAGCCAACCAGTTCTGGCTAAGTTAGCTTACTGTTCATTGTAGCCTACCGGCGGTGTCTAACCTAAACTAGATGCCAGCCTAACTGTATCGTTAGACTAACGTTAGTTATCTCATTAAAATGTCAGCTCCGTCTGTAAGACAATTTACATTGATTGTGTGATTCAAACAACCTAAAATGGTAATTTCACAAATGCTACCCAGCTAGTATTGATATTGTGGGGACCCGTTATCCCCAGTCAGACCCAAGTAGACAAAAAAAAGTTTTGCCTTTGTCATTTGATAAGGACAAACATACAAACTGATCTGTGAATGTCTTATCTTCTATCCTTATCTTAGTGCTCCTATGCCGGGGGAAGGCTGTCAGGGACTTCTATGGAATCGACTGTCGTTTCCTGACTTTCAAGGAGGGAGAGACAATATATGTCTACTATAAACTATCTGGCAAAAAGACGGATGTATGGGCAGGCAGTGTAAGTTAATGTTTAATCATCAGTAAGGTGGATAAATCAATGATTCAACTGCGTCATCTCTGTCTTAAAATGCTGCTGTTGTTTATATAGGTTGGCAGTCGCTTTGGCTATTTCCCAAAGGAACTTTTGGCAATAAACCATATATACACTGAAAAGGAATTTGAGATACCTGCAGAGGTAAATATCACTAACACATCACTTTATTTCTGAGACGGAGACTGCATTCTGAAATTAGTAAGAAATAATGTATTCTTTTTTTAGGAAACAGACTTTGTGTGCTTTGAAACTGGACTCGACAAGTTTGACAACTACGATATCGATTCCTTGCTGAGAGCCTCCCTATCCTCATCAGGGGAGAACCACAGGGACAACATTGTAGATCAAAACACAAGTCCAGATAAGACCACTGTTGAAGTTGAGTCGTCCCGCATAGTAACTTTGATAGAAGGCGATCAAATTGAGAGCGACATCTCTCCAGTTATTGATGAGGACAGCTTGTTTGGTGAGTTAAAGAGGGGCAGTGAACTATCTGATACTGCTCCTTCAGACTTATCTTGGTCTGAGTCTGAATCATGGACAAACCCAACTTTAGACACAAAGACAGTGGAATCTGAAGCCATTGACTCAGAGCATGGTAAAACCAAAGATTCTCCCCCAGATCCCGAGGATGAAAATCTGACCCAAAATGAGGCTCTTTTAGAAAATCAAGCTGCGGGATTTTCAGAAGGTAGACCTATCCCTGAGTTGAAAACCACACTTGGAACTACATTTGATGCTGTCACTTCTGATGATGAGGAAACTGAGAAGGTTACTTCTTATGAAGAGATGAGTGAAAAAGTAGACCATCCTTCTTATGCTGAAAGTGAGTTCCCAAGAGAAATTCCATTACTGTCTCTCCCTGATGAAAGTTATGTTTTGGAACAAAAGGACACTTTGCCATCTGAGCAAGCAGAGGAAGAGGACAGTTATTTGGACACACATCAGGATGAACAGGCCTCAGAGGACAAGAACATGTGGACATCACTCGGGGACAAAGTTTTTGCAATTGTTAGTGGAGGACCAAGAACAGCTAATGTGCCTAATTCAGAGGAGGAAGATGAAGACGAGGAAGAGATTGTGTCAGAAACCACTCTAAAGAACCCTTCTCATACACAACAAGAATTTGAGATAAGGAAAGGACAGCAGGATCCAGAGGAGACAAGAGCATCTGGTGAGCACAGTGTTGAAGACTCAAATCAGTTGAAATCAGTAATGAGCGACAGACCTGATAGCCCATCATTATTTCATATTGATGAGCAAAGATCCGCTGAACAGACTGAAAATGTCTTAGCAGACTCTCTTACCATTCCAACAACTGAAAACCCAGCTGATCTAAATACTGTCTCTGAGAGAAATACCAAGGAATTGGACGACAAGGATGTAGTCAAAACCACAAATGAGGAAAGCCATAAAGAGTTGCCTCTAGAAAACGAGGAAATGAAAAAGGATACACTCACAGATTATTCTGAACAGAAAGAAACAAAATTCAGACGATTCAATGAACACTTGATCATTGATTGGAAGAAAGATGCACCAAAAGACTTCCCAGGCGTGGATGAGGCTCTAAATCTGGATGAGGCCCCAGGTGTGGATGAGGCACCAGGCCCA
The DNA here is from genome assembly GCA_023658055.1 of Thaleichthys pacificus. Classification (NCBI taxonomy): domain Eukaryota; kingdom Metazoa; phylum Chordata; class Actinopteri; order Osmeriformes; family Osmeridae; genus Thaleichthys; species Thaleichthys pacificus. The sequence goes on from CM042869.1 coordinate 2,614,504, forward strand.
GAGGAGGCACCAGGCCCAGAAGAGGCACCAGGCCCCGAGGAAGGACTAGGCCCGGAGGAGGAACCAGGACCCGAGGAGGGACCAGGCCCGGAGGAGGGACCAGGCCCGGAGGAGGCACCAGGCCCGGAGGAGGAACCAGGTCTGGAGGAGGGACCAGGACCCGAGGAGGGACCAGGTCTAGAGGAGGAACCAGGCCCGGAGGAGGCACCAGACCCGGAGGAGGCACCAGACTCGGAGGCACCAGGTCTAGAGGAAGAAGGTGAAGAACTCCTTGAGGATGAGAATGCAGCCCTCTCAACATCCAAGATGGAACCCATTGAAATCCAAGGTGTGGATGAACATGAGAAAGTCAAAGAAATTGAATCTATGAATATTGAACCTGAGATTGCGAGTGAGCATTTGGACTTAAACCAATATGACACAGATGTCAAAACAAAACCAGACAAGCCTGAGATGTACAATGATGCAGAAAACACAGACCCTGACCAGATTGTAATGCCTTTAACAGAAGAAAAGCAAGAATACAGTGACAGTGTTTTAAGGTTGACTCTGCTTCGAGACCACTTTAAGGAGGAGGACATGGAGCGATTTCAAAAGTTTCTGGGTCTCAAGAACCTCTTCAAGGTGGAGGCATTGTTCTCTGATTTGGAGGAAGAATTGAAAGCTGTTCGCCTCTCTCAGAGTGACAACAGTGAGGACATTGAAAAGGTGCTGGAGGGTATTCTGGAAGCCTCAGAGATGCCAATCCTTGATGACATTGAGAGAATGCTGGATAGCCTGGATAATAATGCTGACCTTCAACAGAGGGACACCAGTATGTTTGATGAGGAGGCATCCATCTTGGATGACTTCCAGGAACTAGCATTCACCCTCCGTCAGAAGTACTCTGCAATCAGCGACAGTGCTCCCTTGGCAAAGGAGAGACAATCAAGCACTGGTACAGGTAAGCTAATATTCCTAGTTTTAAAAAAAACATCTACATATTTATCCAAGCAGATATCACTGAAAATATAGAAGATTGCATTGACTGTGAACCCAACTGTCAACTATTCCAACGAATGGCATATATCTTTGCATGCTCAATGAGGCAATCTTGTGATTAATTCAACAGACATAGCTTATGCTATAGAGGAAGAGGAAAATATTCCAAATTCTGCTGCAGACTCAGACACTGGCAACTTGACTATGTCGGAGAACCAACAGAAGAATGCATCTGAGGAGTTGAGCCATGATGAAATTCAAAACTCAGCAGACATAGACAAGGACGGAGGGCACTTTAACAGAAACAAAGACAATCAGCTAAATTTCAAAGATGCAGAGGAAATGCAGGTTCCTCAACGCATTCTTGACAATGCTTTTGAAATCGGACTTGGTGTTGAGACAGAGCAACCATCTTCAGGTATGTCCTAAAAAAAACTAAACATTTTGATCCATGAAGCCATAATGCTGTGGGCATAGTAGCATCTAAACAAATATTGTTTTCCTAGGATCTTTGAAATCAACATCAGCTTCTCATTTAAATGAGGAAGGACCACCTACATCTAAACCAGCCTATGCTTACATGCACAGTCTCCTCAGTGTGCTCTTTCAAAATTGGAGAAAAGTCGTTGATTTGGTAAGTGCGTGGTTTTGTGTTTAATTGTGTTTTTCTTGCATTTATTTTAATAATTAACTGTTGTTTTTGTTACGTGCATTTTGAACAGGGGTTAGAATCTCTGGAATGTTTTACCATAGAATGTCTAATATGGGGAGAACCATAGATATATATATATAAAGACTAGATGTCTTACGGCAGAGTCTAGAACGTCCGCACATGGCAGCCATCTTGCTACAGTCAACTCGACGTTCGACTCCGTTGTCCGGCAACGCGGACGAGACATCTACCCTTTATATATATCTATGGAGAACTGCCACTCTCGGGAAACTTCCGGCTTCTGAACTGGTTGCAGTTCCACCAAAGAACTTAGATTGACAAGACGTGAAAGCCAATAGAGCTCCGGACGTCACGTGACTTTACTGTTTACGTCGCCATTTTGGCAGAAAAGTAGTGGCAAAAATGAACGGCACCAGCACGGATTTCAACAGTAGCGGTTAGAACCGAAACTGTACTGTACTGTAGCGAGTGGTATGTGACAGTGGAGCGAGTGGTACGTGACAGTGGCTAGTGGTACATGCTAGTGCCTCTACTGGCACCTAGTGGTACGTGCCAGTGGAGCTAGTGGTAAGTGACAGTGGCTAGTGGTACATGCCAGTGCCTCCGCTGGTACATGACAGTAGCTAGTGGTACGTGACAGCGCCTCCACTGGTACATGACAGTTACTGTTCTGTTGATAGTGGTACCAGAGCCTGTTTAATTAATCTATATTAGACATTCTCTGGTAGTGTCTCGTGGCAGTTGCATTGGGTGTCTTGCAGCTTTTGTTTACTGTCGTGTAACTGCCCCGCGGCCATTTTAGAATAGGATAACTTTTATTTAAAAAAATAAGTTAAACTGTTCGTGCTAATAGACTCTAAATCATACTTTTTATGTCTCACTACAAGCTCACCATACAAAGTAGTCGATTTAGACATTATATTGCATATAGTGTAATGGTGTGACTGTAATGTAAAGCAGACTTGTACACAAGTAATGAATTAGTAACAAATTATTTTACTCAGAGTAACTGAATTTAAGCGTGCACATGAGCCACCGTTGTAGACTCTCCTACGTCTCTAATGCGCATCGTTGTGTTGTTATCAGCGCCTTCTAGTGGCGTATATCATTAATTGTAATAACTGAAGTCAATAGCCTACATTTGCATTTCGATACTCTGAGTAAATAGTTGTTAATAATAGTTCATTATTTTCATATGAAGAACCATGTCAATAAATGACACCCTATGATTGCAAATGTACTTTCTGGGTATTATACATATTGGAAACTACAAACTCTCCTGGATATAATATATCTACTGAAGTTACGTCTTTTTAAAGTCGACCTGTGTCAAAAAGGGATATGGGAGAAAATCCTTTAGTTCGTAATGACGTTGTGAATGTAAATGTCAGTTTAAGTATAGGCTACATGAATAACTTCTCAGCAAGTTATTTCATTGATCAGTTGTGCTGCTGCAGCACTCAAAAGAGCAGGCAAACTAAGCATTTGATTTGACATGGCTTGAAAATCTTGCTAGCTGACATGTCCAAAAACCGTTGAAATTAACAGTTTTTCATAAGTAATAATATACTTTTTGTACATTACAATGAAGTTTAGGGTGTTAACTATACAAAACATCAAAAATCTCAATTTTGACAGAAAACGATTTTCGATCTTTTATGGCGTATAGCCAACAATGAGCGGCCGCGACATCCACGGGTTTCCGCAGGCCGCCACACATATTTAAAAAATAAAAGTTTAGCCTGTTCTCCTATTCTAAAATGGCCGCGGGGCAGTTAGGCTACATGACAGTAAACAAAAGCTGCAAGACACCCAATGCAACTGCCACGAGACACTTGAGTACCACTATCAACAGAACAGTAACTGTCATGTACCAGTGGAGGCGCTGTCACGTACCACTAGCTACTGTCATGTACCAGCGGAGGCACTGGCATGCATAGATATATATAAACACTAGATGTCTCGTCCGCGTTGCCGGACAACGGAGTCGAACGTCCGCATATGGCGGCCATCTTGCTACAGGCAACTCGCTCACCTATAACATTGTGTTGATGCTACATTTACTTTTTAAATGACCATAACTTGCTCAATTTTCAACCGATTTTGAAAAGGTTTGGTTTGTTAGCAACGTCAGAGATGTCGGTATGCCACTGCATACTTCTATTCTGTTTAAAAAAAAAACAAACATAATTATTCATAAGTATGCAGTGGCATACCGACATCTCTGACGTTGATAACAAACCAAACCTTTTCAAAATCGGTTGAAAATTGAGCAAGTTATGGTCATTTAAAAAGTACATGTAGCATCAACACAATGTTATGGGTGAGCGAGTTGCCTGTAGCAAGATGGCCGCCATGTGCGGACGTTCTAGACTCCGCCGTAAGACATCTAGTGTTTATATATATCTATGCTGGCATGTACCACTAGCTACTGTCACGTACCACTAGCTCCACTGGCACGTACCACTAGGTGCCAGTAGAGGCACTGGCACGTACCACTAGCCACTGTCACGTACCACGCGCTCCACTGGCATGTACCACTAGCCACTGTCACGTACCACTCGCTCCACTGGCACGTACCACTAGCTACAGTACAGTACAGTTTCGGTTCTAACTGCCTCTCGATTTCAACCTGTCCGAGTTCACTGCGCACTTTAATTCAAAAGACATAGGCAGCTATAAAGCAAAACTCGATTAAACATTAGTGATCCATATAATGCTCCCTGAGTTATTTTTACGACCTTTACCGGTGAAACGGAAGGCTTCCCTTACCTTCTGTATCCAGATATTTACAACACTCGATCAACTTTCATTCGTCCTACTCTGGAGAGTTTTTGAAAGCCTACAAAAGCCTGGAGGGATATAAATGGACGCAATCAGCTGGATTAGTGATGAATATTCAGCTTTGAAGTCTACCGGCTACAAATTGCTATGTGTAACGTTAATGCAGTCAGTTTTATAACTTGTATAGCTAGCGTTAGCTAGTCTGTAACGTTTGTCAACGGTTAGCTACTACGTTGGCTAACGTAAATTATATCAGTGCACTTTTCATCACAAAAATGCCATTACATATTTATTAAGTCATTCCAACAGACTGATCGATCCTCAGTTGAAGCCATGGGTGGTTGTCAGGAATTATGGGGTTCTTCTCTCTGGATTTTAGGAATCCTATGAAATACTCCATTGCAATACCAGTGCCCAGTAGCAGCACTACGTTTCCGCTATTTTGGAGTGAAAGCGACTCGGCAGTCCACTAGCTTGCTGTCGCTTTTGGCAATATCAGTTGCTTTGTTAAAAAAAAAAAACACACAGAATAACGTAATCACTAGACTAATGATCATCAAATCCCTTTTAACAGTTTATTTTACAGACAAGTCTAACACTTTTTTTCCACAAAGAAATCAGCGCATTTTCTATTGCGCTGATTTGGCTGTGAGATTCGCTGATTTTTGGTGTCCAAGATATGATGGATTCTGATCTGTATCAAGAGTCTAGCCATCTCTGGTCGTAGTCAGTCCTTCACTAACCAATCAGCATTCATTAGCAGAATGCTAGCGTGTTATGGACAACAACGACTCACCCTGTAACAAATCGAAAGGACATAAGTACTCGTTAATTCAACTTCCTACCTATAATCCATGTTGAACTTGCAAAAACTACCAAAATGAAAATGAGTCTATGGAGCTAAACGGCTAAATTTGTCTCTTTCGCCTGATTGTCGTGGAGAAATCTCAGATTAGTTTGTAGTTTTTGCATGTTCAACATGGATTATAGGTCAAGAGTTGAATGAACGAGTACTTATGTCCTTTCGATTTCTTACAGGGTGAGTCGTTGTTGTCTATAACACGCTAGCATTCTGCTAATGCTGATTGGTTAGTGAAGGACTGACCACCAGATATCCCGCTTGATGGCATCCGAAGCGGAATCAGAATGTCAAAGCATTAGCAACATTAGCAACAACATTAGAAGGCCAAAACTCTTTCTAGCATGTGTATTGCCAGGGAGAGACTAACCCAGGGGTAGGCAACCCTGGTCCTCGAGAGCCGCTGTCCTGCATGTTTTAGATGTTTCCCTGCTCCAACACACCTGTTTCAAATGAATGGGTCGTTATCAAGCTCTGTAGAAGCCGGGTAATGACCATTCATTAGAATCAGGTGTGTTGGAGCAGGGAAACATCTAAAACATGCAGGACAGCGGCTCTCGAGGACCAGGGTTGCCTACCCCTGGACTAACCTGTCATCTGTGTTGTCGATGCCTCGAGAGAAAAAAGGAAGTGACCAGAGCTTGCCGTAAAGCAGTATCTCTGGTCGTACTATGTGTATGACGTCATTGACATTTTAAAAGGCTTTTTAAATCCAACACCCAGCAGTGTGTATTTTTTTTCCTCCCCTTTCGAATTCAGAATTCAAATTACTAGACAAAAAATTATATCCTGAGAAAAGTGGATTTTGAGGGGTATAGCTCCATAGACCTCCATTCATTCTGCACTCGCTCGTTAGTGCCCACATATGGAACTAGAGTGGAACTGCAACCAGTTCAGAACCCGGACGTTTCCCGAAAGTGGCAGTTCTCCCTATATTAGACATTCTCTGGACGGGTTCTGGTGGCCGAGAGTATAGACCAATTATTTGTTTGTAAACATTCGGGATGCATGTGCAATGTGGTTGCAGAAAAACCGGAAAGGATAGCCTTTATAATGGCTAGAGAAGTACACGGATTATACAAATAGTTCGATTTAAAAAGACCAAAAAGGTCGAGGAGGACATCCTTTGAGAGAAAGCGATTCCCCATTGATCTGTCACATCAGAATTTTGATTTGGGTCACGAAAGTCTTGAAATTTGAGTGAGAATGTCGCCCGGTAGACTGCATAGTCTTAGGCGGCAGCCATGTCCTCACGTCATGTCACAAAGTTCATAATTTTACAGTCAATTCGACTAAATTGCTGCTTGACTAAAAAGTCGAGCAGGGCAGCTTTCAAGAGATATGGGAATTCTGCTTTTAGCCAGCTGGTCCGATTATTTTTGTGACTTGTGTAAAACTGGCAATCTGAGTGAGACTGTGTCCCCATTACACTGTTTTGACGTTGTTAGCCTCAGTCAGACTCGGGTCGCTCACTGGCAGTGTGCACAATGTTGTATTTCACTCCATTCTACACTATAAACATCAGGGAGGACTGCCTATAGTAGATACAAGCCTGCTGAAGATAGCCATGATCTTGGATTTCTTTAACCGAGCCTGTTTCATTCTAGCCTGGGTGCCAGCCAAACTTGGCCCGCCCACAAACAAATTTGGTCGGGATGTTGGGTCTGGGGTCGCTCGGTTGGGGAAAAACTATTTCCGAACAAGAGCTGTTCGGACCAATTAAATTGTCAGGGCGGGCTTTATACGATGATGGACAGATGATCAACAGTAACACGTAATCAACCACATCACCAAAGAGCGCTTGGGTTGAATTCGTTTTCAACAAACAACATACTATGTTGCTCTGATTGGTTGTCGGTCTATCCAATTGAGTGAAGAGGCATTTTTTTCCGGGTTCGGTAACACGCCCCATACTCACAGCCCAATGGAGCGGTATCAGACTCATATTCTGACTAGAATTATGAGTATGACAACGTCAGGCTAGTTTCATTCATCATTTGCCTGAGAAAGCGACCTCCGTTGCAGGTTAGTTTTGCCCGATCACTTGGTCAGGCTATTTAAAGGTATCGGGGTCAAGTGACTTTTGTGCATGGACAAATGAACCGTAAATGTACTGTAAGTGCCTCAAAAAGTTAATGTCAAGCAATGAAATCCAGTGGCCAGAGATATATGATGACCTGATCGACACTCCAGGTGTATTATACCCGGGAGAAGTTCGTCTTTTGCCTCCGACATGCGCAGTTGAGCATGCTTGACAGTCGTGTGACGTAGGGTGATAATTGGTCTATATGTGTCGCTCTTGATATGACGTAAGACGTGTTGTAGTTCTAAGATCCTCCCCCTTTTTCGTTGACGTGTGCTAAGCCTTGGCACTGACGGTGGCTTGAGAAGCGTTTTTGTGCATTGGCAAGTAATCAAACTATTAATGACAAATCTCGTTGGAGCCAAAAAGAAAAGCTAAAATGATAGTTACATTTTCTAGAGCAGCATACCGCTGTCAATAGCTATCTTAGTAGCTACATGTATACCTAGCACTGTAAAAACTAGCAAACGTAGCTGTCAAACTAGCCAGTCAGATAGATAGCGAGCTGGCTAAAATGGATTCGAAAGAAACACAACCCGTTCCCATGACGGAATCTGATCATCTGTATACCTTTTATGTCTTGTTTATTACGGAATTTCAACATGTAAGTAAAGACGTCGGACTAGCTAAATTGTGAATCTCACGTAGGCTATTAGCTAACGTTTTAGATACAGATTCCTTTCTAATACATAAACATCTACTGTTGAAAGTATGAAACTAGTTGATTTACCCAACGCTGTCCATGTGTAGAAGTCTGATTCAGTATGTAGGTCTCACGCTTGGATTGAAGATTATGGGCGTTAGATCACAGGTCTCCCGTCATAACCAAATGTTGTTAATCAGTTGAATTGTTTCTGCATGCTGTTAGGCCTATTATCGCTTTAGGTCACCATACTTACTTAAGGTCTACTGTAACGAGTTTGTCTCATGTCCAAAGATTTGACGTGGTCAATGGTTTATTTGTAAATGATTACCCAATTTATAGGGTTGAAAGTGCATGTGTCGCAATCTTAATCCCCAGAAGGCCAGATAGATATGCAAATTCAAGATAGCAATACAGTGTCTTGAATTTGTTTAATCTTGGATTTTCTCAGAGAAACTCTTAGCAGTTTGTTGCCTGTCTGACACGTGCACAGTTCAAAGGTATCTGTTAATGGCCTCCTTGATGGTCTGTTGTGATAAAGGACAACCAATAACCGTTTTTTAAATGCCAGGGTTTAACCGCTTGTCCAGGACAAGTACATTCAATGTTCGACAAGTGAACTTCTTGTAGTTGTCCAAGTAGAAATAAATCTAGGCTATATGTATTAATATCTGCAAAATAGATTTCCTCCTCCTGTCAAAATCAAAGGCTATTACTAGTACAAGCTATGTCAAATATTTGTGAATATTCATGCATATTGTGCTTAATTAATCAAAAAGAAATGGCTGATTACCATAATAACTTCAAATAATTACAGAATATTGTATAATGCATAAATGTTTTTAAATAAAGGATGCATTGATATCAAATCAGTAGTCACATTTATTAATTGCACTTATATATTGCTTTTTCAAAAACGTATTTGGACAAGTAACTTAAGCTCTGACAAGTAAAAGATACATAAAAGATAGGCTACCTTAATTTCGAGCCCTGAATGCTCAAATGTGCCAAAGGTCCATCTCTACAGCTAGAGGCAGTGTGCATAGGGATTGATTTGTTAACCTTTCTTACTTTGTCAAAGCTGCCCTGCAGTACATTGAAGTGTACTAGATCACACCTTTCCCACACACACGTGTACGTACATGCATTCCCTGTCAATATACAGAACTGTTCTTGTCGAAGTTGGACTGACACCGGCTGGGTGTGTTTGTGTCTTTACAGATTATTTCTAACCTGCCAGAAGAATGGTATCCAGGTCCAACATGTATGGGTTTTCCCTGGCTTCCTGTGTTGACCACTGTATTTTTAGGGTGCATCACCACTATGTGTTTCATATGGAAGAGCATTCTGATAGTAAGTTCTTCTGTGTTGCATTCATTCACATAAATAAGAGGTTTTACTCCATACATGTTCTCAGACTTTTGACCACCCCTTTCATTTGTGTATCCCCACAGGTGAGGCGCACGGAATACCTTGGTAAGGTTTTATTTTTCTCTGCTATAGACAGTAGCGTTGTCTTTCAGATTGTTAACCTTCTGCCAATGTGAGTCACTACTCAATGCATCTATTGTATTTAACCGTCAGTGGAGGAAAAAGACATCCAGAAACATCTAGACAAAGTAACCAAAGAAAACACTGCTGTCCTTGCAAAAGTTGAAGAGTTGAAGACACAGGTAATTTATTAAAGTTACGGTGTTCTCAGTGGCTATTTATGCACTCCACTCCACACATGGATGAAGTTTGAGTATTTTGGGGGGGGTTGTTTCCTTCAGCGCGAAGACCTCCGAAACCAGCAAAAAATGTCAAAGGAATCAGCTGACTCGGCCCTAGAAAGGGTAAATGAACTTGAGGTGAGGAAAGGTTCACCTAATTTGCACAGTGATGGGACAGTTGCTCCTTAAAATATGTTTACAACTTCACGTTCAAAAAATAAATAAATAAATATTTATATATAGATGTATTGCATGTAGTCTTCGTGTAAGATGTCTAGGTAAAATCTATCCAGTCAACACGCCTGACTTTTTTTACCCTCTTCAATAGATTGCTCTGAAGGAGGTTGAATCACATAATGAACTGCTGGTTGAGGAATGTGACTCAATAATGCAAACATTTGATGGTGAAAGGGCAAAGTATCTGGCCCATGTGGACAAGGTGAGATTTCATTGTTTGATTATTACAATGATTATTATCATAGCACATTGGTATGGCTCTTTTCCTTTTCCCAACTTGCTCGATTTGTCATGCCTATTTGTATCTTTTGTCTTTAGTCTGCAAATTATGAAAAAAACATCTCTAAGCTGCAACGCAGTATGAAGAAGACACAGGATGCTCTCGCTAAGGTATGGGTGGTGTGATCAATATGACTCCATATTACTTCCATACGTTATATTACACAGTTATGCATATTTTCAATCTCTGTAGTCCAAAGCTCTTATGGAGGAGTCAAAGATCAGAGAAGATGCTCGCAACACCCTGCACCAGTGTCTCCAGAGGGATCACACCACACTCAAGGAGGAGAACAGCTCAGTAAGTACACCACAGGATCCCGTTTCTGCATTACATCGACACACCGTTGGATGTTCAATTAAGGGATTCTGGGATCTAGGACTGCACCATTCTTCTACAAACTGTATCTCCTCCCTGCAGCTGAAAAACACAGCCAAAGATTTGGAAGAAAAAACCCGCCAATTGTGCGAACAAATAAAAGTGTTTATCAAGTCCCAGAAAGAATACGAGGACACCATCGCTCAAAAGGATCATAGCAATGAGGTGAGCTTGTTTACCCAGCATCACACTCCCTCATCTGACAGTCCCAGTTCTAAAGATTTATCTTGATAAAGGGGCCTCTAATGGACACAAGGCACTCGTTGTCTTCTGCTCGTCTCTGTCTCTCCCTGCGACAGGTCCTGACAGAGCTGCTGGTCGACCTGGAGGCTTACAACCTGCAGAAGAGCGACACCAAAGCTGTGGCTAATGTTGAAGCCGGCACCGGTGAGATTTACAGCTGAAATGGCTTGAGATTCTTCACCATGTACTTTATTTGTATGTCAGTGAATTTGTTCAGATCCAGAAAAGTTACTTAACCAGAGTTTTCCTTCAGTTGCCGATCGAGCCAGCTCCATGAAGAAGAGAATCAAGCAGCTGATGGATGTCTCTCAGGTAACACAACACGCATGCACACGTACGCACGGCTGTCAAACTAGATGTCCTTCTTTCCTTCACTTCAGGTGGAGCAGCACTCAATGAAAGTGCTAGGGATCCTGCTTCATGCTTTATACAGTGTAGAAAAATGGTCTTACAGGGTATATCTGACAATCATGAGGATGAACTCTTCACAGTGTTCATCCTGGTTCCCTAAGGCAGCTCTCCTTGGCAACCAATGATCTTCATTGTCAGAAATGCTCCGTGCATATCTCACACCACAAGACCATTGGCGACCATTGGAACTGATCAAATCAACCCGTTTGGTAATATTTGCATCTGGGATGCCTGTGGCTAGTAATTGAGCAGAAGTGACAGCCCAACCTGAGTTGGAAAGCATTTTTTGTCAGAGGATTCCTAAGACATTCAAATCAGAGCAAAATGTAAGGCCAGTATAAGATGGTGCCAGTCATTTCATATGTGCCCCTTAAAAGGCAAATACTCAATGTTAGAACCAAGTGTTCACCTGCCTCAATCTACAAACCATCCACAGATTCAAACCACCCTGTCTGTTGTGGAGGAGGAGCGCAACCGGTTCCAAACCAAACTGCAGAACGAGGAGAAGGATCGGAAAGCTCTAGAAGGTACGTTGCAGTAACATGAATCCAGTCTCTCACTCGCTTGTTCTTTCACACGTCCTTTCAACATAGAACTTGATTCTGTTCGACCAGAAAAATACCGGGAGCTGGAACACAACTCCACGTCCTTGAAAAGCGAGAAGAGCCTGATCGAAAACCAGCTAAACATCCTCCAGCAGAAGTACGAGATCATGACCGAGATGTACCAGCAGAAGGAGATCTCCCTCCAGAGGTAAGCTGACATAGTGGCAGGTCTGTGCTGTGTTTTTGTGGCTCCCACTCTACATGGACCCTCCGACACATGGCCTGTTGCCCTCACAGACGCCTGACCGATGAGGAACTGGAGCGTCGCAACAAGGAGATGAAGCTCTCCGAGGTGGACGGGAGGGCCCTGGAAGCAGAGCAGGAAGTGAAGATCTACCGGCAGAGAATCAAGGAGATGGAGGAGGAGGTGAAGAAAACTGAGAAGGCCCTCAAAGTCCAGGTGAGCAGAGCACATCCTCGCCTTGCTCCTTAGTTCTCAAACCTGGAATCCAAAGTCACCTCCTCAACGCTTAAGTAGGAAAGTGTTGTCAGGAGGATGCTTCCAGTGGTGTCCTCCTGCAGGTTTGAGGCTACGTTCCATGACCTCATATCTTGTGCGTTCCAGATCGCTGAGCAGGAGCGGAAGGCTCATGAGAACTGGGTATGTTGACACATCCAAGCCTTCCATGTTCATGCTCCCATCCCTGTTCTGCGTGTAGTCCTGGTGTTCAGCACAACTCTTCCTCTGGTCTCCAGGTTGCTGCCAACACTGCAGAGCGAAGCCTGTCTCAGGAGAAGACTTTGAGGAGGAATCTCCATGAGAGGTGAGCTCAACCATATAACCTTACATCTGAACTACTAGCTCCCTACCAGGTTTTTTTTTAAAGCCATGACGGCGTATTTAGGATTTTGCGGTTACATTTGAGCCTGTTACAGATTGTACGTGTGCATTGAAAGGCTCTACAGCTGATCAATCATAAATGTTGTTGCCTTTGTCTCTAGACTTGCCTCTCTCTCCAACCAACTGAACGATCTCCGTGCATCCAATTCTGGCCAGCCTGCTGTCCGATGTGGTAATCTGTCATCACCACCACGCACGCACACACACACACACACGAGTGAAGTTAATTTAATGTCTCTATTGTTGAAGACTTGTTTTAACGTTGTTTAGTTGTTTTTACGTTGACCCTGGAGGGATGGGATTGGCTGTTAATGTGGTGTTGTTACTGTGTCCAAATCCTGGTGGGGCCGCCACATTGGTGGATCGTTAAATCTTTTTGAGGAAATTTAAGGGGAACTTTTTTACCGGCCCTGTCAGTCTCTCTAATGGTTCTAAATGTTCCCTTAATCTAGGGGGCTTGTGGTTAAATTAGGCCACCCCCACCCCAGTCCCAGATGACAAGTCCAGGGATGAACTTCTTTCACAGTCCACCACTTTTTGTCATGTTGGTTTACTGATGTTTGTGAATGTGATATCCATTGTGCAAGTTGATCATGTACATCTTGATGGCTGGTTCATTGTTGAACTAGATGGAAGAGATTTCGATTCTCGGAGCTGGCTTTGTGGAAGCAGGGGCTGGCTCTGTGCTTGGCTGTGGTGACAGTACTTGTGGTTAAAACGGCTGGTTTGGTTTGAACAGGTGACTCGTACGGGCCCTCTCCTGTGAGCGGAGGAGCCCCATCTCCTCCTCTAATGATAGAGGGCCCTGGGCGGCCCCTGTCCGCCCCCATTGGGCGCAGGATTGACTCCTACGGTGAGTCTCCAGTTGCACCGCTGCTATCCAAGGGTCCTGATCAGCCTGATCAGTCTACCTTTCGCATGCTCCGCCTCACTACTCTTTAAACCCTTTTTTCTCTTTTATAAGTTCTTAACTTTTTCTTCTCAGATCATCTCTTTCTCTTCACTATATTGATGTTCCCTGTGCCCCTTTTAAAAGGACCTGATGATAACTTTAATTTTAGGTTGAGTTCTCCCTTGTGGTCACTGTCCATTCTTTTCTCCTCCCCTTCTGCCGTCTTTGAACAGATAATCCAGTGTTTCATTGATCGGGTTTCTTTCCATATTAAAGCCTGCTTGCAGTCCTGCCTTGTTATTAATTTCCTCTGTTGTTATTTGCTGTTATGAAGAGATTGTAGTAGGTTGAGCCAGTGAGAAACTTTGTCCATCGATGTGTGTGCTTGTTGTGAAGTTTGAACTGCTTTAAGTTTTACTCAAGTGCCAATTGCAGGGCTTGCAAATACAGAATTGGATTCTGTCACGTAGAAGGAATGTGAACTGTAATGAATAAGAGTAAGTTCAAATGTCATATTCATCACCTGGAATCAGGATGAACCTATTTGTTTTTGTTCATTCCACAGGGCATCAGCCTCCATTTGAGAAACACACAGTGCCTAACCGTTCAGGTATGCAAGGCCAGCTTCTTATTATTACTGTTTCCCTCTTAACAGGAAATGGAAAGTGCTCTAATCATTCTACACTTCCTCTCCTCAGATCCTGGCCCACGGACCTCCTCTCCCACCAATATGGAGGATTCGGTATGTTTGTGTACTACATGTCAAAAAAACTACTTGATACATTACTTAATGTGTGTGTTCTTGTCCTGTCCTTCCCTGTCCTGAACTTTAGATCAGGTTTACCACCCTTATGTACTGTGTGTGTGCGTCTTCTATCCCTGCTCTCCTAATAGCAGACAGACCCAACACGGTCTGAAAGCCTTGAAACAGGAAATGAGGTCTCTACTGAGTGTTCAGAGCCAGTGAGTATAGAGGCAGGGGCTCAGGGTGTGGTGCGCTGCCCAGGTCAGATGAAAGGTGTGCTTGTGTATCATTGCACTTCCCTACCCTGCTCGCCTGGAGGCTTGGGTCTCTGGGTGCAGACATAATGGTTGACACTCCCAATCCATCCTCACTGATTTGAAATGGTGGCATGGTTATTTCAAAGCCTTAAAGATGCTGTAAAGTGGAATTGAAAATTAGTTTTAAGTTCATCACACCACAGAAGAATGTGTTGTTAACTACCCATCCAAATTCGAAAGAAAAAACAGACAAGTATGTTAAATTAGGCTTTGAAATTGTGAGAAAATCAGCAGTCTTCTCTGCTTGAGGCTGGGGGGGCGTGTCTCCTGAAGGAACTGAAGCTCCGCCCCCTCGAATTTATTGAATTCAGCAACAACAGCAACACTAGCTAAATCAATTGCAGATATCAGAACAGACCTACCTGCAGTCTCTGAGTGTTTAATGTGTTAATTACTTTACTGTCTTTGCATCGTACCAGCTGAGTAACAGAATGCAACCGTCTGTGATCTGACGTAGATAGGTGGCTGTTACGTAGATAGGTTGGGTTTTGCCCCGCCTATACAAAACATGAGCTGAAAATGGGTGAGAAACTGTTCAACGTTCTAACTCCACATTTCAGTGCGACAAAGTTTGGGACCTTTGCACATTCTTTCAGCAACTCATTTCACACGTATAAAATGTACTGAGAAGCAAATCATGGAATTTGCTTTACAGCATCTTTAACTGTTATATATCCCTGTGGTGGAAATCCTATCTTTTTTTCCCTGAAATGCTGTGTTTGGATGTGAGGTTAGCTGCAATGAAACAGTGCTAATTTTAAAATCACAGTGTGGATCTTGGTACCGTGATTGAGCATTGTGGGAGTGGCCTGACCCTAACTCGATAGCTGGGTGAGATTTGATGAGTTAAACGTTTACATTTGTTGTCTGCTGATGTTTGTCAGAGCTCCAGACCGCAGGGACCCAGATCGTTCCTGGAGTCTCCCATTAGGGACCCAGGCCCCCTGTCACACGGGCCGCCCCCCCCAGGGCCGCGCCTCCCCCCACCTCCCCCCTTTGCGCATGGCTACCGTCCCCCTCCACCTTCCCATCTGGCCCCTGGGATAAGACAGGCCAATGGGACTGAGGGAATGCCCAGTGCGGAGTTCCGGTACAGACCTCCTCCTAACGGACACCCAGCGATGATGGGAACCCGCCACGGGCCTCTTCTGGGTCCGGGTCCCATGCGCTTTCCTTCCAACATCCCACATCATCCAGGTAGTGCATCCCTTCTCTAGATTTGCTTGAATTTTATTTTGGTCTCATGGCCCTGCAGTTTGTACTACGGCACCAATGTCATGTTGTTTAACACCCCCACCCCCCCCACAGGCCCAGTGTTTGGAGGAGGCCCCCCAGGTCCATATCCCCCCTACCACCAGGACCTGCGCTTCCCTGGACCGTGGGATTACGGCGTCCCTCCCCAGCAGCTGCCCCCTGGAACTGGCCCACCCCCTCTTCAGGATGGCAGACCGCTGGCTGCTCAAGGCCCCCAGGACCTCCCTGGGGGTCCCCAGCCCAGTGGAGGTCAGGGGCAGGACTGCATATCCCAGCAGGCAGCAGCCCAGGATCCAGTCAGGTCAGCCATGTCCGAGCGTTGAAAAGCAGGTGTCTGACTTGACCCCTTCTCCACCCTGAACACCCAGTAACAACCCATCTACCACTCAACCACAATTCACTTTTTCTTTTTTTCCTTTTCTTTTTTAAGCAGAAGAAATTATGTAAGTTCATAAATAACATGTTTATCCTGTTAAAGCATCAAAAATATGTTGTCTGAAATGTATCTGTCTTGATGAGACTTACTGAGGCTTGCTACTTTGCAAGATGGCCTATTGTGCAATAACATTTCTATCGTATGCTTGAGGAATTGTATAGCTGTTTAGTAATAGCAATGATTTTTTTTAAGGGGCAAGAGTTGATTGCTTATGTCATGATTTCCTGTGGAAATTATTTAAATAGCGATTTTTGGAACATTGTTGTTTGGGTTGTTTAGGACATTTCAGAAGTACAGGAACTACCACTGTCCCAATGCTGTCTTTATTATGAACTGTTGAGACAGAATAAAGAAAGTTATGTAAAAGATGGACATATGTATAACTTATTTTACTATGTTCACAGACATTTTAATAATAAAGTTAAGTCATGTACCGAAGTCATTGCTGTGATAACCACCACATTTATATTGTGAGACCCAAAAAGTTATTTGAGTTGTTCCTCGTCAGGCACACTTTTAATTAAATGTATTTCCATTTCAGGATTAGGGTTACTAGATTTGTACCAATCATAAATTGGTAATCTGGTCATTTCTTTTGACTAGTCTAGAGAGTATTGTAGTATGTGGAATTGTCTTGACGTTGGGAAACAATGTTTTCGTTGTTTTTAGGTATTTTGCACATACAGCCTTCTTACTGCTGCTGTCTGTATTGTGTACAGGTGTGTATTTGATAACTGAACTCAGTCCAGTTGCTCTGTTCAGCTCGTCTTGCTGTTTCAAAATGAAACAGAACGAGAAAAAGGTGCTAAACTTTATGTAAAACTTAGGCTTGAATATGTGTTCTACATCTATAAATAGGTTCAAGAACGGTGATTAATTGTTAATTTATTTCCCATCAGCATCCACCAGTGTAATTTAGCCTCTGTTTGATTCATGTTTACGGTTGAAACTGAGCAGCGTTCAACATGCACATTTGTTTACATTTAAAGTATTTTACAAATACTTTAAATAAGTATTTGACCCCTCTGCAAACATGACTTAGTACTTGGTTGCAAAACCCTTGTTGGCAATCACAGAGGTCAGATGTTTCTTGTAGTTGGCCACCAGGTTTGCTCACATCTCAGGAAGGATTTTGTCCCACTCCTCTTTGCAGATCTTTAAGTCATTAAGGTTTCGAGGCTGACGTTTGGCAACTCAAACCTTCAGCTCCCTCCATAGATTTTCTATGGGATTAAGGTCTGGCGACTGGCTAGGCCACTGCAGGACCTTAATATACTTCTTCTTGAGCCACTCCTTTTGTTGCCTTGGCCTTGTGTTTTAGGTCATTGTCATGCTGGAATACCCATCCACGACCCATTTCCAATGCCCTGGCTGAGAAAATGAGGTTCTCACCCAAGACTTGACGGTACATGGCCCCATCCATCGTCCCTTTGATGCAGTGAAGTTGTCCTGTCCCCTGAAGGACTTAAATTCTTTGTGTCTATTCCAATATGTAATGATGGTATTCAATGACACATCTGTGTTTCCTACCCGCAACTCTGTTGCGGGTAGGAAAGTCCAACTGGCTATCTGTCCCTGCCCCAGCATATATTATACAGTGCAGTAAACCAAAAAACACAAGAAGAGGGTTGAGCTTGTTCTCCTGTGCAGCAGGGAGTTGTTCTTGCCTACGTGTCCCACCTGCTCGGGTGCCGTTTCCACCCGGTTTCAAGGTTGTTTCTGAAAATGAAGAGATAGAGACACAAAATACAGCCTTTTTCCCACACTTTGTGGTCGAAACTCATCTGGATTGTACCTCTTTCTCCGCCCGCACCCCTGACTCCCCCCGCCCTGTGTGAGACACAATGTTTAAGCCTGAGCACACTTCTCAGTTCATAAGACAGAACTTTAATAAGCACACTGCATAACTTTACTAAGCACAATATATTCTTTACCCCTTAGCAGAAAAACACCCCCAAAGCATAATCTTTCCACCTCTGTGTTTGACGGTGGGGATGGTGTTCTTGGGGTCATAGGCAGCATTCCTCCAAACACGTTGAGTTGATGCCAAAGAGCTTGATTTTGGTCTCATCTGACCACAACACTTTCACCCAGTTCTCCTCTGAATCATTCAGATGTTCATTGGCAAACTTCAGATGGGCCTGTACATGTGCTTTCTTGAGCAGGGGGACCTTGCGGGCACTGCAGGATTTCAGTCCTTCATGGCATTACGACTAACAATTGGTCACAGCTGCCTTGAGATCATTGACAAGATCCTCTCGTGTAGTTCTGGGCTGATTCCTCACCATTCTCATGATCATTGCTACTCCACAAGGTAAGATCTTGCATGGAGCCCCAGACTGAGGGAGATTGACAGTTGTTTTGTGTTTCTTCATTTGAAAATAATCGCACAAACTCTCACCTTCTCACCAAGCTGCTTGGCGATGGTCTTGTAGCCCATTCCAGCCTTGTGTAGGTCTACAATCTTGTCCCTGACAGCTCTTTGGTCTTGGCCATGGTGGAGAGTTTGGAATCTGATTGATTGCTTCTGTGGACAGGTGTCTTTTATACAGGTAACACACTGAGATTAGGAACACTCTAGGGCTGCAACAACGAATTGATTAAATCGATTAAAATCGATTATTAAAAGCGTTGGCAACGAATTTCATTATCGATTCGTTGTGTCGCGCGATTATTACGCCACTCAATATGTCGCGGAGATGTTTGAGTATTAAAAAAAAAAAAGTTTAGTTGAGCGCGGAGCGGAGGTAGAGGAAAGGCCATCGGAGAGACGTTGTTGAGTAACGTTGTTCTGAAACACATGGCGGAGGCAGAGAAATCAGTACGACCAGTGCCGGCCCAAGCCTTTATGGGGCCGTAAGCATAATTGATTTGGGGGCCCCTTCGTGTCGCTTGTTGACACCGAATATTTAAAAAAATTACAATGACTTTAAACTCTAATTTCATGTGCTCTTGGGGGCCCTCTGGTGGCCACGGGGGCCCTAAGCAGCCGCTTAGTTCGCTTATGCCTTGGGCCGGCCCTGATACGACCCAAGTCATCCAAGGTGTGGGAGCATTTCACACTAAATACATCAAAACAGTGTGTTGAAGGAGGTGAAGTTAGTTTCATATTCGACATTCGTCTCACATTCGGAAGACGCTATAATATTTTTAGGAATATAAAACCTCAAACAGACACCAGAGTATCTTAACAATGTCTGGTATACTTCCACAGCCTTTACTACATTACTACATTTTCTTTATTAAAAATCAAAGCAGTGTAAATAATCCATCCCATGATAAATAAACAATGTTTTCAAACTGCCATTAAAGAGTAGCTATACGCCAAATCCAGTTTTAGAGAGTTAACCCCACTATGGATAATTCGCCTAGACTCATCAATGATTGATTGATGATCAATCCTGGTTTTGGTTCTGACATATCTTTGCTGTTGTCATAGTAGTCCATTAACACCTCTTTCCTATGCAAATCTCACAATTTGAAACTGCCACTGTAAAACAGTCGGTTTCCAAAAAGCCACATTTGTGACGTCACAAATGTGGCTCCACCTTTTTTGGCTCTGGTCTGTACCTTTGTCACACCCCAAAATGTAGATCTCAGACACCTGTTTAGCTGCACGCTGCTCTGTGTACTTCCACGGGAATTACAAAGAAGAAAGTTTGGACGTTTTTCAAGGATATTGAAAATGGACCACGGTCGCAAATGCAGTGTTCCAGGCTGTACAGGGAATGCTGACACTTCATAGTCTTAGGAACCAAACATTCAACGGGCATGGCTGATGTTTGTCTATGAGAAGATCCCTGTGAAGTTCGACACTCAATTGAAATCAAACTATTTCACCAAAGACAGTTTTGAAAACCTTGGACAATTTAAAGCAGGATATGCAGAATTATTATTATGCATAGCGATTGGTGCAAAGTTTTGAAATTTGGCACACTGATTTGGAACGGTCTCCTGATTATTTATCACCAAGTTTCATGTCGATCCATGAAGCACTATAGCGCCACCAAGGCGTCAAAGTTGGAGGTGTGTTTACGCCCATAACTTTTGAACCGTGAGACCGTTTTTCTTAATTGAGGTATCATTGGCTTCCTTAGATGCAGACGATTCGACTCAACCCTGTGACGTCATCGTTGTCATGATGGTTTTTCCGTCATTTGTATTGTACGAAAAGCCAACTTTAGAATGTTATCGATAAGTGAAACCGTTCACGAATAACGCGCAAACGATTTTGACAGAGCACGCCAAAGCGGACGTGAGGCCTTGACTCTGCAACGGTTTACCGTATGGAGACGAAACTTTGGAAATGTCAACACGAGCATGTCATCTAATCATCTTCCTCCCACAATCACCTTGAAATGTCAAAATATGACTGAATTACAGCTGTTTGTAATTGGGTCAAATCTGACAAAGCTCGCCACGGGAGAAACGGCTTCCTTTTTTTTTTTTAAGTAACCGAACACAGCATTTCCCAGCAGTGAGAATAGCTCACTGGGATAAGACGGGCTCCTTTGAAACGCAAGGTCGTAGGATCGAATCCAGCCACAGTCATCAAGCATGTCGTGATACAGGATCATCTGTTTAGCGAAGCCAGGTACACCACAGTAGCTGTCTAGCAGTATAATCACAATGGTAACGATAACGTTTCATTGTCAGGGGATTTATAGTCAAGAAGAAGCGGATTCATTGTGCTTTGTAGATATAACGTTGCTACATCTAGCCAGCACATTTTGTCTCAGAATGACATATTTACCAAACGCATCGGCTTATCGTTACAAAACTCGGTGTACGTCTTTTGCGCAACGCCGTGAAGGTAATCGAAGGTTTCGGGATAGCGCCACCGTGTTGCCGAAAAGTATAATGCGATTTTTAAAAAGCGAATGTTTTTTATTAAAAGTTTTGCTTTGCTTCTTTAGCTACTGAATTTCCATATCGAATGCTGCTTGGCCCCTTCATTGCTGCTTGCAGCTATATTTAATGTTGTTTTTGGCGGCCTGTTTTAATTTTAGTTTTAGTCTAGTCTTTGTGACAAGCTGTCATTTTAGTTTTTATTACAACCCCAATTTCAGAAAAGTTGGGACGTTGTGTAAAATAAAATAAAAAACTGAATACAATGATTAACAAATCTTATAAACCCATTACGTTATTCACATTAGAACACATACAACATGTCAACTGATGAAATGTACAATTTTAAGGAAAAAATAAGGTCATTTTGAATTTGATGGCAGCAACACGTCTCAAAAAAGTTGTGACAAGGCCATGTTCACCACTGTGTAGCATCCCCTCTTCTTTTAACAACAGTCTGTATCTCTCTGGGAACTGAGGAAACCAGTTGCTGTAGTTGTGGGAGAGGACTGTTGTCCCTTTTGTGTCTGATACAGGATTCTTGCTGCTCAACGATCCTGTGTCTTCTTTGTCATATTTTTCGTTTCATGATCCACCAAATGGTTTTAACTGGTGAAAGGTCTGGACTGCAGGCAGGCCAGTTCAGCACCCGGACTCTTCTATTACGAAGTCATGCAATTGTAACAGATGCAGGATGTGGTTTAACATTGTCTTCCTAAAAAATGCAAGGCCTTCCCTGAAAAAGATGATGCCTGGATGCAAGCAAATGCAATGTTGCTATAAAACCTGTATATACCTTTAAGCATTGATGTTGCCTTTCCAGATGTGCAAGTTGACCACTAGGCACTAATGCACCCCCATACCATCAGAAAAGCAGGTTTTTGAACAGAGCTCCGATAACAAGCCGGTTGGTACCTCTCCTCTTTAGTCTGGAGTACGCAGCTTCCAAGGTTTCCAAAAAGAATTTCAAATTTCAGTTTGCCTGACCACAGAACAGTTTTCCCACTTTGGCAGTCCATTTTAGGCTTTAGCCCAGAGAAAATCGCAGTGTTTCTGGATCATGTTCACATGTGGCTTCTTCTTTGCATGATAGAGCTTTAACCTGCATTTGTGGATGGCACGGCAAACTGTGTTCACAGACAATGAGTTCTGGAGGGTGTTTCTGAGCCCATGCAATGATTTCCATTACAGAATCATGCCTGTTTTTTATCAGTGCCACCTGAAGATCACAGGCATGCAGAATTTATTTTCCCTCTTGTCCCTTACACAGAGATTTCTCCAGATTCTCTGAATAATTGTATTATATTATGTACTGTAGATGATGATATATTCAAAGTCTTCACAATTTTACAATGAGGAACATTATTCTGAAATGGTTCCATAATATGTAGAGTCTCTCATCGTTACTTCTGAGAGACTCTTTTTTACACCCAATCATGTTACTGACCTGTTTGCAATTAACCTAGTTAGTTGCAAAATGTTCTGTTTTTGAGCTGTTTTTTTTAGTAACACATACGTTTTCCAGCCTTTTATTGCCCCCGTCCCAACTGTTTTGAGACGTGTTGCTGCCATCAAATTCAAATTCCTTATTTTTTTCCTTAAAATTGTAAATTTCATCAGTTTAAACATTTGACATTTAGTCATTTAGCAGACGCTCTTATCCAGAGCGACTTACAGTAAGTACAGAGACATTCTCCCTGAGGCAAGTAGGGTGAAGTGCCTTGCCCAAGGACACAACGTCATTTGGCAGGGCCGGGAATCGAACCAACAACCTTCTGATTAATAGCCCGACTCCCTAACCGCTCAGCCATCTGACTCACCCTCTGACATGTTTTATATGTTCTATTGTAAATAACATAATGGGTTTATGAGATTTGTAAATCATTGTATTCAGTTTTTTTATTTTATTTTACACAACGTCCCAACTTTTTGGGAATTGGGGTTGTAGTTTTAGTCACGTTCATACTCTTTTTAGTCTAGTCAAGTTTCAGTCGACTAAGTCTGAGCATTTTAGTCTTATTTTAGTCAGACTTATTCATGACTATTTTCGTGTAGTTTTAGTCGACGAAAACTGATGACATTTAGTCTAGTTTAACTTTAAGTCAATGAAAATTGTATTTTAGACTTTTTAATCAAAACAGAAGTAGTGTAAGCAGTCATCTCGGGAGGCATGTTAATGCCAAAACCTTTTGTTTAAATGTATGTATTGGTCTAGAATAAGGTATTCAAAGTCATGTTGTTGATGCCAAATTCAATTCAGTATGATTGCTATGTGAATGACAAAACTAGCTACAGTATTTACATTTATGCATTTAGCAGACGCTTTTATCCAAAGCGACTTCCAAGAGAGAGCATTACAAAAGAGCATAGGTCACTGATCATAACAACGAGATAGCCCCAAACATTGCAAGCAGCCAAAACATGAAGTACACATTGTGAAAAACCAAATAAGTGCCAAGGGGAAGAACCATAAGAGCATGCAGTTAAACAAGTTACAATTAAACAACATGAATTCAAAAAAGTGCAAGAGTGTACCTGTAAAGAAGAAGACAAAAACAACAGTCAACAGTAAAATATTTCACAACGAGTACAAGAATTTAAAACCGTCACAACTAACCAACAGGAGCAACAAGTCTCTCAATTAGAGTCATTGTGATCCTGGAGGAAATTAACATCAGGGCCAGCCAAGCATTCCTAGGTGCCGTTGTACTCCCGGAACAAGTGTGTCTTGAGCCTTTTCTTGAAGGTGGGGAGACAGTCAGTGTCCCTGATGGAGGTGGGGAGTTGATTCCACCATTGGGGGGCCAGACAGGAGAAGAGCTTGTGTTGTTATTTGGCCAACAAGGGATGCTTAGTACACATGCAGTCAGGTAGGAACTAAGAACCCACTTTACACTCTCATACAAACAAATACACACACACACAGTACACACATTAGTCACACGTGTTAACCAACTTTACACTCTCTCACAAACAAACACACACACGCTAGTCACACACGTTTGTCTCAGTCGTTTTCATCTCCAGTGGCTAACGTCTAAAGCTAACGTTATAATGAGACACTAACCACAGCATCATGAGCTGGCTAATAATAATAACACGATCAAACGTGACGAAATAACGTTATAACATTTCGTCTCGTTTTTATTTTGTAAACCACATTTCGTCTCGTTTTTATTCGTCAACAATATTGCATTATACATTTAATTATAGTCATCGTCACATGACCAGCATCTCGTTTTTGTCACGTGATAAAGGTTTGTTGACGATATTTAGTCATAATTTTTGTTGACGAAAGCAACACTAGGTCTAACATTATTTCATTTTCCTGACTGTTTCATTCCAAAAAATAACCTGTGTTGTCATGTAAATCTACAATTCACGATGCATGTTTGGCTATGTTGCGTCTTTGCTCCGCAGCTTTGTTCGCTGTAAACCAACCAATCAGCGCGCAGCTCATCTATTCATGAGCATAGGGAGAAAACCTCGTTTCATTCTAGGGCTATTTCACAGGGTGCATTAGGGCGCATAGAACAGCACCCGGGCCATTTTCATCCCAACCAATGTTACATACCCTATTGGGAGACCTTAAGGAACAGTGTGAAATACCTCAAAAAATCATTCTATGACCCCTTTAAAGTTATTTTGTGTGTTATTATTTTGTCATTTATGGTGGTACATCCTATCTCTCCCCCTAGTGGTTAAAAACTTGAGGACATTTTAGACGTCTGCGCGTGTCGGCGAAATACTCTTATGCAGTACTCTGGACTGATTGAGCCACGGCCATAAATAAAATTGGAGCTTGGCTTGAAGAGTCCTCAACATCATATGACCTTTCAGTTGCAAACGTCACATTTTATCTCGAAGAACTCTCAATTGCACTCCATCGTTTTGTTTTGAACAGGCTAGCTAGCATTATTAACATAATTGTGCATCTTCCTCTGAAGGCATTGTTTTGGAAAACGTAATGGGGAGAATAAGTCTCAAATTGGCGAGTTTCATTACTCTTTAAAAACAGTCCTGTATAAATCCTCAGTCTGGCATACAGCTCTCAGGCCACACATTACTAAACGCACCGATTTGTGTATATTTAGTAGATTCATTTACAGTTTGATATTTAGACATTACAAAAATAAAATCTAAAAATGAATTTTAATAGAAATGGGAGACGGCAGAGAGGCTGAACAGGGGGTTGGGTCATGGGAACAACATTGAAAGAAAAGTATAATTCAACCTATTCAAGTTCCATGCAGCCTCTCATTTTTTCCCCCTCAAAAGTTCTTTATAACATACTGACATCATAACATTTTAACATCAGAGAAGCGTTGGGCCCTTCTACTGCACCACCGATGAAAAAACGAACATGGCTCTTTAACCCGAGGCTCGGTCCCTGCAAGAAGAGAGCAGAGGAAGACTGCAGATGTAGCTGGTTTGTAGTTTGTTTTTCCTCTGCTGGGTTGCCTGTTGTGTCTCCCACCTTTATCCTGTGACCAGATGTCTTCTACAACATTAGTTATTTTACCTTTTTTACACCATACTGTCACAGAGTTAAGAGGCCTTTTGACCAGGGTTTTAGTATTGCTGACTTGAGTGGAGGTGGTATATCAAACTGAGCTGATGATTTAAAGTAGAATATGGTTGAAAAAGAGCTTCAAGGTTCTTTCCATGCTCTTGGTTTATTCTTTGTGCAAAGTCTGATGGAGGTGGAGATAGAGTGGTTTCTTTGTCAGGAGGTTGAGCTTCTTCCTCTTGAAGTCAGTGGGCTTCTTGTACCTGACGTCCCAAAACAATATCAACATCACCCACTGATCCAATAAAGGTGTGAGCCTAATTCTAAACACGCTCATAGATGTACAGATAGTTCTCGATTGTGATAACTTACAGTTCGATTACAATGGGACCAGGTTTGATCTCATCCATTTCCATAAAGGCAAAACATTTTGTGCTGGTAAACCTTTTCTTGGGTTTGTAGTGCTTGAATTCAAAGAAAATAGCTGCCCCTAGAGCAACAGTTGAAATTGTCATATAAAATGGATATTTCACCCAAAATACAATTTACAGAAAGTTCAATTATTACGGAAATATATCGTATATCAAATTACCTTTAGGTAGTCTCTCCAGATGTCTCTGGATCTCTATATCCACACTGAAGTGAATGTAAGTGTCCTCTTTTCGGGTGGCTACTGGTGTATCCTGCACTGGGTTCAAATCAATGCCATTCAAATCTGTTGGGAAATTGGACAAATGGATTCATGCTGGTGTGTAGAAAAGTTCAGCAAACCAAACTGCGGATTTATCCATAAATGTAGGCCTACTTGTGTACAGTATGTCACACCACAGTGTTGGATCACATACCTTTAACACGAACTGTCATGTAAGGATCAATGCATTGTCCAGCATCTTTCAATCCAATCTTCTCTATTTTAAGTGTGAGTAGTGTCATTCCAGGCTCTGAGGGTAACCGGGGCAACAATGTACCTGGAAGGAAACACAAAGTTTCTTACTGATATAGTACCTAGATGGTGATAGATACATTGTCTGTTATAATACTATTGCTGCCATACACAAAAAATACTAGTTCAAACCTTTTCATGTCATTTTTTACGTACAGGTATTGTACATTGTTCAGTTTTCATAGGGTCAGAATGCATTTGAAGCACACCTCCAGACATTTCTCAACAGAGCCATACCTTGCAAAGCTGTGTATGGAGCAGGCAGAGCAGGTGACAGTGACGAAGCCATGCACAGCCCCAAGAGAGAAACAGTAGACAACTGATTAAAGCAAAGTCCATAAACCAGCAACACGCCGACAACCATGACAAAAAAGACTCAGTGCAACTCTGAACATTGTGAGTCTGCAGAAAACATACCTGGGACTCTGGAGGTAAAGGCTTCTGGATATCCCATACCAGTGGCAGCATCTTCCTCTTCCTCCAACTCCAGGTTCTCTTCCTCCCCAGGAGCAAGGATTTTCCTGGAAGGATGGATAGATAGACTCCCTTCATCTGGATCCTGTTTTCCACCTTTCCATTCTTACATCACGGTCTCAGGAACATACAACATTAATCCATGTGGGTCAATGAAATTTACCTCAAGGGTACTGGCTGCACATCAAAAGGGAAATCTTTGTTGTATGTCAAGATATTTATTATAACTGTTGGTAAAAGGAATGAATATGCCGTTAAAATACAATCCAGAACACCCAACTTACAATACACAGTATTAACATGGATTCCAAACTGTACATACTAGGTTCCAGTTTCTTCAGATCTTCCAATTTGAAGTCCTCCTGTGACTGTGTGCACTAAAAGAGCAAGAGACCAAAAATGATTTGGTAAATTACCCTCTTGGGGATTTAAGAGGAATAGATTACTACAAGATTTAGAAAATCACCCTTGCAACCCTGACCCAGCCCATCTCATGCATTATCACATTATAGTAAGATAAAAAGAGATAAAAGACTTAAACACTAAAACCAGTTTTTGATATGGCCTTTGCTATTTATCACAAGTATCACACTTCTTCTATTAATTAACTCTAGTGGGAAACTCTTTACACCATTTTAATTGCATGATTGAAGGCACAAATTAGGGTGATTTATCAACTGGTATACACATTTATTTTTTGGCTCAAATTAGATGCTGTTAAACAAATAGAGGTCCAGACAGGGAACATTCATTTGGCATGCATTTCTACAATAACCTTCTATCAGGAAAAATACAAACCTGTAATGCTGCACTTCTCATCTCCAGGCATGTTGCAAATTTTCCTAATGTTTTCTGGAGATAATTTACAATGAATATGCACTGTCAGAACTACTCACAAAATAATGTAAGCCTTTATAAGACTTGCAGCTCATGTAGTGCTAGTAATATATTTGTACTGCAAGTCAGAACTCAAATATAGGAGTGAAAAATAGGGGTACCTTTTGGTCTTCTGTGAAGTTGGATGAATTTGTAGACTGGACTTCTTTTTGCAACTGTCTCGCAAGTCTTATTAAATGCAAACATAATTAAATACATTCATAGCAGAGAGGAGTTTTTGCTAAATGTATTACATTTCGTAATTTATTTAGTCATTTAACAGATTACTTAACAAACAACATTGGGAGATGAATCGAAGTGAAACCTATTGGTTTCTCTACACCTAGTGGACAAATAGAAGTGGTGCAGTGCTCTAAAAGTCACCATATTAAAAACATTGCCCCTTTCCAAATAATCAATACAATGCTCATAATTTTCATTTCTTGAGGTACCATGAGATGCTGTTTTCATTTATTAAATTCAACTGTCTTCAGTCAGACATCTTAACATAAATGGAAGCAAGCCACACCCATAACAATGAGGGTGTGGCAAATTATTTCTGTTATTTCTATTTCAGTGATGATCACATTCCAAATTAACCAAATGTGATAAACCCAGCAGTTGAGCTGTGATTTAAGTAATCATTTAGTATGGCTTTCTTAATTGACGGCGTAATTAATAATTAGCTAAAGACTAACGCAACGTTGTGACAAGTGAAAGTTGACTACCTTTGTAACAATGTAACCAACAAGAAAATAGTTGTCTTACATTGTCTTTGCTGCGGAGGTGAGGCTAATGACTTTCGGTGAAAACTAATGATTCTCAGTTCTCTGCATTTCGACGTCTAATCATAATAGCAGCAGACAAACGGCGCTGTTAGAATAGACAGTCTTTCTATAGCAATCAAAACCACTCAGTATTGCAGATGTTCATGTAGCCAACATGTAACTTGCTGAAACTTACATTTGATACTCATCAATTGCCTCCACTAATTGTCCCCACGAATCAAAGTCGGTTCCTTTCCTAAAGCTCGCGTGCCATTTCTGGATAGTCTTATTTACATCAGACATTTTCACTCGACTTTAAGGCGGTGTCTTCAGGTTAGCATCGCCGTTAAGATCCTACGTTCCCCGCCGCATCGTAATATTCCAGACCAGGTAACTGAGCTGCCTAGAAGCTTTCAGATAAACCGGCAATATACTGTGACCAAGCACTTCTGGTACCTCAACTTCTGGCCAGTTTGGATAGGAAGTCCCGCCTCACAGAGAAGTGAACCCACATTAGGTGCGTTCGTGATCGACTACGGCAGCATGAAACGACCGGCGAGAGTTGCCGCTTGCAGTCGGAGAGGAGTTAAAAACGCCTCCTGAAGTTGGACATTTCTGCTTCTCGTGGTTTGCTGCGTTGACGTCAGTCATGGCCGATCAAGCGCTGTTTCCTTACTTTATCGCTGACGAACTGCATGGTTGCGAATTTAATTGTTTTCGCATTAGAACTTGCACGAACCAGTGCACTGAAATGTGTCGGACGTCACGTGACTTTACTGTTTACGTTGCCATTTTGGCAGGAAAGTAGTGGCTAAAATGAACGGCGCCAGCACGGATTTCAACCTGTCCGAGTTCACTGCGCACTTTAATTCAAAAGACATAGGCAGCTATAAAGCAAAACGTGATCGATTAAACATTAGTGATCCATACAGTGGCGTAACTATAGGGAGTGCAGGGAGTGCAGCTGCACTAGGGCCCGTGGCGAAAGGGGCCTCGATCTCATTGTAGAAGTGAAACAACCTTACCGGCCAAACCATCTGCTTTCACATTGGATAACTGACCGGGCCCCTCGCTACGCTCAAAACTTCGGAAGAAGTAGCCTACATATGATCCAGTCCCATCAATTCGCAAACATTTCTCAATTATGGTGTCAGTTATTCATAATTAGGCTATGAGCTATCACCTGCCCAATAAACATTTTAACAATAGTCTTAACAACAGCAAATAATTCATTTTACCTCATTTGCCTTTTGCTGAATGAAACGAATTTCGTTTTTATTAAGTAATATTTCCATCGAAAAATAGCAAGGTGATGTCTGTAATATTGTTGTCAAAGATTCTATAGCCCGCCCACCCACACATGTTGCGATTGTTTCCCATCCTGTTGTGTTATGTTGCATTGCGTTGCGTGTTGAGTAAGCGATAAGTATTACTCCCATGCCCTTCAAACACAAAAGTGGCTGCAGGAAGCGGCACGAACGCAAAGAGCAGGATGAAAGGGTGGCAAAGCTGGCAAAATTATCTTCATTTGGATTTGTGGCGAAGAGTGTTCAAGAGGACGCTACATCTGACCCCCAACCCAACAGCAATGAGTGTGAAACTCAGCCACCAGGGTAGGCTAATCACATAACGTTTACTGTCTGGTATAGCCTAATTGAATGCATATAAAATGCACGTATAGGCTAAGGCAGCAGCCAGGTTAGGCTATTGTAAACTATGTGCAGGATGTAGTCGGAAAATAGCTAAAGCTAGATAGGCTAAACGTTACGCTAGCATATCTAACGAAAATAAAATCAAACATTCACCATTAAAATGACAGTATTTTTTTTGTGACTATAGCTCAACACTCAATAATTTCGCCTGACAATAGGTCGGTTAAGGGGCCCGTTGGTGAGATCTGCACTCGGGCCCGCCAAGTCATTGTTACGCCGCTGGATCCATATAATGCTCCCCGAGCTATTTTTACGACCTTTACGAGTGAAACGGAACTTGGCTTCCCTGACCTTCTGTATCCAGATATTTACAACTCTCGATCAACTTTCATTAGTCCTACTGGAGTCTTTGAAAGCCTACAAAAGCCTGGAGGGATATAAATGGACGCAATCAGCTGGATTGGTGATGAATATTCAGCTTTGAAGTCTACCGGTTAATTGATGTGTAGCTAACGTTAGCACTAATGCAGTCAGTTTTATAACTTGTATAGCTAGCAACGTTCGTCAACGTACAATATCAGTGCACTTTTCATCACAAAAATGCCATTACATATTTATTACAGATAAGTCATTCCAAGAGACTGAATGATCCTCAGTTGAAGCCATGGGGTGGTTGTCAGGAATTATAGCTAGGGTTCTTCTCTCTGGATCTTAGGAATCCTATAAAATGCTCTCCCTTTATATTTTCCCCGATGGTTCAGGCATCCCGGTGTTACGTCCCAACTGGTTCCCAATTTAACTGGTTCCCCAGCTGTGCGTGCACCTATCAGTCTGCCTCCATCACCAGATTCGTCACAAATTCGCAAACATATTACTGGCGATTTTCAAGTCGGATCTCATATTTGCTTCGGCAAATATGAAAGTAGGCCTATAGGCTACGTGCGCACTACATTAGGCTACCATTCGCGACAAAATAAATGGAGACAAAATAAAACATTTGCAGGCTCGCATGAAGTGGGATTCGATCGCACTAGAGCAAAAATACGTGAGCACCATAGTCTGTTGATTAACACCGCGAGCTACACCAGCTCACAAAAATCAGCAAAATCGTTACGTATTTGGTAACTACATGGGCCTTCAGGTAACATTTTGATTTGGCTTCTTCTGAATCAACTGGTTCCCATAGACACTACCCGAATGTAGGCTACTATGCACGTATTTGGGGTTGTTTCGAGGCAATAGCCGTATTTTCCACGACATCACAGCTCCTTCTGACACCACATATTAAAAATTCATACTAAGAACGTCGCTGCTAACCCAGACAATACGATCAAAATACGCGTAACACAACATGGAAACATTCGTTTCCTATGCGATTTCGTGTAGCCTATGGCTGAGTGTTTCTTCGCTATATCTTTTGAAATCAATTCATTTCATAATTGTATATTCTGAACAAATGTAGTGAGCACTACATTACAGCCATTCACGCCATAATAAATGGAAGCTAAGAAAATAAAAGATTCGAGTGGGATTCGATCCCACGAGCAAAAACACATGCATTGCTATAAACCGTTGCATTACACCACGACCTACTGAAGCACACAAGTGACACAAGAATCCAGTCATGAATTTGTTAACTACGTTGTCCTTCAGGCAACATGTTGTTTTGGTTCTTCTGAATCAACTAGTTACCGTAGACAGTATACCGAATGTAGGCTACTCATCACGTATTTGGAGTTCCATTTATTATGGCGTGAATGGCTGTAATGTAGTGCTCACTACATTTGTTCAGAATATACAATTATGAAATGAATTGATTTCAAAAGATATAGCGAAGAAACACTCAGCCATAGGCTACACGAAATCGCATAGGAAACGAATGTTTCCATGTTGTGTTACGCGTATTTTGATCGTATTGTCTGGGTTAGCAGCGACGTTCTTAGTATGAATTTTTAATATGTGGTGTCAGAAGGAGTTGTGATGTCGTGGAAAATACGGCTATTGCCTCGAAAACAACCCCAAATACGTGCATAGTAGCCTACATTCGGGTAGTGTCTATGGGAACCAGTTGATTCAGAAGAAGCCAAATCAAAATGTTACCTGAAGGCCAACGTAGTTAACAAATACGTAACGATTTTCCTGAGTTTTGTGAGCTGGTGTAGCTCGCCGTGTAAATCAACGGTCTATGATGCGCACGTATTTTTGCTCTAGTGCGATCGAATCCCACTTCATGCGAGCCTGCAAATGTTTTATTTTGTCTCCATTTATTTTGTTGCGAATGGTAGCCTAATGTAGTGCGCACGTAGCCTATAGGCCTACTTTCATATTTGCCGCAGCAAATATGAGATCCGACTTGAAAATCGCCAGTAATATGTTTGCGAATTTGTGACGAATCTGGTGATGGAGGCAGACTGATAGGTGCACGCACAGCTGGGGAACCAGTTAAATTGGGAACCAGTTGGGACGTAACACCGGCGCACAGCAGCTATCCACCATATTGAATCAACGTTTATTGAAATAGGCAGCAAATTAAACTATGTATAATATGTATGTAAGTATATGTACACTCTGGCGCTCCACTTGGCTCTCCACTTTCCTGCCAAAATGGCGATGACCGGTGCATGCTGGGATTGCGTGACGTCAACTCCCGGAGCTGTTAAACTCCTTCTCCAATCTGCATATTGATAATACAACCACAACTCAATTAAACGTAGTCTTTCCGTTAATGAAGAGGCGGACTAAAACCCTTTCTTCAACACATATTTAATTCAATTAAACTGTTTGGTCCGGATTTGAGCATTGGCGAAACTGAAGATACAAATACAAAACACGCGTCAAAGTTGTCGTGTGTGAGTCTGACCAATCATGAAATAGCTGTGTCGTCATTAGAACACATGCAGTTGCTCTTAAATGCGTTCGACTTCAAAATGTGAAAACGGAATATTTGTAAACTGAATTCTAATAATAAATAAAAATGCAATAAGGCAATAAAAAATAAAATAAATGCGTTCGACTTCATGCAGCGCCGGCGTCGCCTGCAGCCGCCTGCAGCTCGCCTGACTTGAAGCAGCCAATGGCATTCACAGCTTCAAGTCAGCCGGCGCTGCATGAACTCGAACACAGCTCTTGAGAAAATGCGCAAAAAAAAAAAAAGGAGAAAATGCGCTCGGCTACACAACCGGCTGTTCTCGAATCGATCTGCAGCCGGCTGCCTTGAAGTTGAGAATGCCATTGGCTGCTTCAAGTCAGCCGGGCTGCAGGCGACGCCGGCGCTGCATGAAGTCGAACGCACCTAATAGAGTCTGGCCAATCATGAAATAGCTGTGTCGTCATTAGAACCCTTGCAGTTGCTCTTGAGAAAATGCGCTCGGCTACACAGCCGGCAGTTCTCGAATCGATCTCACGGTACTTTGATGGCTACGACCTAGCCTCGGCGCCGTCTCAAGTCGGACAAAAAGTCTAACCAGAATTCACTGTTTCAAGGCAGCCGGCTGCAGCGCTGCATGAAGTCAGTCCATGTCGAACGCACCTATTGACACATAAAACCTGGTGCATAAAAAAACAAGGGGACAGTTCCGATTTTTCCTACTCACTTTCTTTTAAATACAGGTTCTTCCTACTATATATTAAAGTCACTGCATTTAAATTGTTAGCATACTATACAATGAAAGATGTCCCCACGCCTTATATTGATGTAATAATGAAAATTAAATTACAGACACCGCGAGGAGGTATTTCGCACCAACAGAAGATACGTCATTTCCAGGAAGAGATGTCACAGAAACCAAAACACGTCTGGGTTAACATGCTAGCTAGTTAGCCAGTCAGCAAAGTTTCTGTAGTATGGTGCAAAATGGACAGTTCGGAAACATCACATTCTTCTAAAGTAGAAGTTAAATCCAACGAAGAAACATGGTGTTTGATTCGAGTCGGAAAAGATTCGGATTGGCTTCATTTGCCAGGGAACACAGAGGTAACGCGCAAGCTAAACTACCCAGTGTAGCCGCGCTAATTTTGAATGTGACGTGCAGGCAGCAAGATAGCAGAAGAAGCTATCTAGCCACCTCTTCTAACTAAATAGCCAAATTTCACCCTTGTATGATGTAGTCCATGATATCAACCTGGTTCACATATTTGGATATTTTAATGACATAATTTCATTAGATACTAAATTGTCACTCGCTAGGTTATACAGTTAAAAGGCTGTAGTCATACATTGACTTATGGCAACCTTCCCAGTACCTGATACCATTACTTAATGAAAATAAATCATGTAAGCAAAGCAAACACACGGATTGTCAATATATGGGGAATGAGGTGTTAGTGTCTTAAATGCATATGCATAATTGTCCCTTAATTTGTCTTGGCTCACTAGGTTACCATTGGACGTGGCTTAAATGTCACTTACCAGCTTGTGTCAGCAAGCTGCCCTCTGATGATTTCTAGATTTCATTGTTTGTTCAGGCAAAGGCAGGATGGGGAATGGACTGTGACAGACAAGAAGGTACAGTTTACATTGTGTGAGTTGCAATCTTTTGTGACATTATGTGAGCAAGTGGTAAATGATTTGTTTTCCCCCCCAGAGTCTTAATGGAGTGTGGGTTAATGGAACACGAATACTTGCTGAGAGACCTCACCACCTGTTCCAAGGGGACTCAATAAAATTAGGGGTACCTTTTAATTCTGGCACTACAGTGGAGTATGAATACACATTGGGCCGGCAACCCTTTGTAGACATAAAACCTCACCTTGCTAAAGGACTCAATGAAGGGGCTTGTGCAGCCTACAGATCAAAAAAAAACAAGAGGAAATTTGATTCTGATGACCTGGAACCTTCTACCTCATCAAAGTCTAAGCTCTGCCGTCACTCCACTTCTGACAAGTCTCTGGCCCAGCCCTGCCCCATAGACGAGCACCTAGAGAGACCCGGTCCCAAGCCAGGGGACGTGGCTGGTCCCAGTGTACTTGCTGAGGAACGACACCCCTCTCCAGGAATGCCCAGTATTCCTAGCAGTAATCTGAGCAGCCAGCAGAGGTAAATATAATCCTACACTCATTCAAATTTTTCTTTGAACTTATTATGTTTTCAGTCTGGTAAACTTAAAATGTTACACAGTTGCATGTTTATGTGTAACGGGCATCATCGCGCTGCTCATCAGTCCTCCCGATCTTTCCCCTCACTGGTACTTGAACTCAGGACCTCTTAGTGTCAATAATATTTTTCATCTGTAGAAATAGTTTTGCATCCGTAAAAAAAAGTGTTGGTCAAATTTTTTGGGCATAATACAACACTTTTTTACAGATGCAAACTTACGGATGCAAACTTTTTATACGGGTGCAAAACTATGTCTACGAGTGCAAAACTTTGTCCGTGTCAAAATGGGGCCAAAATGTTGGCCTATCAGCACAATGCTTGCTGAGTAGCAAATCAGAATGCTGCCCGCCGACCATCCAATAGGCCTTTATCACAGTCTGACACACTAAGGTTGACTACATCGCTTCGAGAGCTTCCTCACACCAAGAACTATGTGAGATCATAACATTTATTCTCAATCATAAGTTACCTAAATTATCTAAATTTGCTTTCAAGAATTAACTGAGTTTATAGTTTAAATTGTACACATAAATACACAAACCTGTAAAACTGTGCATTTGATGTTGGAAAATGTATTTGTATTGAAATTAAAGTTTTAAACTGAACATAAGACATGCAAAATGTGTAAATATTTCTTTATTTTATTATTATTGTTTTAATGAGTGCTTTAAAAACAGATTCAATACAAATATCTACAAATAGTGACTGCACTGTTTCAATACTCACTATTAAACGGTTCAATGTTAAAATGTTTCTTTAATTTAAACAATGTTTACAATTATACATATTTTTAATATAAGCCTACAATATTAAAATATACTACTAACACCCATTCCTTAGAAAAGAGATGTAAAAGACCAAAAACAGGCAGAATCTTTAAAAAGCTATTACAAACCCAATTTACAAATCACCACTAGTTCTCTACTAACGTAGAGAGGTAAGAACAAAAAAAACGTAATCAGGACATCTATTTTGAAAACATTTTATCATCTTCGTAGGCCCTATAAAGAATTAACACCACTTCTGCCAGCAGTTTTCGGTTTCTTTACAAGTAAACCGTTGAACTGTTTCAGGATGGATTCCCTGTTAAAAAGAAAATGGATGTAATTACTACGCACGTTATGAAATGCAAAATCATGACTTTTGTAAATTAATAACTTGACCTGAGTTCTGATAGTTTGCAGAAAGCTTGTTGGATATATGGGTGGTACTGCACTGAAAAAACAGGCAACCAAATGGTTGCATATCTCTTTCCCAGCCACACAGGAATAGTAGAAGTTGCTGATGACAGGAAGGTTCTCGTCAGCTTCAAATGAAATCTAAATAAACAAAACGACATTCTGTACATCAATATCTACAATTTATGATTATGCCTACAATACAAACTAACATTTGCTTAAACTGATTGCAACTGCAGTCTAACAAGCTACAACCATACCACCAATTAACACAAACAGTTTTGTCTCCTGTCCATCCTGAACAGGTACAGTAATCTGCAGAAACAGTGTACTTCATGGACAAGTAACACTGTGCCCTGACGGTGACTGTCTACCAACTCAGATACTATTGTACAAAACAGTATTAGGCTATATTACAACACAGTATCACATCAAAATAAAAAGGCAACACTGTTGGTGTTTTAGCATTTCTTTACATTATGAATTTCATTACGCTTCTTTGGTGAGACCTCTAGGTACAATCTACCATCTCTAGGTTAGCCATCTAAATTTAAACTTTCCTTTATAGTTGCAGATGTAGTTTTCATAGACTACCTCTTCTCAAGTTTGGATTTTCGTTGGAAAATGATTTTCGACAATCTTACAAACATTGGTGTGAGGAAGATCTCGAAGCGTGTAGTCAACCTTCGTGTGTCCATTGCATTGCTGCGGACTGTGATAAAGGCCTATTGGATGGTCGGTTGGCAGCATTCTGATTGGATAATCAACAAGCATCGTGCTGATAGGCCAACATTTTGGCCCGATTTTGACACAGACAAAGTTTTGCACTCGTAGACAATTTTGCATCCGTAGAAATAGTTTTGCATTTGTAAAAAGGTTTTGCATCCGTAGAAATTGTTTTGCATTCGTTAAAAAGTGTTGTATTATGCGAAATATGTTTGACCAACACTTTTTTTTACAGATGCAAAACTATTTCTGCGGAGTCAAATCTTTTTCTATGGATGCAAAACTATTTCTACGGATGCAAAATATTATTGACCCTAATTTGACTCCATATACATACTTGAGGAGTGAGTTTAATCCATTCACATCGGTTACTTATGGAACAGAATGAGTCTGTATTTCTGGTTCCAGGTACAGCCAGAACGTATTGGCTCTGCGTGAGCGGATGGATGACACAGAGAGGCGGGTGGTGGCCCTGGAGGGGGAGCCGGATGACCCCCACAGAGGGGAGCAGGTGAGGGAGCTGCAGAACCAGCTGGAGGTGCTGAGGGGTCAAGTGCACAAGATGGAGACGTTAGAGAAGTCCATCAGCGAAACGGAGAGACGCCTCGAGGTGAGCGTCTGACTACTCTAACACTTCATCTTTATTCAGGGGAAAAATTGATTACGGTACTTTTATCTCAGCTCGTGTACAAAGTAGTATAGACAAACGGTACAAATGAACAATATAAATACACCATGCTAATACCTAGCATCATTCTTTTACTTTAAATTCAGAAATGCATCTTGCGAGGTGCCACGGTAGCACACCTGATAAGTGCATGTACCATGTTAGCTGAGGCCTTTCTCTAGCGGTCTGGGTTCATATCTGGCCCTTTGCTGCATGTCTTTTTCTCTTCTCCTGTCACACTTAACTTAAAAACTCTCAAATAAAGCATGATAATGCCAAAACATATATATATCTTTAAAAAAGAAATGTATCTTGCTTCTGTTTTAAGGTACAAAAAACACAGCAGCAAGAAGAGCTCTTAAAAAAACTATTGGAAGACGCCTTACAAGAGGTAATCACAACATCTTTGTTCAGCTTCTAAGGTTCTCATTGGCCTGATACATTTACTACCTACAGTACCGGTCCTAGCACATCTGGCGCCCTAGGCGAAATGTATCAACAGTACCCCATCCACCCCACCCCCCGGGAGCGCAAAACATAGTGCCGCCCCCCCAAATGCAACACGGAGATATGACGTGGTGCGGTTGGCGCCCTATGCTGGTTGTGCGGGAGGGTTAATTAATGGATGCAAAAAGCCGCCCCCCTCTTCATGCCGCCCTAGGCGGCTGCCTATGTCGCCTGTAGGAAGGACCGGCCCTGACTACCTAACAGAATGGTGTGGATAAATAAATATCACTTCAGTTTATACTCTTTTTTTAATAATTGTATCGGTTTGAAATCTACACAGCAAAGAAAAGTCATAGCAGAACTTGCCCTTTCTCGACAAGGCTTTGAAGAGGTTCTCCTAGCCAAAGATAAAGAGCTGGAGGTGACCAAGGTATGTTTTTGTGGGACTTGATTCAACTATATTACATCCTTTCTTTGCATGATTTGAGGGTATCTAAATACAACATTTTGAACATTTGTTCTATGAAACGCATTGCAAAGATATTTTGATATGGTGATTGTATGCATAAACGCAAAAATAGAAAACATGAAGATTTACTGACTGAAATGCTTGCGCTCAAATAAACCTGTAAATTCAGTTATTGAATGATAAACTGCAGTGTGTTGGTGTTTTATTTCCAGGAAGAAAAAGAGAAAGCAAAAGCTCAAAGGGAGGAGGTTGTCACACAAATGACTGAAGTACTGGAGAATGAACTTCAGTGCATTATTTGCTCTGAGCTTTTCATTGAGGTATGTCACTGTTCCTGTCAAGTACAGGGCTTTTCTCCTCCCCATGATTAAGCATAAGTCTTTCTTGATCTCCCAGCCGCCTGTTTCATACGCCGTCCTTCCTTTCTCTGCAGTCCGTCACGCTGAACTGCGCCCACAGCTTCTGCCTCCACTGCATCAGAGAGTGGCGGAAGAGAAAGGATGAGTGCCCCATTTGCCGGCAGGCTATCCTGTCTCAGACCCGCTCCCTGGTTCTGGACAACTGCATAGACCGCATGGTGGACAACCTGAGTCCCGACATGAAGGACAGGAGACGGGAGCTCATTATCGAGAGGAAAGGTGAGAGGTGCGTCATCTCCTAGCATCACAAGCCACTTGAAATTAAAATGTTGGTCAAGCAGTTTGGCTACTATTTGTCTGACTGCTTCAGGCTGTCAAGCTTGCAGCCTACCTTTTAGTAATTTAGCAGCCCTTTTATCCAAAGTGACTTTCAGTAATGGTGTTTCTCTAAAGTTAGGAAACAAACCTAGTTTTACTTAGGCCAGACAGTAAGAAAATTAGATTAGATTCAACTTTATTGTCATTGCTCAGAGTACAAGTACAGAGACAATGAAATGCCGTTAGCATCTAACCAGAAATGCTAAACAAAAAGCAGAAAAGTGGATAGATAAATAAGATATATACAATGAATATATATGCGTGTGTGTGTACAAGATATGTGTATAAATAATATAAATATGAATATACTTTAAATAAATAAGAACTGTACAGTGCTTATGACTATACAGGCCAGGGTGAAGGGGGGGGGAAGTACGGTCACTGGAGGAATGTGTGTGAGGGGGGGTGACCAGGGGGGCTATCACTGTGGTGCAGAGTTCAGCAGGGTAACAGCCACAGGGAAGAAGCTGTTCTTGAACCTGCTGGTCCGGGAATGGAGGGCCCTGTAGCGCCTCCCAGAGGGGAAGAGGGCAAACAGTCTGGCTGAGATGGGAGCCGTCCCTGACGATGCTGCGGGCCCTCTGCTGACATCTTTTGTCTCTCCTCATCTTACCTGTTTAAAATGAGGAGAAACTTGGGACGTTTTGACCGTTGAAGGAAAGCACATTTCACTATTACAAGCCGTAAATCTGAGAAAAGTCCTTGCTATGTTAAGTCCTCAAGGCCATTTTTATTGAATCAACTGGAGATTTTTTATGTCAGTCGCTGTACTCACAATCAATTACAATTCTGCTCCACTATCTGGAAAAAGTGTTTGCTGCTGTCATTCTAGCAGCCAAGCCTGAGGAGGTGGTGGTGATCCACGATGAGGACACCAGCAGCAGCAGCAGCAGCAGCAGCTGGAACAGCATCGTCAGTCACCTGTCCATGGACAGCATGTACGAGAGCAGCTTCTGGAGCTCCAGCCCCTCCAACACCAGCCAGGACGTTGGCAGTGACGGCGACATTCACGAATACTAGCCCATTTTTCTTTTGGGTGTAACACATGTTGTGTTACACTCAAACAAATGTGTCAAATGTTCTGTGTATTTGTTTACTTGATGTTTCAGAGATGTTCATATGGAGAAGTCTTTTCTGGTCAGGAAGTCAATGCACTCATTGTTCTATGATACATTCAGTCATTGTCTTTTACCTGTAGCACTACCGTTTATCTTTTTGTGTTCTTTGGGGGGGGGGGGGGGGTTCTATGAAACTAAATAAATGTTTCACAAATTTCAAATGTCCCTTCAGACATGTTAAACTGACTAGAAATTGGTATATGTATCTCACAACAACAAATTGTTTCTTATGCCATCAGATATGAGGATGAAAATCTACTGCTTCAAACTTTTTTTATTTAAGATTATTTCTTAATAGACACCAGGTGCTATTCGAGCTCTTATTTTATGAGGCAGTACTTGCCTGTATTTCATGTTATAAGAGTAGTCTGATATTTCATTCTAGTGGTTTCGTAATAATTGGCAAGTTATAAAACTGCATAATATGCTAACTATTTTATCTATTAAAAACAGTATTTTCTGTAATGTCCATGTATTTATGCAATGGACTGTCATTTATGAATTTTTAAAGCACTGTATGCGAGGTAAAATGATTTTGTGAAAATGTATACAGTGGCCATGCATTCTGACGCATCAGGTATCACACTTTTGTCATAACTTCACCAGTCTGAAAATGCCACCTCCATTAGTCTTTGGTAATT
The DNA here is from genome assembly GCA_023658055.1 of Thaleichthys pacificus. Lineage (NCBI taxonomy): Eukaryota > Metazoa > Chordata > Actinopteri > Osmeriformes > Osmeridae > Thaleichthys > Thaleichthys pacificus. Next base: position 2,656,023 of record CM042869.1, read on the forward strand.
TCACATGCATACAGCTATGTTGCTTAGCAACAAATATAAGTGTGATGGCACATTTCCCAGCATCTCATATTGCAGAAAATATTCCTGCCACTGTATAGAAATACCGTTTGATTTCCTTATAAACTTTTCTGAAAGTGGTCTTTGAAGGCACTACAATCATTTTAAATCAGAAATTATGTATGAAGACAGAATGTATTAAACTTTCAGCCAATATCCTACTGTGCTCTATGGCATGGAGGTTGAGCATGCAGTGTAACTGGAAATGAACTGGCATCAGCAGTTCTGGAAATGTTGATATTTTTATAGGCTGTGGTTGATGGCAAAGAGGATTTTGTAGCAAATTCCAATTTCAACTTTGATATCAGCCACACTTAACCATTCAATTCAAAATAATTTAAGCAATGGAACTGTAATTTTTACATGTAATTATTCTGTATGTGTAAATTCATCTTGTGAATTAATCTATTCAATCTAGTTTTATGTTCTATTTTAGAGCTAATTAAATAATATTTGAATCCATATGACAACATTTTACCTGGTCAAATATCAATCTTGATCAATAATCTCGATTAATTACTAATTATCTCATTGGTTTAGGAAGCCTCTTTGCAAGTTTGGGGATTTGCAGATCTCCAGTTCCAGGCCAAAGCAGATGCTAACAAGGCCAACATTAACCTCACTAGGCTCCCATCTAGAGTGCACTTTCAGGGCTCTCTCCCCTTCTGTGCTGTGCTGATGATGGCCCATGTCATGCCAGTCCATTAGAGGCGGAGTGCGAGGGAAGCGTTTGTCTGTCAGGCTGTATTACACCAGGGTGACAGTGATGGGCAGCCTCGGGGACCCAGTCAGAGCCACATTTCCTCCTCCCGCCTCCTCCAGGAACCAGCTCCATGATGTGTCATGAAAAGAACAATGTCAGCAAGTAACCCCCATGTGTCTCTTGCTCTCTTTCTCTCCCAGTTTCCTTGTTCGTTCTTACACACAAGCAGACACACTCCCTGTGTACAAGCACATTTGCCTCCCCCATGTGATAGGTCCAATTATGTTACAAAGTAAGGCTGTTCATCGCATTACATCAGTAAACTAAATCCCTCACATGCTAGGGATGTTGTGATACCTGGATAATCATGTGAAGCACTTTCATTTCTCCATCATTTCTGTTCTGTTGTAATAAACACCCTAAAATAGTGAACTTCATGCCGGCTATATATCCTCTCAAATGTTTTTTAGCTCAGGGTTGTTGAAGTAGTGCGGTGTGACTGTGCAAAGCTAACATGCCAATATAGACCCATTGCCATTGATAAAACTAGGCTACTCTGTTTAGCGTAGTGCAGCTTGCTGTTTGGGGCAAAATGCACAGGAAAGGTACAAAAAACCCTGTTTGAGGGTTGCCAGAAATGAAGACCCTGGGGCTTTTCTTTCTTTTCTGTCTTAAACAATGGCAGCTCCACTGCTGCTGATGATAAGCACCACAAGCACCGACTCCTGTCAGCTGCAGCCCTTTAGCTTGCATTGTTAGGCTGAGAGTGGCAGAATTGTTTGGTTTTGTGAGGTTAAAGCTGATTTAGCAGTTTTCTGTCTAGACTGAGATGCAGTATACATCTGTGAGACTAATGATTCTCTAGCAATAGTCATATAACATCATCTATGCTGTCCTGCAGGGAAGAAATTGAGAACATTCTATTTTCGTTACTATAGTTTTGTTGTCTGAGTCATACTTAAAAATGTAATAAAAATACAATATATAGTTAAATATAGTAATGAGACATTTTGAGAGTTTTAGAATGGATGAAACACATTTGAGAGCATAGCATAGCGTTGATATACAGATTTGGGTCCCATGGTATGATTCTTTAGGATGGATCCTTTATAAATGTGTCGTATCCAAAGGACTTTCCATCTGTCCACTCGGAATTGAACCCAAATGGTCCTCACAGCATGATCACGGTAAATCGCTGTGTGCCATCACACACTCTAATGTCAATAGCATGCAGTGTATTGTAGGCTTGGTTTAAAACCCTCTCTCTCATTTCTGTACACTGTAATAAGCACCACATCTAGTTGAACTCTGATTAAAAGGTTGGCAGATCGACACTCTTTCTTGCACAGGCTTATGTACAAACTGTAACCCTCTGAGAAAGGATGGCAATTCAACTCTGCTTGAGGATGGGCAATTTAAAAATAAATAATATGTTATATGGTACTGTATGCAATATATACAGTATGTATATAAATACAGGCCTATGAATACACATCTCAATACGAAAACATCAGTAAAATGCCTCACCCCTCAATAGTATATTCTCAATTTAATCAAGAAGACTATAATTATAATAATTATAGTAGCCTACTATTATTATGATATTTTTTGTATCCGTTTATTATTGGTGAAGGCCTTCTTGCAAGTAGGAATGTCAATGGAGATTAGCAGATACTTCTTGGGTTGATGAGTAACCCTTCTTGTGGTGCAGGTTTACTTGTCTTGTTGGTTGCCATGGTGACAATCCACTCTGGCAAGGCAAAGTTAGCTAGACGTGCTCGAGGTATCGTACAGCACTCTCGTTTTCAAATTGGCAAGTTTGGCTGAGTTACAATACTATACCAGACTAAAACAGATGGTTAGTCTCCCACGAATGTATATTGACGTTATTGCACTGTTATTACTTTATTTCCCAGAATATTGGGCTCTGCGTTTGCCGTACAAGCAAGTTGGCTAGCATAATACTCTAGCTAACGTTAAGTCTATTGTGTAGTTACAGTATGCACTTTAACTAGGCTAACAATTATATTTACTGTACTATTGACTCCAGGGACTGGCTTGTTTGAAATTCATAGAATTATATCTAGTTAGTGGCTGACAGAATGGGTGGTTCATAACATATATATCGTTTAGGTTATTAAAAAAAGGTAACAAGGAAGGAGAGAAAGTCACAGACATGGCTGCAAAAATTGGGAAATCTCCTGGCATGTACCCACCAGTGGAAAAGCTCACCTTGGCAGCAGACCCCAGGAAAATGCGTAGGATCATTGCAGAGGATCCTGAGTGGTCTCTGGCTGTGGTGCCCCTCTTATCAAACCTCTGTTTGCAACACATAGTGAGAAACTTTGAAGGTACAGGTTTCATTGGCGTAACTAATCAATTACAAAAAGTGTCCCTTAGTTGTTGTTTTTTAATTATTCATCTTCCTCTTAACCCCATATCACAGACAAGCCCATTTTAGAAGAGCTTCTCCCTAGTCACAAAGACTATGTGTTGGAGAGACTGTCGCCGTCTCTGCCTCTGTGTGTGACGGCCAACCTGATCAGCGATGACGGCTATTGGAAGCGGTGCTGCACGCTGCGATGGGGCCTGTGCGATGTCTCCGACTACATTCAAAGCTGGAAACGAATGTTCTTTGAGAGGCACCTAGAGAACCTCATAGAGCTTTTCATCCCAGATGCAACGGACCCAAAGACGGTCTTGAACATGATCCCTCTCTGCAGGAACTATGTGAGGAGGCTGAATATCTCCCAGTTGCTGCCCCCCATCAAGGAGCCCCAGAAGTCAGAAGAAGATGACAGTTCAGACTCAGCCAGTGACATGGGCTTGGATGGGCCTTCCATGGACCACTTCGACTTTGGTATCCTGCTGAACAAGCTGACAAACTTAGAGGAGCTGAACCTGGTCTACAGGGTGAAAGGCTGTGGCATGAACTTCGAATGGAACCTGTTTGAGTTCACCTACCGGGATTGTGAGTTTCTTTCGAAGGCCTTAAAGTCCTGTAAAACCTTAAAGGTGAGTATTGATCAATACGCACTTTGTGTGTTGGCCTGGTGCCCTTCATAGCTCTTCTTTCCCACACAGGATGGAGTCAAATTATCTGGAGTATGTTTCTACTTGCCAACACTTCCTCTGTGTGCATCAGTTGCAAAGATTCTGTTTCAGACAAGGTGAAACAGCAGTATTCTAGATGTTGACCTCCATGCTCTACTTTTAGGAAGTACAATACCACCCTTGGCAGAAGTCCTTGTTTGACACAACTGCTGCACCACAGCATCATGGGCATTTGCTATTACACACCAAAATTTGAATTCCTGATAACAAAAAGAGTTGGCCTGTCTATTTTGTTTTTCCTCCTGCCAAATATCTCTGAATACATGCCAAACTTTGTTGAACCAGTATACTCTACTGGTCACACAGGTGCTGAGGCTCCACCAAAGTAAAGTCGATGATGAAAAGTGTCGGATATTGGTGAACCAACTTCTGGACCACCCCACCCTGAAGGAGCTCAATCTCTCCCACAACCTGATAGGGGACAGGGGTGCTCGGGCAATTGGCAAACTGATCAACCAGAGCAAGCTGGAGACACTTGACATCTATGACAACAGCATCCACGGCCCTGGCGCCCAGGCTCTAGCCCATGCCTTGTCCAAGAATGCCACCCTGCTGTCCCTCAACATGCGTCTGAACCGCCTGGGGAACGAGGGAGGCCAGGCCATTGGCCAGTCTCTGCTGAAGAACCACACCCTGCTCCACTTACACCTGGGGAGCAACGAGATGAGCAAGCCCACCGCCGTAGTCCTGTCTCAGGTCCTGGTTCACAACAAGACCCTCAAGAGCATCAATCTCTCCTGCAACAGACTGGGTGTGGTGAGTGTTGTGAGGAACACATATGCACTACGTTTGGTGTCTTGGTTATTTTCTTCTCTCCTCACCATTCCTGATGACACAAGCACTGTAAAGGTCAAACCGTTGTCCACTTGAAACCTAAGTAAGGTTGAGTGAGTAAGGCAAAGTAAATAAATGTAGAGTAAGGTCTGAAACCAAGACTATTTTCTTTTTCAATTGTTCATCGAGGTTTGTTTCAAACAATTATCCATACAATAATGGAAAATTGAGGAAGGTTTGTTTTCTTCTGGAATTGGTCTTATTCTGGGTCTTGTTCTCCTTCACCTTTTTGATGTCCATTGTATGCCTGTGAGTGGAACTTACTGCAGATGATAACAAATCCCTCACATAGCAAAAATGCCACATGCAACTGACCCATTAATGTTGCATGACCTTGGTACACTGAAATAGAAACTTTTGTATCTGACATTTTAAACAGCACTAGATTGTAGAGTACCCTGACATGTCAAGTTTGTATTATCCTCATGTAACCAGTACTGAGATTCTTGACCCCAGGATGCATAAACAAGTCCCTTGTTCCATGCCAGAGGTACACATGACATTGCCAGTTGGACATGTATTTCTGTTTCCCTTGGCTGTGTGTTTAGGATGGAGGCAAAGTGCTGGAGGAGGGGATGTCTCACAACACCACGGTCATGGAATGTGACATTCGCCTGACGGAGGTGGGTCAGGAGAGTGATTACTGCATCAACCAGGTGGTACGAAACAACCAGAACAGAGCATGCCGAAAACGTGCCCAAGAGAACCACGCTAAGTAAACCTTCAGAGCATTTGTATCAAATACATAACCATCTTTATGATTCTGTTATCTCTTTGTCTTCTTCCTGTGGTCATGCCTGTATTGTGTAAACTTTGTATTTAGCGATGAACTCTAAACTATCAGTTCTGGTACGGCATTCCTGGTACGGAATGGTGTCACATGACTAAGTGGGATGTTATAAATTGGCACTGTCCAAAGGTCATGGACATGGAAGATATTCTTAGAGGACTGAATGTGCTGAAAATATACAAATAAACTACCAAATGCCACCTTCATTTTGACATTCTTTATCAAAAATATATAAATGTCATACTGCATTTGAGAATATTCATCATGCACAGTACAGTATATACACTGAATGTGTTTGATATAATCTTCCTGACAATATGGGATGACAATAATATAAATATATGTTTATGTTTATGAGGACAGTTCTAACGACAATAGCCATGTAAAGAGCAGGCATAGAATTGAAAAACACATACAGTACTAGCTAGCCTGGTTCTGTGTGACCGCATCATCAAATAATTTTCAAACCCCACTGGGCCTAAGAACTCTGCGAACGGTTTGGAAGCAGTCAAAATATTAGCTCAACTATTTGACATTTTGAATGAAAGTGTTAACCAAACCTAACTAAGGACTTTAAAACATTAATATTTAATAGATTTCGCAAACATTTTATTGAGTTAGCCTTTTTCAACTTTGATACACAAATGTAGTTTGTAGTCCTTGTAACTGTATATGCAACATCAAGGCAACATTGTGTGTGTATGGGTACACATACTTGCAGTATTTTCCTATCTACTGTCACGCGTCTAACTTAACCCTTGTGTTCTCTTTGGGTCATTCTGACCCATCAGTCATTGTGACCCACCGTCGTATTGCGACAACTGCATACAAAAACAAAGTGAAGCATTTTCTTTTAACCGTTGGGCTGTCTCAGACCTCCCACATTGCGAAGGTTAAAAGAAAACACAACGATGGTTCGTTATGAACCTTTGGGTCATGTGACCCGAAGCACAAGGGTTAACTACCTTTCCAGGGCAGTTACAACAAAGACATGTTTTACAGTATATAACATATTTTCAAAATAAATTATATTGTATCTATTGAATCACATTGATAAAATACACAAAATTCAGGCAGAGCAATGTTTTTAGAATTGGGACGGACAATGTGTATTATGAATTATGGGAAGGTAATTGAATATTGACAAAATAACCTGAAGTAACCTGCTTTCTCTCAAGAAAAGTAATGTGCATTCATATCCAGATATGACAATACAAAAATACAGGTTTTCCAGCCTTCAGTTTTACAACTTACAAAATGTATCAAATATAATGTAAAAACATAATATAACAATTGAAAGGAAATACAAAAACAGTGTTCTGACTATTTTAATTTGTAAGTGTAAAGCTCATAGGGCACCCGGTGTCTGCTGTATAGACTGATATTAGAAATGCTACTGAATTACAATGGTGAACACCACCACCTCTGGTTACATATTCAAACAGATTGTTCTTACCTGCAAACCAAATATGTCCTTGCTCTAGAATGTCATGTATTTATTGGTGAAACATTCAACTAAGCACAAGAAACACATTGACAGTGATGCTAACCATGTATTATTTACAGTAAAAAAAACTCCCAGTGTTAAGCCACAAAATACTGTGTTCAACATGATAAAAACAGCCCCAAAAGCAAAACAGTACAATATTACAATCATGTTTACTTTTTACATATGATAAAGGGTTTGATGTTTTTCTCTCAATGCATTGCGTGTCACCGCATGTTAACAGTCTTCTGTTGAAAAAAAGAAATCCTTTGTGAATTGCCTTTTTAGGTCCCACACCCATTTGGATTACCCCAGTAATTTAAACTCAGCAAAGTTGAGTAGAAAAAGCTCTTGGAAACACGTGGGCATTATGCACATTTATATCACAGTGAAGCCATACAATGTAGTGGATCTATCCAAATGAATTGGAACTTTGTAATTAGTGAGTGGTTGTACAATCAGTATGAACTGGCTTTATAGAAATCTAGAGTGATATTTTTATTATCTTTCATTACTAAACTACAAAACTTCAGACATTCTGTATTTAGCTAATACTATAAACGCTTAAAAGGATGAAAAGAACATGTTGCCAACTGCCTGACCTTTATTTGGTGGAACATCCCCCATATTATCTGTAATTGAAGCCTTAGTTTGATTTTCACAGTTTTGCTCAACATGCCATGATTACAAAGCCTGAACTTACAGAGTATTCAATGAACGGCTGAATTAGTTTCCTTGTTTTCCACGCCTTCAAGGCAATACCGAGACTGTTTCATCCCTATTGCCACCTATCTGGGTAACAATACAAAACAGCAGAACTGTCAAATAAGTAGATGGGAGGTTAACAAACAACAAAAGAAATAAGATGCAATTATTGTGATATGAACTGAAATCCTGAGTTTGTTATGGGGCTTGCATAGACGCACTATGAGGTGTATGAACAAACCATCCGTAGAGACAGGACACAGACTACTGGCTACAGTTCATGTCAGGATCGGTTGGCTCTGTTGTAGCGGCAAAACTGTCAAATTTGGGGGGGGGGGGGGGTTTGTTGTGAAGATGCGGTGAAGTTTTAAATTATTTATTACTTCCCATCCATTTTGTGACCTTGTTAACAGATTGTAAATTGTTATTGCTCCTTAGATGATAATTGGACAAAACAGTACTATCCTTTACATAGAATAATGATAATGCCACACCGGCATATAACGTAATCGTTCATGAGCTAAGACCTTGAATGGTGATGATTAAGGGAGGGCTTGGGCATGTACAGCTTCTTGGTGTGTGTAGCTAAACTTATTTAAAGATTTGCAAATTCGAAGTGTAACAGGCCTGTATGAACGCAAACTCACTATCTTCACTACTTTCATTCACTTCGCTTGCCAAATGTTTCACAACCAACTTGCTGTAAAGAGCTAGCAATCCGATCCATATTCACGAAAACTTTAAGAAGCATGAAAGGTCCTTATTCTTCATTTCCTCTTGAAAAAGGTACTGTAAACAACAGCATACCGCAGGCTTAGCCTTAAAGATCCTGTAAAGTAAATTCCATGTTTTGCTTCTAAGTACATTATATACGTGTGAAATGAGTTCCTGAAAGCATGTGCAAAGCGCTAAAACTTTGTCACACTGAAATGTGGAGTTAAACCGAAGAACAGTTTCTCTTCCGTTTTCAGATCAGCCAAAAAATGCCCTATCTACGTCATTTTGCCCTATCTACGTCGGATCACTGAATGGCTCCTCCTGCTGTACTGTTATTGTAGCCTACATCAGCTAGCTAGCTAGCTTCAGGATGTCTCCCACCACCCGCAACTGCATCTTCCCTGGATGCAAAAACTTCAGCTGCGCTGCAACACTATTTAATTTCCCTATTGATGAGGAAAGGAAAAATAGGTGGATTGATTTTGTAAAGAGCCACGCTGATGGAGAGCTTCGGGTAAACTCCAAAAGCCGCCTCTGCAGTGGATAAGAGAGTCTGCTAAATGACTAAATGCAGTGACCATTTCACAGCGGATAGTTTTAACATAGACCAGAGACAGACGGGGTTCGCGGACACACGGCTTCTCTTGCAGCGCGGAGCCGTACCGAGCATCGCCCTCGCGGCCGTTCCTCCTCCGGTCGCACCTGGACAATCCACCGCTGCCAGCAGTTCATCACTCTGTGCTGTGTGATTGTTATAATTATACTAGATAACTTTTCCAGAGGTATCTCTGCTATGAGTTAGTGCAAACCGCTAAATTGATATTAGGCTACTTGGTGTAGAATGATGGTATTTTGGTGAAATGGTAGCTAATGTGTTAAAAGTAGCCTAGTTGGAGAGCTCACTGTCTGCTGTCTCTGGTGTCCATTTGTACTGTTACAGCTCAGGGGAACATTTAATTTATATGCATCTGTATGGGAGTCAGATGGCTGAGCGGTGAAGGAGTCGGGCTAGTAATCTGAAGGTTGCCAGTTCGATTCCCAGCCGTGCCAAATGACGTTGTGTCCTTGGGCAAGGCACTTCACCCTGCTTGCCTCGGGGGGAATGTCCCTGTACTTACTGTAAGTCGCTCTGGATAAGAGCGTCTGCTAAATGACTAAATGTAAATGTTTCACTCATTGAACAAATAAATTCAAATTCTATACGGTTTTGTTCGGCTTGTCCATTATCTGGGTCGGAGGTAGGCACTAGGCAGCGAGGGACGGAGCTTCAGCTCCTTCAGGCGACACGCCCCCCCCCAGTCTCAAGCAGAGAAGACTGCTGATTTTTTCACGATTTCAAAGGCCTAACATACTTGTCGGTGTTATTTTTTCATTCGAATTTGGATGGGTAGTTAATAACACATTATTCTGTGGTGTGGCGAACTTAAAACTCGTTTCCAGGTCCACTTTACAGGATCTTTAAAAAATTACTTACATCCCCAAACTCACATGACTAGAAATTCTATTTATGATAATCAGGTTTGATAATGTTCTTTTTTTTCCGATTTATTATTAGACCTCACATTATCAGTTGGTTGATTGCAGGCCTCTTTTTGCAAGTCTCTTTAATAGTCGTGGTCTGGTTGTCTCTCTGATCAGCAGTAGGCATAGTGGCAGCAGCGCATGCTCTAGGTTCCTAGCTGTTTTAGGACTGTTTTTAATATAAAAGCACATGTTCTGGGTATGATTATTACAGTGCCTTAGTAAGATGCCCAACGCTAGCCCATCAGAATCCATTAACATCTATAAATAAAGCCACATAATTTTACTTAATATTGCTCCTTTATCATGGAAAGCTGCAGCGAATGTTAAACCAATTTGAATGTCTGATTGGATGAAATGAGCAGTGTCGATGTGAGGTTCATAACCCAAACTGAAGCTTTAAAGATGGAACTACAGGCACTTAAATCAGTAAATAAAGAGGTAGATAGAGGGAAAATATTGTTATGAACCATTACTGTGAATTATGTACTGTGCGTTAACATGAATGTGGAGGTTATTTATATTTTTACCCTGGTGAGCTGATAAGATGTATAATGTTTATCCATTTGTTTATTTTATGGCAGTGAGTGACATTAGGAAAACACACAAGCAACATAATTATTGTGACAGTAAGGAAAATGTTATTAAAGACTGATCTAATGGGTGTCCTTTAGCTTTCCTGTGCTAAATTATTCATTGTTGTATGTTGCTATATTTAGAGGTCAGGAAGTCGGAATGTTATTGCATCCTGTAATAGTGTATTCTTGTTTTGGATTAGCTGAATGTTTCCACTGTGTCTCATATTATGATCTGACTAAGAACATTACTTCCAGTAATTGAGGTCTTTGAAGCTGTTGGCCTAAAGCTCCAATAACATAAAATGGGATTTAAATTATTTTGTTTGTGTTCAAATACTTTTATGTAGAGCCATGAACCAGGGGGGAACCCATTATTGACTTTTCGGCAGCACATTTTAGAATAGGCAGTTATCATTTGAAAGATAATATTCTTTAGATGATCTATTGTTTGTATATTTTAGATCTGGAAAATGTCCCTGAATCTATAGCCTACCAAGCAGTGGTCTTATTTAGTCACTGTGTACAGGAACAATCTTTTATCAAAAAACATATTTATCAAGGTTTCCTGCGATAATTTCTATGTACCTTGTTTTTTCAATTCTTCTATTTTAATGCATGCCAGTATAGTAACATTACACTTTGGTTGAAGGCCGTAGCCATGGAGTCAACATTGTGGGGGACAAAATCTACTGGGGAGTCTGAGGGTCCCCCCCTGAGAACGTTTTACGTTTAGTTATGAATATTATAACATTTTTTATGATAATTTCAGACAGCATGCATGGTTGCCTGTCGTAGCGTAGCACATTTGTATATGTTTATTTTTTTATATCAATATATTGGGGGCGACATTTTGACCAGATTTGAATATTGGGGGGGATGTGTAATCATAATATATATTATGATTACGGCCCTGCTTTGGTTACCTAAAGTAAAACTGATATCAACAGTGCATTGTGACTGGTCCAGAATGTGAAGGCATTGAGTAACATACTGTATGTTCCCTCAGCCACAGATCATATTTGAAACAAGATATTTAGAACACCAAGTCTTTCCCTGCCTGAAAGTACTTATGAAATTAGATGGACTAAACAACACATATTGTGTAATAGACCCCTAAAGTTAATTGTGTTTATTTCAGACTGGCTCAAGGGAAACAATAAGCATCCAAAAACTGCATTAATCCAGTATGTTTATCTCTTTAGTCGTTTAAAGAAAAAAGTAGATCCATATTTGACCCAGGAGTAGAACATAAGGTTTCTTATCCAATCAGTGCTCTCCAGGAGAAACCTACATTCCATCCAGACAGGTCAGGCCTGGGAGCTCTGGGTCATAGGGAGGTCTCCCCACAGGAGCCATTCCTGTGCAGGGCACGGTGGTCGTGGTTGAGGCAGCCCTCGTTGCGGTGCACGATGAGCACAGGGAAGTAGAGGGCCTCCTGGTAGTCTGGGGGGTTCTCCTGGCTGGCCTGCTGCTCCGACAGGCAGCGTGTGCTCTCCGTGGGGCATGACGGCTCGTTCAGGCTCCCGCTGCTCCGCCAGAAGAAGCTCCGCGTTGAGCCGTACAGGCGGCCTAGCGAGAAGCGGCTGGCACTGAAGGGGATCCGGGGGCTGCTGCCATTGCAGATGCTGAGAGCGCTGCGGGAGAAGATGGAGGAGCTGCTGATGGTGCGATGGCAGCGTTCGCAGTTCTGACGGTAGCTTCCATAACCGCCGCACACTGAGAAGGTGTTGGAGTTCCCCGAGATCTGGGCCAGGTCCATGAGGACCGCCTCAGAGTAACTGGGCACTAGCTGCTGGTTGGAGCGGATGTGCCACTCCAGCTCTGTGCTGTCAATAGTGTTGACCCGGGGGATATGGCGGCAGAAGGGACGTTCTTCTGAGGGCGTGACGGGGACGTAATCGAAGCCAAACAGCTTCTCCACGTGGTAGTGCACACAAGCAGTACGGTACTCTGTGAACACCCGCAGAAGCCAGGAGAAGGTGAAGGCAGCGGCCACCCAGAAGACACAGCTCGACACGTACCAGGGGAGGTGGTCCGGGTCAGAGAAGGCAATCATGTATTCCTTAAAGTCTACATTCTTCAGATGCATCCCCTCTCGAGCCTCCATGTAGTCATCCAGACCCTCGTTCTCTGTGAAGAACCTGGCTCGCTGCGTCAGGTAGGAGTTTTCAGATTCCACATTGGCGAAGCTAAAGCACTTGGTGAACTTCAGCCTGGTGACGGGGAAGCCCTCCAGGCCCAAAAGGTGCTTGGAGATGTCCTTCACCCCGCAGCTGCCATAGTCAAACTCGGCCTCTGCCACGTGGGTGTTGACACGCTCGTGGTACACCTGCGTGGTGGTGTAGGCGTCACCATTACGATAGCGCGTCACCTGGCGGGCCCTCCTGACGTAGTGATAGCTGATGGCCTTCCACCAGATGCAGGGCGTAGCCTGCTGCATGTGCTGCATGCGCTCGGCCACGCTGTCCATGTCTACCTTGTACTGCATCTCGTTCCTGGAGTAGCAGTGCCAGCACTCCACCAGGTACACAACGTACAGCATGACCAGGAAGGCCAGGGGGATGTAGACGTAACCGTTGGAGCAGGGACTCTCGTGGTACATCATGGACTTCCCTTTGTAGGCACTGTCGAAGGAGAGGCGCGTCACTTTGGTCACATGGCACCAGGCCATGGCCCCCACGCAGCTATACATGAGCAGGGACAGGAGCAGGCATTTCCAGTGGCTCTCGTGACACAGGGACTTACTCAGAGACTGTTTCAGGGGCCGCTGCTGCACAGATGGGAGAAAGAGCAAACAGAGTCTGAAAATAAACAAGATTTGTTGTTCTGACCATTTCAAATTGTATTAATTCCAAATGTAATTTAACTGTTTAATAGATTCTCTTTTTTACCCCCAAAAATGTATTAGTTGATTATTTTATAAGGTTTGGTTTAAAGATTTGATACAATACTTTTCCCTGTGGGGTGCACTGTTTATGTTGCTGTGCCCTTTCCTCTACACATACAGAACCGGTGAACTTGAAGGAGAATGACTGAGAAGAAGTCGAGTCAGAAAACATAAAATATTCAGTGTTGTAAGTGCTTTGACATACTTTATGCATGAGTGGGAAGCTGCTTGCTCATGTCTTTGCTTGTTACAATCAAACGTCTCACACTCACTCCTAACTATCATGATCATCTGAATATATTTCCATACACTTCATACATCAAGGATGTAGAATTTTGTTGGGATGCTAGGGACTTGTCCCTACCAACAATTGCAGAGTAACTGTAGTTTTAGAATTATAATTCACAACTTCTGAAAGTATGGAGCTTTTTAAGCTGCAAAACTAACTAAATAAATACACAAATGTTTTGAGTATTTATTTATTTATTTACACATTTGTACATTTATTTATACATTTGTACATTACAAACTTACGTCCTTGATATACAGTATGCCTAATGTCAGTTTGAGCACGGATTGAAGCAAAGTTCTGAGCACAGATTTGTATTTAATGTTATTTTGACTTATTGTGTGCATAACTTTTGATTTGCTTCAAACTCTGTGGGAGAAGCTAGGGGACACATTTCTGTTTCTGCATGATAATGCCCAAATGCACAGAGTGAGGTCCAGACAGAAATGGATTGTCAAGGTTGGTGTGGAACAACTTAACTGGCATTGCACAGTGCTGGCCAGGTCTAAACGCCCAACCAAAGTTCCTAACTAATGCTCATGTTTGTGAAGAAACAAATCCTGCATCAATGTTCCAACATCTATTGGAAAACCTTCCCGAAGATTGCAGGCCGTTATAGAGGCCAATTAGGGACCAACCAATGTCCTTGATTTTGGAATAAGAAGTTTGATAAGCAGGTGTCCATTTGCTCAGGCTCTGGTACTGCCAGAGCCTGTTTAAGGAAAGCCTGGCCACTCCCTATTAAGCCCCATTGTACCGAATTTGACTGCAGTTCCACCAGAGTTCCACTGGTGGTGATCGCGAGCGAGTGCATGTTGAATGGGAGTCTATGGAGCTAAACGGCTAAATTTGTCTCTTTCGCCTGATTGTCGTTGAGAAATCTCAGATTTGATTGTAGTTTTTGCATGTTCAACATGGATTATAGGTCGAAAGTTGAATGAACGAGTACTTATGTCCTTTTGATTTTTTACAAGGTGAGTCGTTGTTGCCCATAACACGCTAGCATTCTGCTAATGAATGCTGATTGGTTAGTGAAGGACTGATACGACCAGAGCACCCGCTTGATGGCATCCGAAGCGGAATCAGAATGTCAGAGCATTAGTGCAACATTAGCAAGCCAAAACTCTTTCTAGCATGTGTATTGACAGGGAGAGCCTAACCTGTCAGCTGTGTTGTCGATGCCTTGAGAGAGAAAAGGAAGTGACCAGAGCTTGTCGTAAAGCAGTAGCTCTGGTCGTACGATGTCTATAGTACGATGTGTATGACGTCAATGACATTTTCAAAGGCTTTTTACAACAGAAAGGCGACTTTAAAAAAATCTAAGAGCCAACAGTGTGTATTTTTTTTTGCCTTCCCTTTCGAATTCAGAATTCAAATTACTAGACAAAAAATTATATCCTGAGAAAAGTGGATTTTGAGCGGTATATCTTCATAGACCTCCATTCATTCTGCACTCGCTCGTTAGCGCCCTCACATGGAATCGCAACCAGTTCAGAACCCGGAAGTTTTCCGAGAGTGGCAGTTCTCCCCATAGATATATATAAACACATGCATACTTATGAATAATTATGTTTTTTTTTTTTATAGAATAGAAGTATGCAGTGGCATAACGACATCTCTGACGTTGATAACAAACCAAACCGTTTCAAAATCGGTTGAAAATTGAGCAAGTTATGGTCATTTAAAAAGTACATGTAGCATCAACACAATGTTCACTGTAGCAAGATGGCCGCCATGTGCGGACGTTCTAGACTCCGCCTTAAGACATCTAGTCTTTATATAAATCTATGGTTCTCCCTATATTAGAATAGCTCTGGTACTGCCAGAGAATGTCAGGCTCTGGTACTGCCCATAATTCGAAAACGAAAAAGCAATCTGTGCGGCGCAGCAGAGTGACGTCAGTAGCCGCTCTTCTTCAGCTCCCTGCTGACCGAGCTACCCATCTTGTTCGGTAGGGGGCGGTGGCCTACGTTCATTCATTAAGTAGACTAGGCTAGTGTCGTAGGGGTGAACTAGCCAGTGAACTAAATAAAAACATTTTAGGATGTAGCCCGAAAATGAGCTTCCCCTCTTTGAAAGACCAGCAGCCGCCACTGATTACAATGTATCACATACTGATATTTTTGTCTGTCATAATTTAATTACCAATCCCTATCTCTCTCTCTAATATATATTGATAAAAATCACAATAATAATAATATATATTTAAAAATATTTTGCGTGGGGGCCCAGATGACCTTAACCTGGCCCTGACTACAGTCGTAATTCCCACTGTTTATGCCTGACAACGGTCTCCCTAAAATTCTGGAGCTGCTGACAGACTCACTCGCAGGTATTCAAAATGGTGTTGATGCAGTGTTTCCTCTATGTTGAAATGTAGCCGTGGCGGTATCAGAAATAGGGCTGTACAAAATTGTAGGCCGTCTATCAGCAGTGATTGTTAGAGTGCATGTCGGAGAATAGTACGGACACGCGCTTCACACCGCAGTTGAGATTGCGTGTGTGCGTCCTTGAGAACTGTAAGTCGTATAACTTATGTTGTCAGTTCATTTAAGCCTGTTTTAGTCTATAGTTCTTGCTAATTTAAATTAAGTTAACTGGTGATTTTCGTTGTTTGTATTCTTCCCCGGGATAGCTAAATGTCTGTTGATTCGATAGCGATTGCTGCCTTTGCTCACGTTTGTATTTTAAGTGCATTATTATGCTGAAGTAGTTTTAATTAATAAATAGTGGGTTTATTGTTATTATTTGCTACAGAATGCTTAGCCTATCAAGATCAAATAAAGCAGACAGTGCACATGCTTTCGAGGACCTTAATCCATAGACTACTGACCATATACAATACGTTGTCAATTATTAATTGGCAGCATTTATGCCATTTAGAACATACTTTATGAGTGGAAGGTCTCTTTAAACCGTATTGCTTTAGGGGAAATAGGACGAAAGTATGTGCAATATGACATTAGTTATTAGACTATTACATTAACCTGCTCCGAAATATAGGGTTAGGGAAAAAAGACACGTGTTTCACTTTCGACAGGATGTTTTGGGGTGTTCTGGGGAGATTCATGGGGATTTGGTTGTGCATGACATTTAAAACAGAGCATCATCAGATGTCATGTCCCAAGTTGATTTTGAGAAATGGCTCTGTTCGTATAACAGTGATTTGGATCAGTTCATCAAGCTCATTAAAGATTTGTCTGAAACTATAGACCTAGACATATATTTTAAATATGGGTGCCATTCAAACTACCCGAACCCCCCTGTTTACGGTCTTGTATGTGTATATGTTTTTTAATATTTGGTGAGTAAGATTTCCTCTATTAATCAAATAAATGGCTGTTTCCTTCTGGCAAGTATGTGGTAGAAGCCTACTCTACCAGCTGAACACTGCTGTTTTTTAGTTCAGAGCTACAAAATGGATCCATCTACCAAATGTATTTATATGAATATGTTGTATGTTCAGTTCTTATTAATTTAGTGTTTATTCATATATTTAAGTGTATATTCTCAGTTATACTTTTCAGATTTGTATTTCATGTGGTTGTTTTGTTTGTGTCTTATCTGTTGTCATGTTTTTATGTTTTGCGTTGCGTTGCATAAAATCCACTAAATGAACATCATAACCAGGGCTTCATCCATATTCTTGAAACAAAGCAAGATAATGTTATGTCATTACATTTCCTTGCTTAGTTACATTACATGGAGTCTTATGTATATAGCTGTCAATCATGTTATGCCTCTACCAGACAAGGGATGGGTTACTGTGATTGAAGAGGAGACAAACAAGTGCACATTCACGTGCGCTCGCATGCACGCGCTCACAGACAAACAGCTACTCACTCAAACCTACATATTAGGCTATGGAGTAGGGGCAATGCAAATTGCAATGCAAAATTGTGAAAATGTCATTCAACTATTATTGTCATTATTTGCCTGTTTAGTAATACGTTTATTCTAGTAAGCAGATGCAGCGCTTACTATAATGCGTTTATCTTACTCGGTAATTGAGCAGCAATTTGATATCTTAAATCAGATTAGTGATAAAGATTATGTTCATTCGGATATGATCTAAACTCCTTTGCCATGTGCACGTCGCATCTGCTCTGGGGCAGGGTACGCTTATAAACGACATGCAACTAGCAGTGCTCACCTCATCGCGGGGGCTTTCCGTGTCTTCTTCGGGAACGGTTGTGGTACTGCTCTCACTGCCCGTTGCAGCCGATGCTGGGGGCATGTTGACAATGACAGAAATATAGGCGCATGGAGAACCTCAGGAACACCGTTTTCCAAATCTCTGAGCACCACAAACTCACCAATAGTCCAACTATACATCATCCAAACGCAAAATTGCAAGAGGGAACCCTACATGGTTAGGATTCTCCAATTTCAGAGCACCCCCACAGCGTCTGTGAAGAGGGCAGGCGTTGCGTGGCTACGAGTACCCAAAGCCAATTTTTCAGTGCCCGTGCCAGCTTCGTCTGAAGACGTAATTAAAAGCTTGTGCTTCTAAAAGGCTCTTGAGATAGACGAACGATTTTGGAAAGATAATGGATGTCGTGGATTTAAGCAGGCATGAATACTGTTTCTATCATCTGCTGAAGAAAACAGTACTGCGAGCAATGATGGACAAAGACAAACCTTGCACACGTGCGCGCTCCGAGATGTAGTGAGAAAATGTAAATACGGTCGCGGCATCGCGCCTGTGAGTGAGTACGGCAGTCTCAGGTAGGCTACACTGACGAGGCGGCGACGGCTCAGAGCGCTCCCCCCCTGCCAGCCCCATTGGTTTGGTTTGTACGAGGGGTGTGTGCCCTATTGTCTATTAACGAACCATGGACACCCACAGTAAGCTACTACAAACATGACGAGGTTCTCTATTGGGCTGTTGCACTGACGGATAGTTTTATAAAAAAGGCTACACACAATTTTACAGTAGGCTAATGTCTAATTATCTAATTATTGTCCATTTATTTTATTAAGAATTTTAAGAACAGATTTCTGATTGCCAATGGTTAACTCAGAACCTACTAGTCCAGAAAAGAGGCTGTTCGTGGTAGACAATCTGAATCCATTGCCCATCTCAGACTGACCTCAGATGGCACTGATTTGTTAGTATAAAACTGAAATCCTAGTATCTAATATGCCTACATGGATTGATGGATTGAAATGCCTTACAACGTTGACACCTGCACAACACAGCAAAGAGGAAACAGTGCTCAGTAGCTTTCATTTGGAAATCGTGTCCATTTGTCGAAAGTTGTTCATCTTCCTCATTACATTCGATCTAGGCTACCCAGCTCCGATTGTGATCTAGAAAATTGCTTTTGCAAGAGGAATGACTAGCCTATTGCTGTGTGGGTAGAGTGGATCAGTGAACCTGAGACGCAAGGCCGTAGCCATGGAGTCAACATTGGGGGGGGACGAATATTTTTTTTAAATGATAATTTCAGACAGCGTGCGTGGTTGCCTGTCGTAGCGTAGCACATTTATATTTTTATATCAATATATTGGGGGGGGATTTTTTACCAGATGTATGTATTATGATTACGGCCTTGAGACGTAAAAAGCCCGAGTTGCCTACGCCCTCTAATGGTCTTATAGCCGTATAGTTCCTCATTGGATAAAAATAAACAAATAAGTAGGCTATGTGTTCCACTTCAGGGCCAGAGTTCAGTAATTGATAGCCTATTTAAATGTTCAATACTTTTACTTTCTGAATATCCTTGCGTTGATTTTTTTACATACTGCAGAGTCCAGACTCAATGGCCTTAACGTGAAATCTGATTTACGTTTAAAAGTACAGAACTCTATAGAAATGTGCACACTGACACGATATTTGTACGATGCTGGTTGCGCACGCCACGCCCCGGGGATTCCCCCGCTCTTGACAAAAACAGCAGCGCTTCCCTTATCGCCTTTCATTACTCACATGCACTATACAAAGTGGTTATTAGATACTAAAAGCTACAGATATATTAAGGCCTGTGTTGTTTTCTTTTTATGGGTTTGAAATGACTAATTATGCGTTTTTGTCGACTTTTCAATTAATGTGATATCGTAAAGTATTTCTAACTCTCTCAAGTGTCCAGTAGACTTCTACTTGGATTGCGGGAAAGGACAAGCACTCGGTGGCATGAAAGGCAACAGCTCATGTTGGTCTCACAAAGGAACAGTAATTTCTTCTGGTGCCATTACCTTTCTCTTTGAAGACACTTCATCTCCTAGCAGAGGGAAGGCATAACAAAAATCTGACCAAGCCAACAGAACAGTGGCACACGATGGCAAGCGGTGATTATGTAAAGCTTAAGGAGGACTTGCACGAAGATACACGAACGGATTCAGGAATTGAATCATTCAAATCTATTTCGTCAACTAAAGATGATCAGTCAATGAACACGGTACGAAATTCTGTCTCTGAATGCAGTGAAGTCAAAGACAAATGTATCAACACCGAGGAGCGTCTGGACTCTGATTATGACTCGTCCGTCGACAGTTTATCAGAGATAGTAGAAGCCTTAAGCTTCTGCACAAACCCTCAGGAACATGAAAGCGTGCAAGAGGAAAACCTGCTTACTACTATCACTGAAGACGGAGACACGTATGTTTTTAATTTATAGATTATTTATTATCTCCGTTCAAGTTCATTCATTAAGTCTACACGACTACATGATATAAAACCTTACACACAATGTTGTTAAAATACCTTAAGGTCAGAAACGTCCTATTTGTAGCTTGTTACCACTGCCATTTTGTTGTGTGAACCGAAATAGTGCAAGGACTCTTGTGTTCATGCGTGCTGTAACTTAACTTAATAGTAAAATCAGCAATTGGGAGGTACTACTCATCAAAGCACCACATTTTCACAATATGCTCACACCACACAATATTCGTTTTTAGCAGTCTTAATCACTGCATGAATGTCATTCTAATATGGCTACTATAATTAGGACATTTTTAAATATAAAATCTAGCTTATTATATCTAATTATATCTTTAAATATTGACAAGGTCGCAACCACCTCTTAGACTTTTTTTTTTTTACAAATGCATGCAAGCCTAGACCTGAGAAACAATATGGATGGCATTCATGGCTGGCTGAAAGTGGGACTGTTCTCCCTTAATGTATGTAATCAGGTTATGAGAACATTATGGTAATTAGACCTTCCACTGTCAACATGCAGATGATGTCTTACTTGACATTGTGTGAAGTGATTCATAGTCTGTCAGCCACAATAACAAGGTGTAGTTATTTTATTTGTATTTTTTTAGAAGTTGATCATGTAACTACAAAGTCCACCTGCTCTCTGAAATGGAAGGGTTTAGGTTTAGTAATGGCCTGTTTAGGCCATTCCTTTTTAAATGTATTCCTTATTAGACATGAGATCAGGGAGTTTGAGTGTGGAATGAAGCATGGGTTTTTGTGTGAGCTGTCACGGACCTGGAAGAACTCCTGAGTCGGATAGCAGAAGTAAAATAGATCCATGGAATTCCCCAAAAGAAACAAGGGCACATGCTCGCAGATACTTCTCTATGTTGCTAGCTTGTCCTAGAAGTTCACACTTTGCTTTAGGACTCTTTTTCCAAGCACAAAATAGTACACAAAACACGATACAAAACCACAAGACAAAACAACAATCCAGTTTTTAATCGTATAGTTAAGAAGATGTCAATAGTACAATCCTTCTTCACATCCTCCCTGCAGTTCTCATTCAGTGCATGTTTGTTGACAGAAGTGGAAATAGTCATCATTGACAGTCTTTGCAACCTAACCATTAATAGTTTCACCACTTTTGGTCTGTAGACCTGCTTAAATCCAGTCTTGGGTCTATGCCACAAGGATTCTCTCACCCACTGTCTGCTCATTAAACAGAAGGACTGACAGTACACCACATCAATGCCTTTTCACTGTGAGAAAGTATGGTGCACCCATTTGATTCCCCCCATGGGATTTTTATTAATATTTTATTACTCAATCCAGTAAGTCCCTCTGATGTGAACATAATCATCAGAGACTTCCAAGAGCGCCTTGTATTCCGTCTGTGTTTTCATTTGAACAAATTATTAGAAGTTCAGGGAATGGCATAGAAGTTCAAGTTATAGGAATCATAGCTACATGTCAAAGGAACTGTGAACATTGAGGTTACGTGATAAAGTCCTCCTGGTGTCTTAAATGCACCTGTCTGTTCATGGTGACGTTATAATAAAGGGAAGAGGCCCAGACAAATCTCGACTCTTCACCTTCTCTTGACACTAACTTTGCTCTTCATGACTTTTTGTGTTTTATAGTTTTTGTGGTTGTTCGTCAAAAAATATCAAAGGTTGGACATCTGTTTTGTTCAAATGTGAGAGGGTTTTTTGCCGGCCCAGGTAAAATACCCACTGCGACTTATGTTAGACTTCAGTAAGTTAAACAGTAAGTTTTTGAAAGTCTTGGTGTAGGCTAAATAAAGCCCTGTGACTGTTTTCCATTTCCTGCTTTTTGTCCTGTCTGCTATGACTTCCCTTTTAAGGTTATAGGGCAAGTATTTTGTCATTTTTCACATTGATATTTGAAAAATCAATCAGTCAGTTGGGATTTTTGTGAAGGTGAGGTTATATAGTCTGTAATACATTACTTTGAACAAACTTGTGTTTTAATTTAATGTAATATAAACAAGATAGTTTAGCTTTGACATGACTAACCATGTATTTTCTTGGTAGATGATATTTTGCAATCATTTTAAGGAGTCAAACATCCTGACATAAGCTCTTTGTAGAAGTTCCTTTGTTGCACAACATCTGAATCACTGCACTGTATGCCACACAACATTCGGAGGTACACCTATACTTCTAAGAAATACGAGTTCACATTTTTCCATTGTATGATACAGATCTTATGTGTCTTAACTTTTCTTAATCTCTGATCTTATTGATGAATAGAAAGTATAAATTGATGTGTTTTTTCTTTCAGAATACTGCACTTAGCTGTCATTCATGAGGATGAAGACTTTGCATGCCATTTGATTCACCTTTTTCCAAAAGAAGTCTTGGACATTCAAAACAACTTGTACCAGGTAGATCATAGACAGAAAGAAATCACTCTTTTTCATGCTCTGTCTAAATGAGTTGGGTTGCTGTAAAGTTTATGTAAACCCTCTTACTTCCTCATATGTGTGGTGCAAGTACTGTTGGTTTTGCTGCCTGTAAAGTTACCCTATTCTTCAGTACATACCGTCTCAGGGGGAGGATCCTATGCTATTTCATAAGGGACTTTATAATAATGACGTAATCATTATGGACACTTTCAAAAATGTTCCTGCAGCCTCTTAATCTGCATTTGAATACTCAACAACTGAGCTATACCCATCCCTTTTTAAGTAAAGTAAACTCCCCTCCTCTACCTTCTTCATAAAGGACACAATTTGGAGAAATATTAAGGAGTATTCTTCTCACTAAGTGGAAAAAAAAGACGTTGTCAACGAAGAAGTGAGACTGGATAGGGGACACGTATCAGAAGAATCAAACTGAAGGGCAATAACCTGTTCCAGGGGGGTATGGCGGGCAAAGGCTTGCTGTCAGCTTTTTATGACAAACTCAGTCTTAGCAGGACAAACTATCTGTCAGCATTTTGCGCTGTGAGTCACTGTGAGCCCTGTTGTCTGCAGTTTACCAAAAGCCACGCAAATATCTTGGCTCTTTTGGTTAGATTAGTCATTAGTTTCCCTAGAAGAGTCACTGTGCAGTTACACATTGAGAAAGTTAAACAATGCATCATTTATTTTTATTTAATGCCCCACAGTGTTTTTTACCCTGAAAGTAACCATCAAGAGTTCAGCCAAGGACTATTACTCAGTCCTTTTGAATGTCAGGTACTGTATCAGTGGTCTAGTATGAAGTAGTGGGCATACTGTCAATGTACTAATCCCTCCTCTTTCCTGTGCCACCCCCGTACATGCAGAACATTTCATTGCACATTTTATGGTGGGCAGATGGGATTACCTTGATGGCATATGACTACAAATCACTTCAAAATCTTAACACTCCATGTTATTAACCCTGTGTGTGTGTGTGTTTACCTGACCACCAGACTCCGTTACACCTGGCCACCTACCTGAGCCTGCCCTTACTGGTGCAGAGCCTTGTGAAGAAAGGGGCGAGTCTGGAAGCGCAGGACCAGGATGGGAACACCCCGCTCCACGTAGCCTGCCAGCAGGGCCTCGTCGACTGTGCAGCTGATTTGACCAGGAACATCTCCAACAGCAAGCTGGCCCCTGTACTGGAGACCCAAAACTGGAGAGGTGAGCTGAACGATATCAGCTGTATGAGCCAGTGATGTTATGTCTCGATTTAGTGCTACTTCCTGTTTATGTGTTGCAGTCTATGCAAGGATGTGCCTGTCTGCATGTTTGGTTGTACTGCCGTGTGTCCTACACGAGGCAGTGTGTAGGACATACTGCAAATATAGTAATTGCTGTCTCTGGGGTTTAGCTTCGGTAGAGGACATGAAAGGCTCACATAGCGTGTTCTTTCAACAGTTACTCAGTAGAAGTGGCATTGGACACTTCTGCATACATGTGTATGTGTATGTTCCCGATGTCGCCGCTTCATGCGTGTGTGTCCAGGGGCGGCTGGTATAAATGGGCTAACAGGGCTAAGCCATCCCTACATATCTTTTACAATAAAGTTGAGAAAATTATTATTTAAAAAATAACTTACAACCAGACATGAAAATCCCTCACCTTCCGGCGAAATTCGCCGTTTTGAAAACAAAATAGGTGACCTACGTGAATCGTGTAGATTCGATGAGAAATTGTTGTTTTTTTGGGGGGGGGGGGGGGGGGGGGGGGGTATATTCATTCAGTGAACTGCGAACAGGTGCGCGAGTGCATGGAAATATTAACGCGAAGGGCCTTGCATCACCAGTGCAGACCACCATCAGAAGCTGAAAGCACTGGCCTCGGCGATTTACCTGACTGAATTTGGTGAATGATGGTTTCAATCATTTTTATATTTTCTGGTATATTTAAGTTAAGTTACCCAGGAGCTCTGTTGACATAGACTTAGCTAACGTTAGCTACAGCTTGATGAATTGAGTCATTGAACACAGCAGGAGAGAACGCAACGTTAGCCAGCTAGCTAAAGCTCCGGTGGAAAATTCCAAATGAACGTATGCAGCCCTAAGTGCCGCTTACACACAACAGTGACACTGACAGATCGAAAGCTAATTTGAGACAATATAAAGATGGAAAACCAGGCTAAGAAACGTACACGTAATTACTTTCACTAGACAACGTTTTACCAATTGCACAAACGGCTATGTTTGTTTGTTTCAAGCTCCAAAAACGGAAAAAAAACATTCAAATCTGACCCCAAAAAAATCGCCGTGGTGGCGTATATGGGACCGGTTCTGGTGGGCCGGTCTGGATCAAAGTCCAGGGCCTATTTTTTACTCCGTCCGTCCCTGCCGTTCAATCAATAAGCAGACCTGCCAACCTGTACACAATTTGTGTAGCGGATACGCATTTTGACTTCAAAGTACGCTGGTACTTGGATTGGCTGTCAATCATGATGGAAGAGTAGACAAGTTAAGTTACAGCATGTCCACCATCTCTTGTGGGGGTTATGCATTAAGCCATTTGTGGTGCCCTTACCACATTGTGCCTCATATACTGTAAATGTTAGACCCAGTGACAGGCTGGCATGAAATGGCTTGCATAATACTTAGTAAGGAGGCCATAATAATTTTTGACTCATGGCTTAAGTTACGTTTCTCCAGCTCTCCCCAGGTTGGCAAAATAAGTATCTCAAAATGTGTCAGATTGATGCTTTAAAATATGGAATATTAAACATTTTCTTATGGGGGAGCATGCACCTGGACCCCCTTAGAGGGGTAATATCCTTCTCACCTTTTTCACCCCTGACCCGTTTTCATGCCTGTACAACAGATTGTTTCAAATGTTGGTGAAAAAGAGCAGTAACGCCAAATAGTCACACGAAAAACAAAAGAGATCTAAATGGGCTTATTTTTTCCAGCCCAAACGCATCAGCAAACATTCATTTTCATCATGTGTGACAGGTTTTGAGGCAGCCCCCTTGATTTGCTGCTAAATTAATCCAGCCCACAGGCCACTGACTTTTGACCAATGACCGCAGGGGGTGCTACTATACAAGAGTGGGGACTTGTGAGTGACAGGTGTCTGGCACTAGCCTGGTCCTAACCAGACTCTGGGCTTGTTCCATTGATAAGCGTTAACTTCCTTGAAGCCGGGTACTCTGTTGAAGTTTAAAACTATTGGATCGCCCAGAGCCACTCTGGATCTGCCATAACCAATCGCTAGCGTTCGCCTTAGCCAACTCCTTCACGACTAACGGAGCTAGCTGGAAAATCAAACGAACCCCGTGGGGATCAAAGATTGTTCTTGCTCCGGCTTTAACTTCTGGATATTCGACAGCGTTGCCAAAACGGACAGAATGGCTTCGCTCGCATCTTTCTCCGCCGCCATTACGGAACTACAACACAAACTAGCGCACAACATCATCGTCATCGTTCTCAGCCACTCCCTCTGTTCGCTGATTGGACAGGTAGAAAATTAACCGGAGACATCTGACTTACGTACCTCATGCCCAGACCTAGTACAGAAGCAAAATCAAAATTGAGCGCAAGTACGTAGGAGGGCAGAGCCAGGCTACTCTGGCACGCCCTCTTGATTTGTTGCCAATTCAGACTTAATTAATTCAGCCCACACAGGCCGTTGACTTTTTGACCAATGACAGCAGACCTATAGACAGTACAGTCAGGTGCTAGTGGCTACTGTGTGTGATAGTGGGGAATGTGATTGTTGACATGGCTGGTGTTAGCAACATTTTAAATTAGGTGGATTTTTTACTTTCTCATCCATTTTTTTTGTAAGAAAATGTTGAAGTAAAGCGACTTGGGACACCATCCAAACATTAAAATTACACAAATGGACAAATGACTAAATTGTACATTTTGTGTAAGTTGGTTTGAAAGAAAGGACTGGCTAACGGCCAGTGTAGCGCTAGCTAAGAATGTGCTTTTCTGTTAAGTTGTTGTTGTAACTTGCTATCTCGCATGTAATTATGATTTTGCTGCAGTGTGAACTATTGATTAATGTATAATAGCCTACACGTTTTTAGCCCACCCACCCAATATCACCACCAGCTGTCACTGTGTGTGTCACTACTAAATGATAAACGTTTATTATTTTTCTATAATTGCATTGTTTACTTAATAGAGGATGCCTGGGCCCCGTTCGTCGTAAGGGTTGAAGCTAAGTTAATCAATTGTCCCTTTAGCCCGTTAACATTAGCGAGCTAATTGAGAACCGCAAATATCGGTTCGTCGACGGCTGATCCGCATCCAAATCATCTGGTTTATTTCAATCAGGCTAAACTTATCAGGGCAAGTGCACGCCCACGTCCTACTTCAAAAGGCAGGAAAGGTTGATCACCAAAACCGTGATTTTCTAACGGTATGATGGCAGAAAAGACGAAAGAGAGAGCGGTGATAGGCTATTCTCGCCATCCGAGCAAACTATTATAATGAGTCTCTACGAAGACAATAAGCATATTATCATGGCTAAGTCAAACACCGCCACCGCTGCCAGAGCAAGACAAGCGGCTTGGCAAAAAATTGCCGATAAGCTAAATGCGAAAGTTGTGGGGAAATGTATAGGCTCATTTTAAGTGCCTCATTACCCCAATCAATCAGATCACATTTCTTTAAATGTGCCTGTTGGCAGTAGGCTTAATGGAAATTAATAATCGAATGAGATCTTGCTAGCGAAAATAATGGTCTCAACTCTTTCAGAATAAGTAGGCTAGATAAAAACAAGGCCAAAGAGTATCTAATTGATACGAATTCATAGACACTTATGAGGATATATGTAGGCTACTGCGCTTATATCATGATACTATATATGTGTATATGCATGTAGGCCTATGTGTAAATCCCTCTTTGATTTCATTGACTGGGACATGGCCAGGGAATATGATGAATTGATTCATCAGCTAGTTAAGCGGCAAGTACACTTTTCTTACAGCAACGCATGCTGCGGCTTTGCCAATGTTTTCTGCATCGCCTATACCTTATAAAAATGTAGCCTATACCTGACGCAAAAAACCTCAAGGCTATTAGTCCAGGCAAAGTAACTCATTTTGGAGCCAAAAATAGAAGTAATTATAAAATATTTTCAGCATAGATCATTTCTATGAGGTGTCCAGAACAACATACTACAAGTCCTAAGAAATCCTAGTTGTGGAAATATGTTTAATTCTCATCAATCCGAGATGTGTGCCAATAAGGCCAGGCAACATTACACCCCAATGGGGCTATTTTTTTCCTTTACTCACTACTACCCATGAAAAGTACCTTTTTTTGTATTACAAGTTTAAATACTTCCCGTCAGAGTCACCAGCAAGTCTCCATGTGGGAAAATGTGGGAAAAGGCATCATCATTGCAGCAGGTGAAAAAGCTCTAGTATCACTGTATGCAAAAAAGATGAATCACTGGATATGCTGAGATACAGGAGATTCTGTGATAAAGTAACTCAGAACTCATCTCCAGTGGAACCTCAAACTCTCCCTCCAACATCAACAGCTGCAAAGTTCCATAGTCTTCGGGTCTTTTTCCAAATGATGGAGTGGAAAGGGGCAAGTGAACGTATGGACCCAAAAGACTGGGGGTGGCATGTTTTGGATGGGAGATTTATGCCAATAATGACCGATCAGCCTGCAGCACCACCAGATATACTAGATGTAGTCTGCTGTAGTTGCAAGAAAGACTGCAGCACAAAGAGATGCACATGCAAAAAACATGGACTCCCTTGCACTGCCATTTGCGGAGAATGTCGTGGTACTAGCTGCACAAACTCACAGTTGCCTGATTTATCAGATGAATATGACCCAGAGGGGAAGAACTAAGCAAAGAACAAACCAGGAACTGATATAGGGGGTGCCAGAACCAAGAGCCACAGAGAAGGGGTCGAGGATCCAGGCTGGATAAAAATAAATAAATAAATAAACACCCAAAAAAGTCCTCCCCTGTTGTTGCTACCTTGTCGTGGTGGGGAGGCTTGTGTGCCTCCGTGACCCTGAAGACTACTGGCGGGGGTTATACCCCTGGCAGGTACTACCAAGCCAGGCAGTTTTCAGGTTAGAGGCCAGTCTAAAAGCAGCATAGCCATCACCCATTGGCAGTAGGATGATTGGTTGGAGATTGGGCCGATGTATTGGTCCTACATATGAATGGTGTTTCTGCCTATACAAATTAGGACATATTCAATAAGCTTGTGTGCATATTCAAATACATTTCAAAAGAAACTTGTAATACAAAAAATGTTACTTTTCATGGGTAGTTTCATTGTGTTAAGTTTCATTTTGATAGGAGTAAAGGAAACAAATTGCCCCATTGGGGTGTCAATGTTGCCTGGCCTTATTGGCACATATCTCGGATTGATGAGAATTAAACATATTTCCACAACTAGGATTTCTTAGGACTTTTAGTATGTTGTTCTGGACACCTCATAGAAATGATCTATGCAAAAAAAATTTTTTAACAATTAGTCTGTCGTAAAACGTTACTTTGCCTGGACTATATGCAGAGTCTGAAGCACAGTTCAAGTTTTATTGTTTTATTGTTTTATTGTCAATTTCTTCACATGTCAAGACAACAAGGAATCGATATGACGTTTCCCACTCTCCCACAGTGAAACATATAAAAAGCACAGGCACAACAGATAAGACAAGACATTTTCTAAAACATAGCGTTACATATTCACATACAGCAGCATAAGCTCATAATAAAGCATAAAGCTTGCTGCGGCGTGTGATATTTGCAATGTACGGCCCGAGAAGGTCTTGCAAATAAATGAGTCCTTGTCGGCTGAATCGATATCGCTCAAACAAGAACTCATCCGTATGAACTAAAGGATCTTGGCGATCGCGAATAACTCTATCGGTATGGAAAGCTAATCTAACTAGAATAGCTCCTTCGTCAACTGGGTCTCTCAAAAAGGGAGCTGCCATGTTTTTTTCCGGGGGTGTGGCAAGCTTATCCAGCTACACTTATGTTAGCCTGCTCTGGAGCAGGTTAGTGCTAATTGATATGTTACTATGGTGATTTATCGAAACTTGCTTCCACGAACCAAAAAGAGGGGCGTTTTTTATCTTAGCCTGAAAGTTAGCTCGCTAAACCGCTTAGCGAGCTACGACGAATAACCCCCTGTTCTAAAATACTCCTCTTGTTTCAGGTCTCACCTGCCTCCACTTGGCCACCCTGAACCAACACCATCGTCTGATAAAACTCCTCATGAAAAAAGGAGCTGACCTCAATGTTCAAGTTTGTGCTGAAATCCCCCAAAATGAAAATGTTTAATCATATTACTGTCATAATAGGGTCATAGTACACTTCCAACTTCTTGTCTTTCATCCCATCTTTCTTTCTTGAAGGTGTAGGTTGGTTGAGAGTTGACAGTTCTATGGGCGAATGTGAAGCCCTCTGTGACATTGCTTGTAAAAAGAGCTATACAAATACAATGAATGAATTTGATTGGATCTATTTGCTGCACCTGTGCTGCGATAGTAATATGCCCGGCACTCAGTGGTTTATGACAGATTCAGAGTTTGGGGCTGGGGGAGGGGGAAAGAGTCCTGTAGTGTGACGTGGAGCTGAGCCCTGTCGTGTGATGTGGAGCTAACCCCTGTAGTGTGATGGGGAGCTGAGCCCTGCAGTGTGATGTGGAGCTAACCCCTGTAGTGTGATGGGGAGCTGAGCCCTGCAGTGTGATGTGTACAGGCTTTTTCTAGCATGGATCAACATGATAGAGGACAGGCCCAGGCAACATGTCTGACTCCTTGATGGATATAGAAAAGTGAACTATCCAGCAGACTGACCTTACACAACGCCACTCTTTTTACTAGGTTTAATTGTTGAACTACAAGAACTGTTAAACCTTTGTCTACTTTTTAGTTAACTTTTTATCAAATATTGCTATTTTTTATTATTATTTGCCTATAACTCTGTTGACTTTCTCCAGGAAGGTACAAGTGGAAAGACTGCTCTTCATTTGGCTGTGGAGCTCCATGACATTACTGCTGTGACCCTACTGTTGACCAAGGCAGCTAATGTGGATGCGGCCATGTTTAATGGCTGCACACCCCTTCACCTGGCAGTGGGTAGGCAGGACACCACCATAGCCATCCTCCTGTGTCGCTCTGGGGCTGACAAGATGCTGAGGAACATGGAGGATGAGACAGCCCTGGATCTAGCAGATGGCAATGATGATGTGAGTTTCCTATATTATTAATGAAATTGTGTATGAATTGAAGAATAACTATATTGCTTAGTTGGTCAAAAATACAATTAACTCTGTTTGGTTATTCCATTAAATAATTTACATATTTTAGCCACCGGACAAAAGATGTTGCATGTCTAACTTCCAAAATCTTCATGTATTTTCAGATTCTTGCTCTTTTTCCATTTGATGACATCCAAATCTCTGGCAGGTCAGTTGAAGTGCAATTTTAACCGTGTAGAAAACATTGAACGGTTGGATGTACCTATGTTGTGCTGGAGAGAAAAATTACCTTATAAAGTATCCAGGGCCTTCATGTTTGTTTGTTTTTAGCTCATGACTTGTGAATTTTCCTCCATTTATAAATCCTCTCAGTTCGATCTGTTATTTATCGTTCGTAGACAAGGACAGTCTTACTTGGTTATGAAGATACAAGGTTGTGTATCTACTTAACAGATTTTATATGGATTCATGTGTTCAAATCAGTCAAATTGAATGTAGAAAGTGAAACTGTCTTGTTTCTACATGATTTGTCTTTGAAGATTATGTATTTCCCCAGGAAGTCCATCTTTATTAGTGGCAGAAATCCAATAATATATTTTCATGTCCTTTCCAAAATGTACTTGGAATCTACCTCTTTGTGACATCTACAGTACGTTACATGAATATTTCCTGTAACCTAATTTCAAAAACCTTATTTGAGATATTCAGAGCTAATGCTTTTTTTTTTTTTTATCATGGGGAACATGAAATTCTTCTCATATACTAAAAGTATGTATTTTTTGCCCTATTTAACCTGTTGTATATATCTGTTCTTGATACCTTTGTTGAATGCAATGCCCTTAGGTATATTGGTGTTCAGCAAAGCAATAGTAGCTACATAAGAGTGTGGCTTCTTGGTTTGTTACATCAGTCCCTGTTCCCTTTCATATGATTGATCGGATAACATGGATTATGTACATACTGACTTGTTAAGTGTGTGTCTTAACAGGATCAGACTACTATATTTTATAATAAAATGATGATAAAATCTTTAAATCTTGTTTTTCGTTGTACGTTATTGTGATCTCGGTTTGTGTTTTTCACAGATGTGGTTTACGGTGTACTAATAAACACTAAATTTTCACTGCTTCACAGTCCTTGTGGGGACACTGGTATACAGGGTATCTGGCTAATGCTGATTCAGTACCTTTTCCTTCAGTATGTAAAATACAACCAGTTTGTGCACTGAAGGAATTGTTTCCTTGTCGCTTACTTCCTACCAATAACACACACAGTATAATTAGTCTTAAAATTCCACTCAGATGGTTGTGCCCACTTTCTGTACTCTCCCAAGTGCTTGGCAGACAGGCCAGGATTAAGACTTCTTTCATAAGTCAAAGGATACATTTCTGCACTTTGTTCATGAGGAATGTGTAACCCCTCCCTCTTTGTTTTCCTACTTGTCTACCTTTAGCCCTTTTGTTCACCAACAGTAATGTTTTTATAGAAAGGTTTTTAATTTGAGGACTATTGTGCTGTTTTAAGAAGGATTCCGGTAAAAGCATACATATTTTTGTTTTGGGCCCAACTGTTAGTCAGTGAAACTAGGATGATGTTGAGGCCCTAATGCCCTAAAAACGTATTATGTCAAGTGACCTTTTTTTTTTTTACTTGAGTGGTTCTAACACAAATAGTACCCTACACTGACTGCAGTGAGCATAGATGAGAAATTTGATAGACAAGTAGCACTTCTTCTGAGGGTGGTGAGGTGTGGTTTAACAGAGGAGAGAACAATGAAAATAGTCAGTAGACCATGTTCAGCTCCTATTCACAAACAAGCCTCTGACTATTACACAAATGACAGTTAAATCACAGACATTAATTTAAATATATAATTTATATATCTCTATCCCAGGAATCTCTGTGTAGTATACGAATTAGAATGGGTTTAGTTTCCAACGAGTATCTCGACAACTGGGCACTGTGCAAAGTTCATATTTCGCAGGTGTCCTTTATAATCGAACGGACGTGAAGTTATCTGCATTTTGTCATTGAAAAAAATAATTAGCTGCCGGTTTTGCTAGATTCGCTCGAGAGGCAGTTAGAACCGAAACTGTACTGTACTAGTACAGTTGTAGCTAGTGGTACGTGCCAGTGGAGCGAGTGGTACGTGACAGTGGCTAGTGGTACATGCCAGTGTATGGCGTGCGGAAAGGTATGGCGTGCGGAAAGGGACATGGAGTATGGCGTGCGGAAAGGGACATGTATGGGGGGTGATTAGTATGGGGGGTGATTAGTGTATGGGGGGTGATTAGTGCCCTCACACACACAGACAACATACACTGCGTAATAGATTTTCCCACAATGTGCGTGTCGTCTCAGCCTTTTTATCATTGGTTCTCAATTGGGGGTGATGGCGGCGACGTGGTACGTGAGGGAACTTTGATAGCGGCGACGTATATGGCTATGGGGGGTGATTAGTATGGCGTGCGGAAAGGGACATTCCTAGGCTTACCAGTATGGGGGGTATGGGGGGTGATTCGTGCCCTCACACACCTGAACAACACACAACCGTCGCTACGCCTGACAATGGTGGAAGTCGCTACGCCAAGCGTCTGCCAATGGTGGAAGTCGCTACGCTAAGCGTCTGCCAATGGTGGAAGTCGCTACGCCAAGCGTCTGCCAATGATGGAAGTCGCTACGCCAAGCGTCTGCAATGATGGAAGTCGCTACGCCAAGCGTCTGCCAATGGTGGAAGTCGCTACGCCAAGCGTCTGCCAATGATGGAAGTCGCTACGCCAAGCGTCTGCAATGATGGAAGTCGCTACGCCAAGCGTCTGACATTATGTGGTAAGTTAGCTATGCTAAGTGGCTAGCTACCTATCAATGGGAGAAAAACATTAAAGTACATGATCAAGTGTGGCTATTTCAGCTAGCTAGTGTTGGGCTGTATTGGCAGACCTGAATTAGACTCCGAAATTACCATAGAAAATTGTGTTGTGTGTATAGTTTGAAGCAAGTTTTCATGTCATGTTTGGTATTAATTTCGTATTTTATGCATCACATGATTCTAGTAATGTTTTCAGTGTTGTAAAATGTATATTTGCTGGTTTGATAGCCTAGAGTTTTGTCGTGCAGAGGCCCAACATGTGTTTACATATTCTCTTGTCTTGCAAAGGCATATTTGGCTTACTGCAGCCAAGTACCGGTGATGGTCCATTTGAATTTGTATGTGTCAGGCAATTGTTTCTTCATATAGTCGGCGTCGCTATTTCAGTATGCAGGATGGTTTTACAAAAGGAGAAGCTAAACCAATCACTGAGTTTGATTAGCCTCCTATACTTGCTCAGGTTAGGTGCATTATGTTTATTTGCATTTAAAATACCTTTGTTATTGTTTGCTCTGAAGGTAGCGTTTGTTTCTGTATTGATTTTGTTACATTGTCATAATGTATTGATTATCTTACGATTTTGATAATAAACAATGTTTTTGCATTTAAAGTTACTTGTCCTTGTGCCTGCTTTCAATGTTTGGACAATATTATTTGCTGGAGTCCTAAGTCACTATCAAGAGAGAGCCTTTTTATGTGTCCCTGACAAAGAAGAGGTGAATATGAGTTGTATGTGCTGGTTTTAAAATGTAATACCATTTCATGTATTTTAAGTTGTTTTGTGTCCACAGGAGGATTGGTTTTCACCACTGTTCTACCATTTAGTCTGATTGTTAGCTGAGTTCCAGTTCAAGTCTTTTATTGTCAGATGCACAGAACAACTCAAGGTCAGACTGGGCACTGAAATTCTTAGGACAAGACAACACAAAACAACCTGGCATAACATATAAGTACTCTGAGCATAGATTACATCTATGATAAGAAAATAACAACTCCTAAATATACAAAATAATATACAATACAGTATACTAAACCTGTAATAATACACATATTAACCTACACTAACTGTATAAACCTATACTAACCTAAAGACAAGTGGGGTAACAATTAGTGCAATATTGCTGATAGTACAACCAGTAGCTGAAAGTGACAGTGTGTAAAGTGGTTAGTGAGAAAGTGGTGAGAATGTGTCCATTCAGAAGCCTGATGGCCCTTGGAAAGAAACTATTCTCCAGTCTGCGTGTGCGAGACCGAATGCTTCAGTATTGCCCGCCAGAAAGCAGCGGGGTAAAAAGACTGAAGGATGGGTGGTAACAGTGTCTTCGAATCCAGCCAGCTTTCCTGAGGCATCGTGTGTGGTAGGTGTCCTGTAGGGCTGGGAGCTTCCTGCCGATGATGAACTCAGCAGACCTGACCACACTACGTAGGACCTTGCGGTCCCTGTCTGTGCAGCTCCCATACCACACTGTGATGCAACCAGTCAGTATGCTCTCTATTGTGCATCTATAGAAGTTAGTGAGGATGACTCAGTCCATGCCAAACTTCTTCAGTCTCCTCAGGAAGAACAGGCGTTTCCGGACAGCTTTAACTACCTTGTGAGCAGACCAGGTGAGATCATTGCTGATGTTCACCCCGAGGAACCTGAAGCAGCTGACCTGCTTGCAGCTTGGAGACGAGTCTGGAGGGGATGATGGTATTGAATGCTGAGCTGTCGTCAATAAACAGCATCCTCACATACATATTCCTTTGTCCAGGTGGGAGAGAGCGGTGTGCATAGTCAGGGTGATGGCATCGTCTGTAGACCTGTTGGACCGGTATACAAACTGCATAGGGTCCAGGGTGGGAAACAGCGATGAGCAAATTAATGTTTTGACTAGCCGCTTGAAGCACTTCATGATGAGAGAGCTCAGTGATATCGGGCGATAGTCGTTCATGCAGGTGACCTTGGTGTTTTGGGGCACAGGGACGATGGTGGTCCTCTTGAAGCAAGTGGGGGGTACAGACAGGCTGAGGGAGAGGTTAAAGATGTCTCAGCTAAATATAAAAAGGTTAAAATCAGACTATCATTGTTATTAACAATTGTTATTGTTGATTTATTTGTTGTTACTTTTAGAACATACAATAATAGCAATTATAGGCCTACAATTACTTAAATGTGTAGGCATCATTATTTGAATACAAAAAACTGAAACAAGTCAGGAGTGGTTATAGTGGTCTGATTCAATATTGAAGAATTACATGAATTCGAATATTTGGGTTTGGGTATTGTGTGCCGTGTTAGATGGGTCTT
This sequence comes from Thaleichthys pacificus, assembly GCA_023658055.1. Taxonomy (NCBI): domain Eukaryota; kingdom Metazoa; phylum Chordata; class Actinopteri; order Osmeriformes; family Osmeridae; genus Thaleichthys; species Thaleichthys pacificus. The sequence goes on from CM042869.1 coordinate 2,692,164, forward strand.
GATCTGGTCTGGGTCCCCAGGAGGTATAGATGTACATTCACAGAATGGTCATATTTTAATGGAAAATTCATGAGTCATAAGACTCTTAGACATTGTATTCATTGATATTAGCAGACACTTTTATACATAAGTGACATACAAATATGGGGTTTAGTGCTAGTTGGCACAGCAAGTAAACTAACAATTTAGTGTAATTGAGAAGGATATCGAAACACATTTGTACTTTTCTCCAAACTATCATATTCTTACTCAACATATCGATAACACAGGCAAACTGACAACTTCGATTGGGGACTGGGCTGTGAAGAAAGGCAAAAACCAATGACAGCTACTGTAGCCTGCCTAGGCAGCCAGTTGCACAGTTTGCTGAAGGCTTTTAAAACTATAGTTACAAAGTAAAAACGAATGGGTGAAACTTCTTTGTTAGTTACAACTTTTAATTGACAAAATTGACAACAGATGTTAAAAAAACTTGACTTTAATCGAAGGATCGCCTCACATGGTCACTTCCGGTCTCACGAGATGATAATACCGATATGGCATAATGGTGAGCTAGCTGCTTCTTCCTAGCTATCCACATAATGTCAGACGCTTGGCGTAGCGACTTCCATCATTGTCAGACGCTTGGCGTAGCGACTTCCATCATTGTCAGACGCTTGGCGTAGCGACTTCCATCATTGTCAGACGCTTGGCGTAGCGACTTCCATCATTGCAGACGGGCTACACGTCACACGCACTAGTGTAACGTTTACAAAGATAACTTCGCCATATACGTCGCCGCTATCAAAGTTCCCTCACGTACTACGTCGCTGCCATCACCCCCATTGAGAACCAATGATAAAAAGGCTGAGACGACACGCACATTGTGGGAAAATCTATTACGCAGTGTATGTTGTCTGAGTGTGTGAGGGCACAAATCACCCCCCATAACACGTCACACGCACTAGTGTAACGTTTACAAAGATAACGTCGCCATATACGTCGCCGCTATCAAAGTTCCCTCACGTACTACGTCGCTACGTCGCCGCCATCACCCCCATTGAGAACCAATGATAAAAAGGCTGAGACGACACGCACATTGTGGGAAAATCTATTACGCAGTGTATGTTGTCTGAGTGTGTGAGGGCACAAATCACCCCCCATAACACGTCACACGCACTAGTGTAACGTTTACAAAGATAACGTCGCCATATACGTCGCCGCTATCAAAGTTCCCTCACGTACTACGTCGCTACGTCGCCGCCATCACCCCCATTGAGAACCAATGATAAAAAGGCTGAGACGACACGCACATTGTGGGAAAATCTATTACGCAGTGTATGTTGTCTGAGTGTGTGAGGGCACTAATCACCCCCCATAGACGTCACACGACAGTCTCCCTAGGCAGGTTCTCCATGTCCCTTTCCGCACGCCATACATGACAGCATAGATATATATAAACACTAGATGTCTCGTCCGCGTTGCCGGACAACAGAGTCGAACGTCCGCACATGGCGGCCATCTTGCTACAGTCAACTCGCTCACCCATAACATTGTGTTGATGCTACATGTACTTTTTAAATGACCATAACTTGCTCAATTTTCAACCGATTTTGAAACGGTTTGGTTTGTTATCAACGTCAGAGATGTCGGTATGCCACTGCATACTTATGAATAATTTTTTATAGAATAGAAGTGTGATAAGTGGGGTCTATCAGCCCAAAGACAATTAAGCACTGATTGGCACACCTGGGGGTGATTGGAGGAGCGTGTATACAAAGAGAGAGAGAGCGTGAGTGAGGAGGAGAGAAAGGACTGTGTGGGCCAGAGAAGGAGGTTGCGTGCGATCGAGCGGGGTGACCGGAATCAGACGTCGATGCGAGCGGGAGCCAGGGGTGCGCAGAGTCGGAACGAGACGTTGATGCGAGCGGGAGCCAGGGGTGCGCGGAGTCGGACCACGGAGCCAGGGACGAACGGCGACCAACAACGGAATCAGCAGTACGCTACCTCAACGGACAGAGCGCGACACTCCTCGTGCACGTCGCTCTTTCGGACCCTCCTCTCTTGCCGCAAGTTAAGTGGTCGATAGTCCGCACTATTACGCCACGTTTGGAGCCAGCAACTCTGGGGACTGGGCACAGTGGGGTTGGGGGCCATTAGTTTAATACGGGGCTGGACGTAGGGCTCGGGATTCATAGAGACAGCAGTAGGCTGCCAGGTTGTTTCTTTTATAACTAAATAATAAAGACATATTTCTACGAGCCAGTGTGTGCATTGTCCGATTCGCCTCTCCCCATCCTGTACTAAAGTACGGTCTGTTACAGAAGTATGCAGTGGCATAACGACATCTCTGACGTTGATAACAAACCAAACCGTTTCAAAATCGGTTGAAAATTGAGCAAGTTATGGTCATTTAAAAAGTACATGTAGCATATTGACTGTAGCAAGATGGACGCCATGTGCGGATGTTCTAGACTCCGCCTTAACAGTGCGTTCACACTGCAGCGGAGTTGGCGGCGCGGGGCGTCGGCTTCCAATTCATTTTCAATGAAACCAGGCGTTGACGCTCGCGTAGGGCATTGTGGGAAGGCGAGCGGAGCGGAGCAGAGCGTTGAAAGTTGGATTTTCTCAACTTTATGTAAATGAGGAGCGTGAAAAGGCTTTCTTGTAACGTAGCAACCGTTGGTCATGATAAACATTTCTAGGTTTCACATTTTCGAGATGGAGGAGAAACTTTTCGTATGTGTCTGCACACCCAGTTCTGTTCAGAACAAAGTTACTAATGTGACGAGCCTGAATTTAAAGATTACATTAAACTAATAGTGCATGGTTGCCGATGTCGTCAGTGTTCCTAGTGTGTTTTTATAGCCTACTTTTAAATTCGGTCTCGTCACATTACGTGACTGTTCTGTGCCACTGCTAGCTCGTTAGCCCAGCCTACAAATGACTGGTTGAGTGACCGGTGGAGTGTGAACGCACTAAGACATCTAGTCTTTATATATCAGATGGAGTCAGATGGCTGAGCGGTGAGGGAGTCGGGCTAGTAATCTGAAGGTTGCCAGTTCGATTCCCAGCCGTGCCAAATTACGTTGTGTCCTTGGGCAAGGCACTTCACCCTACTTGCTTCGGGGGGAATGTCCCTGTACTTACTGTAAATTGCTCTGGATAAGAGCGTCTGCTAAATGACTAAATGTAAATGTAAATGTAATGTAAATATATATCTATGCATGACAGTAGCTAGTGGTACGTGACAGCGCCTCCACTGGTACATGACAGTTACTGTTCTGTTGATAGTGGTACGCAAGTGTCTCGTGGCAGTTGCATTGGGTGTCTTGCAGCTTTTGTTTACTGTCATGTAGACCATTGTTTCCCAAAGACTGGGTCGCGACCCTCAGGTGGGTCGCAAGAGATTTTTTGGGGGTCGCCTTGTCACGATCTGCATCTCTGCCAGTGGCGATTTCTTAAACAAATTAATGGTCAAATATTTACTATTGTGTTAACATTCTAAATGCGTTAGAACACGTTCATATCGAAGACGAGTTAATTCAGAATCAGATACATATATTAGCAGGTCGTCTGACTGATTTCCTTCTCATACATTCCCGTAGCGCCACAGTGCATTTCCCTGTTGTAGCTCAGCTTCCATGGACTTCAATGGGGCAGCTTTGAACAGTTTTTTTCAGTGCTTCGAAACTATACGGTCATTGGATAAATGCTGCGATTATGTCCCGCCCATGGACGCTCAGCGTCTCTGGGGGTGAATGGAGGAGTGGGCTGGCCTGGACGCTGGGCTTCCGCGTGATGATTGGAGGGTCTGTCGAAAGACTGCATCTCCTTTTGATTGACAGTAATTTTGTACTATAAAAAGTCCCCGAAGCTATTCAAGCTCAGTCCCATCGCGGATTCTGTAAGTGTAGTCGAAAGACAAACTGCTGCAACCTATTTCTTGGTATTTGCTAGGCGAAGTTGCTAGCAAATTTTCATCATACATTTCATACACCACATGCCTTGTTTCAGTTTAACCTAATTCCCACATTTTCTTCGAGTTTAATATTGTTTCGTTGATCGTTCCTTCATTCATTCATTCATTCATTCATGCATGCATTCATTCATATACAGTAGGCTAGGCTAGTGTCGTAGGGGTGAACTAGCCAGTGAACTAGAAAATTTATGTAAAATATATATGATTTAGGCCGAAAATGAGCTTCCCCTATTTGAAAGACCAGCAGCCGTCTGCGCTTATTCAAACTCATGTCGTTGCGCTTATTGAGAACTTTGATCGCTATTTTCCAACAGAGAGGTATGCCATTCTGAATGATAAAAGGTGGATGCAAAGTCCCTTCGAATTTGAGAGTCCTGAGGCTTTGCTTGAGTTGACGCTTAGACCTGCAGAAGAAACCGAGTTGTTGCAGCTCAGCTGCGATCGCACAGACGCTATGGATCTGTGACCTTATCATTCTGGATAAGCATTTCGTCAGAATATACTGTTCTCAGTAGGGCCAGTATTTCTATGCTTATTCCTTTCACTACCACGTACATGTGCGAATTGGGATTTTCTGTGCTCACAAAAATGAAGACAAAGCACAGAAACAGACTGAATGCTGCGCCTGATATGCGTGTTGCGCTCTCCTCCTGCACCACGGACAGAAACCACTACAAAAACGCATACAGGCCCACCTATCCCATTAGCAATGTTGAAATGGTACAACATGTTTTGTATAATTTGTAATCTTTTTGTAATTATTACATATTTTGTTCCAATATTTCTGGTTCAATTGAATGTTGAAAATAAGAAGAAATGGGCTATATGTTTCTTTTTATAGCCTACATTTTATGTCCAAATCGGCACTTATTGGATACCTTCTTTAAATAATGCTGGTTCAATTGTTCAGCGAGAAGTGATCACTCACTCTGAGATAGTTTATTAACAATGGCAGTAGTCCTACAAGTTCTGAAATAACAATAAAATATCCTCATTAATGGTCAAATCCACCTTAATTTTGTGATTTACGAATAATGTCTATTGGCTTGGGTCGCGAAGGCATGTGACTTTTAAAATATGGGTCCCCAGAAAAAAAGTTTGGGAAACACTGATGTAGACTAACTGCCCCGCGGCCATTTTAGAATAGGAGAACAGGCTATAAACTTTTATTTTTTAAATGTGTGGCGGCCTGCGGAAACCCGTGGATGTCGCGGCCGCTCATTGTTGGCTATAAGCCATAAAAGATCGAAAATCGTTTTTTGTCAAAATTTAGATTTTTGATGTTTTGTATAGTTAACACCATAAACTTCATTGTAATGTACAAAAAGTATATGATTACTTATGATTTTTTTTTTTTTCCTGCTCTTTTGAGTGCTGCAGCAGCCCATAACAACTGATCAATGAAATAACTTGCTGAGAAGTTATTCATGTAGCCTATACTTAAACTGACATTTACATTCACAACGTCATTACGAACAAAATGATTTTCTCCCATATCACTTTTTGACACAGGTCGACTTTAAAATGACGTAACTTCAGTTGTGATAAAGATATCTGAGTGATTTAAACAGATTTGTATCCAGGAGAGTTTGTAGTTTCCAATATGTATAATACCCAGAAAGTACATTTGCAATCATAGGGTGTCCTTTAGATGCATGAGTTCTAAATAGCCTAGCACTGTGTCCCTGGGAAATGATGGTAAAGTAATGAATGACCGTTTATAACAGTGACAATAATTGTATGAGCCATGGCAACCCTAAAGGCTATGTTTTGAAGCAAAAGCATGACTTAAAGGCCAATGTCAACTCTGGTCTGGTGGAGGTGAACCCATTGGGGGCCCAGGAAAACAGCTGGCAGCCAGGCAAGTGCAAATATAAGACACTCAAAAAAATACTCAAAGCTTCTCAATAGCATTGCCAACTCATTGTAAGGCATACCTACCCAAGTTGTTCTGATCGTGGCGGGGGGGATACATATTTGTCAAAACAACAAATGTTGTCATACTAATGCTTTGTATACAACCATTCAAGGTAACATTTGTTATTTACATCAATGTTACAGCTAATCTAGAAGAACCACAGTGTATGCCAATCATGCTAACTCTTGTAAACTTGTTTTACTTGTCTTTAATGACAGACACATTACAGGTTATGCTCCGGAAGATGGAGACATTGGAGGAGAACCAGCGAGAGGCTCTCCTATTCAGGCTACTACAGGGCAGACACACTGAAGAGGTGCCAGTGATGGACCTTCAGGTGGCCCAAACACAGGCTGAACTCCAAGACCTTGAGAAGCGCCTTAAGGTGCTGGAGTTGCGAAAGAGAGTGGTAAGTGTTTGGAGATGCCATGAACTATGGCTTACACGCAGCGTTCAACGTTCACATTGGTGCTAACAATAATTTCATGACTTCTAATTCCAGACGCTGTGATGAAGTGGAAGACGGGACTGGAAGAGAAGGCTGTGGAGCTCCTCATAGAGGAGACACTCAAACACACCCCGGCAGCCCATTCAAAACAAGCCAGGTGAATGAATCATGATTGCAGCTTCCATATCCAACCTTTCACATGGCTATGTGACAAAAATCTAGAATCAATTTTTTTTGATGATGTATATTATTTTAGATGTGATTTTTTTAATGACTTGTATAGCCCCTTTTTACACGTGCAATTATGTTGATAGAACACTAACTTATTTTGTGCTTCATTGTCAGGGCCAGCAGACAGGACCTGTAGTGGGGACTGGCAGAAGATTTTAATTCACTGTTTGGCACTTTGTTTGAAATAAAATGACAATGTTACATGGAAATGCTGCCTTGTTTATGATTAGCTTGAGTTAAGCTACACATCACACAAACATAGTCCTCCTAAAGTTGGCTACCATGTAGCCTATTATACAAGAACAAGTAGCATTTTGGGCAAATTAGGTCTGCATATGAACCACCCCAATATAAGCAGTAGAATTGAGAAATATAGGTTACTTAGTTAACGTTGCAGTTACGGACTGGCAACATCACTAAATGACGTTGCTAGGAGGACTGGCAACGTGATTTTGTGACGTTGCCGTTACCTCATGGCGTCTTTCACTTCCCACGTTGCGGCAACGTCGCCAAAGACGTTGCGGCAACGTATGTTTGGGCATCGAATGACGTTGCGGCAACGTAAGGGCAACGTAACTGTGTTAGCTGGGGATGTTGTATAAAAAGGATCGATCCTCAAATAAAAATCGATACAAAGTCGTTTATTTCAGTGATTTAATTTATTTAGAATGAAATACTATTCTTCCCTTGCGGTGCACTTCTTTGCAGAGCTAGACAGGTAGCTAACACTCAATATCTACAATAATCACAAGGCTTGACTTTTTTATGATGTTTACTGAAGGTTCTTGTTTTTTTTTGTAAAACTGAAAATACAACACAAGAATGGAAGCATACATTAGTACACAAACACAATATGACATGCCATCAAAGGAACATGAAAACACAGCTGCAAATGTATGTAAAACAGAAGCATTCTCTACAGTACCTTCAGCCAGACAGGATATGGATGAGCATTGGCAACGGCAACTGTCAATTACTTGAAATGACCATTCAGAAGCAAGTTGTCAATCGGCCAATCAAAAATCATGCACTTTCCATTGTATTTTATTATTTCACCATATAATTTGTAACGCCACTTAATTAGTTGATTCTGATCTGAGAAATAATATCTGATTGTATTCATTTGTTAAAACATGATCTTAATCATGTAAAAAAATTTCTTTCAGTTTGAGGTTTACCTGGACTACTGTAACAGAAAGGAGTCACACATCACGTCTTCAGCACAATAGGAAGGTGAGTCAAACACACAAACATACAATGTGTTACAATATTTATGGCACCCCTTGGAAACAATGAGTAAAAAGTGTTAACTTGTTTTGTTTTTTGTATTAACTTTGTTGTAATTCAGATAAATGTCTGATACACACACATACAGTGGAAAAAAATAAATAAAGATCAGTAGAGGGCTGGGGTTAAACCCCAGATGGACCCTAAAACATGTATTTCTGTCAGAATCTATTTTAGAGAGAAGATGAAAAGGAGGCAAGCTCCATTAACAGACTCCGGAGTCAGGCGGAGGGCACGCTTTGCATTAGAAAAACGACTCCATGACATTGCAGACGACTCTCAGTTACCAGAACAGGCGGTAGAAAACAGGGCAGACCCATGTGTTAACACCAATGACAGCGATGGCAACCATGATTGTGACTCTACTCAGGTGGAGGATGACAATTCAGATGACCATCACACAGACATAGAATGGGGGGAAGAAGAAATGGTTTCAGAGTCTGATGCTGACACTGATGAAGAGCATGTGAGCCATTTGGACAGCTTAGCCAATTGGGCTGTACAGTTCAGTATTTCTTTGGTCGCGCTCACAGCCCTCCTTACCCTGTTGAGGGTGTACCACCCAGAACTGCCAAAAGATGCTAGGACTGTCCTCAAAACTGAAATTAATTACAAAATACAAGAAAAATGTGGTGGGTTGTATCATCATATATCATCTTGGCAGCGCTTCGTAACACCTTATCTCAACATATACGCAATGTTGCTGATGGCTTTAAATTCAAGCTGCAGATTAATATAGATGGGTTACCACTGTTTAAAAGCACAAATATTCAGTTATGGCCTATTTTAGGACTTCTGTTAAGTGTTCCAATGAAGGAACCTGTTGTCATAGGCATTTTTTGTGGCAGTAAAAAACCTTATCCAGCTGAAGAATTTTTGCAAGACTTCACATGTGAGTTACAACAGCTACAGAGAGGTTTTGATTTCAGTGGGAAAAAAGTGTTCCTTGAACTGGTTTCTGTTGTGTGATACACCTGCTAGGGCATTTGTAAAAAACACAAAGGCTCACAATGGATATCACGGATGTGATAAATGTTCCCAGCCAGGTGTTTACATTAACAGACGAATGAATTACCCTTTAAATAATTACATGTTACGGACTGACTCATCATTTTCAGAGAGAGCTGATGAGGATCATCACCATGAAGGACCTCGTGGATTTTCTAATTTAGATGTTGGTATGGTAACTCGGTTTCCCCTTGATTACATGCACCTTGCATGTTTAGGTGTAATGCGACGATTGCTAAACATTTGGCTGAGGGGCCCTTTGATGTTTCGTTTGTCCTCTAGTCTTGTTGACAGGATTTCAGAAAGTCTAACTCAGATGCGTAGGTATATACCAGCAGAGTTTACAAGGAAACCACGATCCCTTCGAGAATTAGATCGTTGGAAAACTACAGAGTTCAGACAATTTCTCTTGTATACAGGCCCTGTTGTTCTTGAACCATATTTAGACAGTAATTTATATAACAACTTCATGTTGTTATCTACAGGTATTTCCATCCTTGTCAGTCCACAGCTCTGCTCTATGTATAGTAAATATGCAAACACGCTGCTCACCACATTTGTTAGTCATTTTGGGGAGCTGTACAGCAGAGATGCCTTAGTGTATAATGTCCATTCCTTGGTCCACCTGTCTGCAGATGCAGATGTGCATGGTTGTTTGGACACTATCTCAGCTTTTCCATTTGAAAATTACCTTCATAAACTGAAGAGGTGTGTTAGAAAGCCTGAATTTCCTCTTGCTCAGGTAGTAAGAAGGTTATCAGAGGTTCAAAAGATCTGCAGCATTGGTTGTCAAGAGGGTCTAAGAAGGCAACATTATGTTGGACCTGTTCCTGATGGCCTTCAAGCTGAAACACAGTACAGAGAGCTAGATACTAAAGAATGGACAATGAAAGTGTCCACAGGCGATAATGTTTTTGCTATAGGCAGAGATATCTGTGTTTTACATAACATCACGCAATCTGTGGAAGGAATTTATGTAGTATTCAAAGTTTTCTCAAAAATGGAAAAGTTCTTCAACTATCCCATGGGCTCAGATTTTCTTAGAACATTTATTGTGTCTCAACCAACAGGACCTTTTAAGGTAGCTAAAGTGTCAGACATCTCCTTTAAGTGTGTCCTCTTACCTTATAAAGATAGGTTTGTTGTCATGCCTTTTTTACACATGCATAGTGACAGGGCATAGTTGGAGTGGTGGGTATAAGGAGGGAGGGTGGGGAGTTTGAGTAGTGGGAGACTAATGACTAATAATAAGACAAATGACTGCCAAGACCAACAGAAAAAACAGCACATTTACTCCAAATGAAAAAGGGCCCACAAAGGGTTCTGGATACTTGATTACGTGAATTTTAATGATGTAAGTATCTTCAACGAAAATGGTTGGTAAGACGTACAGAAACTAACTACAATAAGTGCACTCAGTATGTGTTGAAAGTCAGCCTCTAACAACAATACCTAACGACTACAAAGACAGACAATTAATGAATGGAAAACATTTTGGGTTATTATTTCCAAAGAAATTATGAAATAATGCTCATTTTAATCTGTAGCATTTTCTTTTTCAGATGTATATAGTTGTGGAATTTACTGAAACAAAAACAGTAAACATTATATCAGACTCGTGGTTTGAAGATGGTATGACTTGGTGGCCAAACTACAAAAGTGATGAACGCATCAATAGAGCTGTCCAAAAACGGGAGGAACCAGGACCAGACTGGAAACAGTATGATGTTTGAGTCCTCTTAAGAGCTGGTACGGAATCATTTAGAAAGTTAACTTAATAAGGCACTAATTATTTGAAAGTTTACAGTTTATTATTTACTAACAATTCACATTTTCAAAACTTTTATCAGGTGACTACATGAAGGTAAGAGAAAATCTGAGGGCCTCACTGATCTGTAACACTTCAGAGTTACAAACAGATGATGTTTTTAATTAGGATAAGTAATGAGCCAATGTTTTTCAATTCTAAACTAGTTTTTATGTTGCACATACCAGATTGTTAGCTCTTTTGCTTCATTTTTGGTGATACAGACTCTGACAGTGAGGCAGATGAGAGGAACAAGAGAAGACGCACCTCCACTCCATTGCCTCCTATGTCATGCCCTCTGCCCCCTAGTGGTTTGTTGTGTTTGTTTTCCGGTTGTGGGTGTGGCCATGGTCTCCAGTTCCAATTACCCCCTCACTGCCTCAGTCTCCACACCTGTCTTCCATCAACTCATCAGCCCTGCAGTTTATCAACCCTGGTTTTCTCATCATTCATCGCCGGATAATAGTTTTTTCTTCCTCGGTAGTCACGCTCCCGGTTGCTTACCTAGATAAGTCAAGTACCAGTATTGTGAGATCACTGTTCGTTGCTAACTTGTTTTTTGCCTGTGCCTCCAGGATCACCAACCTTGCCTCCCAGCCAAACCCTGCACAGCCTACCCTGCCGTCCTGCCTGTTTTCCGTCACCATCATTCCCCTCTGCACTTCCCCAACATTAAACCCCTCTGGACCATCCCTCAGTTTTTCTTGTCTGTGTTGTGCACTTGGGTCCACCACCACCACCCCGTAACATCCTATTCCTCCACCTACCCTCAATGAAGTTTGCCAGACCACTACTAGACCTCTGCCAGGCCCGAGGCATACTACAGCTCCTGCACCACTTGCCCTAGCCCTCCACCTTACATTCTTCCAAGTCCTCCACACCACTTCTCTGCTGGACATCGTCCAGATTTGAGGAGGCAATCTGACCGTGGTTGTGACACAGGTAGGCCTACTTCAATAAACAATTTCATATCACAGGTCTTATCAAATGTATTTGTTCTTAATGTGCTCAATTTACCTACCTGTCCTCAGCTCCAATGTCACTGGTTGACACCCCTACGCGTCTGCCCTCAAGTCCTGTGTGCCGGATCTCTGCCACCCCACTGTCAGATGATGGCCAAGACCACCTTTTCGTCCCTAGATTTAGACTGGGGAAGACCGGCACTGGACCTGTTCCTTGCTCTGGTACAATCATTTTAAAACAGACTGTGACCATATAAATGGTTAAATAAGTCAATATGAATAATACTTACATTATTATGTGCTCTTTGAAACTAAACCCTGGTCCTCGAGACGCTGCTGTCCTGCATGTTTTAGATGTTTCCCTGCTCCAACATAGTGTTGCTTTCGTCAACAAAAATGATGACTAAATATCTTCGTCAACGAACCTTTATCAAGTGACGAAAACGAGACGAGACGCAACATAAATGCTGGTCATGTGACGATGACTATAATTAAATGTATAATGCAATATCGTTGACGAATAAAAACTAGACGAAATGGTAGTTTACAAAATAAAAATGAGACTAAATGTTATAACATTATTTCGTCTCGTTTAGTCGCGTTATTATTAGCTAACGTTAAACTCATGAGGCTGTGGTTAACGTGTCTCATTTTAACGTTAGCTTTAGACGTTAGCTTTAAACGTTAGCCACTGGAGCTGAAACCGACAGTCTGAGGCAAAACGTGTGTGACTAGCGTGTGTTTGTTTGTGAGAGAGTGTAAAGTGGGTTACCATGTGTGACTAGTATACTGTGTGTGTGCATGTGTATTTGTTTGTATGAGAGAGTGTAAAGTGGGTTCTTAGTTCTTAGTTCCTACCTGACTCACTGCATGTGTACTAAGCATCCCTTGTTGGCCAAATACTGTAGCTAGTTTTGTCATTCACATAGCAATCACACTGAACTGAATTTGGCATCAACAACATGGCTTTGAATACCTTATTCTAGACCAATACATACATTTAAACAAATGGTTTTGGCATTAACATGCCTCCCGAGACTACTGCTTAGACTACTTCTGTTTTGATTAAAAAGAGACAAAAATACAATTTTCATTGATTTAAACTAGACTAAAATGTCATCAGTTTTCGTCGACTAAAACTAGACGAAAATAGTCATGGATAAGTCTGACTAAAATAAGACTAAAATTCTCAGACTTTTAGTCGACTGAAACTTGACTAGACTAAAAAGAGTATGAACGTGACTAAAACTAATAAAAACTAAAATGACAGCTTGACACAAAGACTAGACTAAAACTAAAATTAAAACAGGCCGCCAAAAACAACACACCTGATTCAATTAAATGGGTTGTTATAACGACCATTCATTCGAATCAGGTGAGCTGGATCAGGGAAACATCTAAAACATGCAGGACAGCGGCCCTCGAGGACCAGGGTTTGACACCCCTAATATATATCATACTTCATATGATAGATGGATAGATGATGAAGAAAGGAATAGCATGTAACAGCTAAAAGTAACACTTTTAATTGTTTCTTAACTCTTTCTGTAGCGACTCAGCTGCACATCCTGACCCTGCTGGAACACATCAAGCAGCAGCAAATGCAACTTGCTGCTAGTGTCAACAGTCTTGCTGCAAGAGTGGGTACTGAAACTCCAGTGGCTGAGATGCCGGACAATATGAGTTTCCCGCTGGCCACCATGTCTGAAGTGGAGGAGTTGGAGGAGTGGCTGAAAGACTCGAGGAATTCTCATGCTAAGCAAAACATGGTATAAAGCCCACAATTTCATTGTCTTTTTACATCATCACCTTTAAAGCGACATCCATCACTGCTGTTTAGTCTACTGGGTGTTAATATTGTTTAGCTGGTGTTGAGTGCAGGGTTCTGTTCAGATAAACCCAGCATTTGATGCAGAATTGCAAACTTCATAGAGTTCACAAAACAACATTTTTAGACCTGATTTCTTGAGCCAACAAAACTGTGCATAATTGTAGCAAATATTTTGTCTTTTGATCTAGAAGAAACTTTTTTTTTAACTTCAGATTTCTGCGCTTGGTGCTGTAGGAGGACAGAACACCAAGAGAATATCCTGGAATGTTCTATCAAACATTTTCTCTGACACAGTGGCCAAAAGAATTAATTGGAAAGGAGTAAATGGCAAAAAATGCTTCAAAGAAATGCTCACGAGAACTCTGTTAATCAGTAAGTATTGTAAAATACAGTAAAGTAGCTGTCAAAACAATGGAGAATTAGCTGGAATAAGTGGAACATTCAGAATCTGTTAGTGACAGTTTATTAAGTGATGGACAATCTCCCTCAACAGAAGCTGTCAGGAAGAATCATCAGAGTGCACCGGACATTGAGATTGACTCTTGCGCCATAAGATGGTTCAACCTGGCATCTGACCGGGGAGGCGGCCGCAAAGACAGGGCGATGGCTAAGGAGACATCAACCTCTTAAAGTTTGTGTCTTCTGTCTAACTCATTGTTCATTCCTGTTTTATGTGTGCATTTAGTATTGTTAAAGTGAATCATTAAACTAGGACATGGTTTTATTCCTCTTATCCATTTGATTTAATGAAAGATGTTTATTTGTATTTTATTTTTTTATAAATTTGTGTTTTTTGTTATGTTTTAATTTTTGAGAATGTACATATATTTAAACTAATGGCTTGAAAATTAATAAAAGTTTTTGATTAGAAAATCTTCGTTTTTTTTCCTTACTGAGAACTAACTGAGCATTAACTAACATATATGTAGCCTGGCTGCCAGCCCAATTTATCCCCGCCCACAAAAAAATGTGGTCGGGAAGTTGGGTCTGGGGGGGGCCAAGCCCCCACCCCTCGGCTTGAAGCAACGTAGGTGGATGTAGGTGGTATTGCATTTACGGTTAGGTTTCCGACTCTTCCGGTCGTTTTTATTCTATTAACTCCAGTCAACATTTACAAAACTATCTCCCCCAATAATTTTTGTTCGATTCTCGAACCTGGCTCATACTACTAGCTTTTTCATAGAATAATTTTTCCTGATTTTTGCTAAGTTTCAAACCAATCCGAAATGGGTAAACTAGCACCCCATTTATTTGCTTACGTCAATAAAAGTTGCCTGCAAATGTGCTCGCGGATACTAACAGGGCACGAGCACAAAAGTTCACATTGGCCGATAGCCGATTTACATGGAGCTGAATGAGCCATAGACTTATATTGAATGAGCACAGGGAGAAATGGCTTGAGTTGCCTACCCTGTTCTAGCAAGTTTAGCAAATGGTTGTCACACATACATTAAATGTGGTTAATATAGTTTATTCCCGTTATTTTAAAACAGATAAACAGATTTTTGATGGCAAATATTATATTATGTTAAGCGTGAGCATAGATTGTTGACATGTCTATCTGGAGCAAAGACGTTCAATAAAATATATTTTAGACACACTTCTCGAGCTTTTATTTATTAGGCCTACATTATTAACACGTCTTGTTAGATCACGTTATATCCATTAATAGACGTTTGGTTTTCTAGGTTGAACATATAAAACACAAGTCACATTTCGACACTGATGTGAAATTGAAGGCAGTGTGAATTTCGTGGCATTTCGTTTGAATATAAAGTTGACAGTAAGCAATGATAAGTCTGCATTATGCAAGATTTCGGTTACCAAAATAACTATTAAGCTTTCTTTGCCTGGCGAGAACAACGACGGAGCTGTTCATGTTAACAGTTTATTTCATCCGATACAATGCGTTGGAAATCATACTCATATCACGAAGAAAGAAAGCAACATATGTAATGAGTTCCATCTAGAATAGCCCTATATTTAGCCCTATAGCCTATTTCTAAAAAACAAGTGAAAGGAATACTATACAGTGACAGAATACATTTCCGTTAAGTTTGCATCATGTGTCTGATTCTTATCGGACTTGTACCCATACCCATTCTGCCCATAGATTCTGCAACTGCAATGTCTTAGCTCACACGCTCCTAACCATATAAATCTATGCTCGCGACTGGTTGTCGCAAAGTATGACGTGTACAGCTAGTTGCAAGCGTGCACGAGGTCTCGGAGCTAGGGAAAAAAAGAGCCACTGTTTAAAGCTAGACCGGAAGACACGGAAGTGGAAAGATGGCCGCGTCCAGTCTCGCGCTCTCGCTTGCCTCACTGCGCCACTGAGCACTTTTCATAGAAATGAATGGGGACGCCATCTTGGAAGACAAAAGTAGCTTACTCTAGTTATATTAACTCTATGGTTGGACACCGGCCCGAGTCCGTTTTACGGATCTGGCCCAGACTTTATGGAGGCTCTGGGCCGGATCTGGGCCAGATGATTTTTGCTATCTGGGTTGATACCTATAAGCCTACAAAGAGCTAGCTACTAAATGCTAGCTGCTTGGAGCGTGTCCTGACAAACACGTTATCGACAGAAATAATG
Source organism: Thaleichthys pacificus (assembly GCA_023658055.1). NCBI lineage: Eukaryota > Metazoa > Chordata > Actinopteri > Osmeriformes > Osmeridae > Thaleichthys > Thaleichthys pacificus. The sequence continues at coordinate 2,708,213 of CM042869.1, forward strand.
AATACATTCCAAAACACATTTCCTGCAAATATAATATAACGTTTACACCAATTATCCATACTGTACATGTACTTACAGATAAATAGTGTGCAAGGCAAAAACGTAACAAGACAATAACCACAACAACGTGAGTTCAGCTGCGCGTCTTGCTTTCAACTGGGGACGTTTTTCATTTCCCGCCCGTGCATCCTAGGTACCAAATACATCCCATAGGGGCCGACACACACAATGTACGTTACCTAAATGCAAAACAAACCAAACGAACAATGTATGGTTTCAACCTAAAACAAATGAAAGATCCTGTAAAGTGGAATTGAAAATGAGTTTTAAGTTCACCACACCACAGAAGAATGTGTTATTAACTACCCATCCAAATTAGAATGAAAAAAAACACCGACAAGTATGTTAAATTAGGCTTTGAAATCGTGACAAAATCAGCACTCTTCTCTGCTTGAGACTGGGGGGGGGGCGTGTCGCCTGAAGGAGCTGAAGCTCCGCCCCTCGCTGCCTACCTACGACCCAGATAATGGACGCTACGTCAAGCCGAACAAAACAGTATAGAATTAGAATTTATTTGTTCAATGAGTGAAACATACAGATGCATATAAATGAAATGTTCCCCTGATCTGTAACACAGGAGTAAAAATGGACACCAGAGACAGCAGTAAGCTCTCCAACTACTTCTAGCACATTAGCTACCATTTCACCAAAATATCATCATTCTACACAGAGTAGCCAAATATCAAGTTAGCGGTTTGCACTAACTCATAGCAGAGATACCTCTAGAAAAGTTATCTCGTATAATTATAACAAGCACACAGAACTGAGTAATGAACTGCTGGCGGCGGTGGATGGTCCAGGTGCGACCAGAGGAGGAACGGCCGGGAGGGCGATGCTCTGTACTGCTCCGCGCTGCAAGAGAAGCCGTGTGTCCCTGAACCCCGTCTGTCTCTGGTCCATGTTAAAATGATCCGCCGTGAAATGGTCACTGCAGAGATGGCTGTTGGAGTTTATTCAAAGCTTTCCATTCTGTGGTAGCCTGGCTCTGCCCTCCTACGTACTTCCGCTCAATTTTGATTTTGCTTCTGTACTAGGTCTGGGATTTCGGTGTATTAGTCGGTTTTCAGAAACAACACTTTAGTAGGTCCAATCAGCGAACAGAGGGAGTGGCTGAGAACGATGACGTTGATGTCGTTCGCTAGTTTGAGTTGTAGTTCAGTAATGGCAACGGAGTCGCTGCCGAATATCCAAAAGTTAAAGCCGGAGCAGGAACAGTCTTTGCTAAGTTTTGTTGGTGGCCATGATGTTGTGGCACTCCTCCCCACGGGGTTCGGGAAAAGTTAGATTTTCCAGCTACGGCAGCTAGCTCCGTTACAGTAGTGGTGAAGGAGTTGGCTAAGGCGAACGCTAGTGATTGGTTATGGCAGATCAGAGTGGCTCTGGGCAGATCCAATAGTTTTAAACTTCAACAGAGTACCCGCCTTCAAGGAAGTTAACGCTTGTCAATGGAGCGATCCCAGACCCTCTGTACAAATGAAATGTAAGAGGGTCTGGTTAGGACCAGACTAATTCTGTGGCTCTTCACAAAAAATTCCACCTATTTTTCCTTTCCTCATCAATAGGGAAATTAAATAGTGCTGCTGCGCAGCTGAAGTTCTTGCATCCAGGGAAGATGCAGTTGCGGGTGGAGGGAGACATCCTGAAGCTAGCTAGCTAGCTGATGTAGGCTACAATAACAGTACAGTAGGAGGAGCCATTCAGTGATCTGACGTAGATGGGCAAAATGACGTAGATAGGTAATTTTTTGTCTCCGCCCATTAAAACCTGATCTGAAAACGGAAGAGAAACTGTTCTACGGTCTAACTCCACATTTCAGTGCGACAAAGTTTTTGCGCTTTGCACATGCTTTCAGGAACTCATTTCACACGTATATAATGTACTGAGAAGCAAATCATGGAATTTGCTTTACAGGATCTTTAAACGAAGGAAGGCAGCACACTCCCCGCTTGGTATAATACCATTGTACCACTAAAATCACAACTAAACCCAAAGAAAACCCCTCGGGCCACAGGCAACTTCAGTCCTTTCCACAGGATTCTTCAGAAAGAAGGACTACAACCTCTGAGACTGGCCTCAGGAACACCTTGGCAGTCCCATCCATGACAATCTTTACTTCCACCTTACGTACCCTCTTGTCACTGCTCGGCAGAGTTTTAACAATCAGTTCCACCGGTCATTCATTTCTGTGGACTTGGCTGTCTTTCAGCAAGACAACGTCTCCAATTTTGACATTCGGTTTCTCCTCTGTCCATTTCCTTCGGCACTGTAGTGTGGACAGATATTCTCCTCTCCATCTCTTCCAAAAAGTGTCTGCAAGACACTGTACTTGCTTCCACTGCTTCCCATGAAGCTCAGCCATGTTGAAGTTTCCAGAAGGGGCTGAAATAGCACTCATCTTTTGAGTAAGGAGCATCGCTGGGGTAAGGCATGTCTGAGGAGGGTGACACATACACTAAAGGTCTTGCATTCATGATAGCCATGACTTCTGCCATCAGAGTACTCAAGACCTCATGTGTAAGACGAGTAGGTCCTGTTTGAAGCAGCATTGCGTCCAGAATGCACCTAGCTACACCAATGAGCCTCTCTCATGAACCACCCATGTGGGATGCTTGGGGGGGGGGTTAAACAACCAGGAGCACCCTTTCTCCAGGAGGTAGTTTTTTACCGCTGCATTGTCCACAGTGATGTCCAACTCCTTACAAGCTCCTACAAAGTTTGTCCCTCTGTCAGAGCTTAGAAGTTGAATGCTTTTCCTTGCATTGTAATGGGTGCAACAAACCCAAGAGGGTCATACAAACTGTTGACCATTGACAAGACACCTCTCCGAGTGAATGGTTTCTCCTCATGGGACGCCAGGAATGTGAAGCTGTCCATTTCTAGGTTCCAAGAAAGCCCCAGGCTCCGTTGAAGAGGGAGAGGATCAATTCTAACTCTAAATCTTTCAGATCCTTTGCACGATCCTCTGCAGGGAAGGCTTTCATCACCTGTGCACTGTTTGATTCTACCTTGCGTAGTTTCAAGTTGGACTCTGCCAACATCTCTCTGGTTCTTGTCAGGACGTCTATGGCTTCTTCAGGTGTGGCGAATGAAGTGAGACCATCGTCAACATAGAATTGTCTCTCTACAAACTGCTTTGCGTTGGATCCGTGTTCTTGCTCACCTTCTTGAGCAGCTCATCTCATACAGTAGATGGCTACAGCAGGTGAAGGGCTGTTTCCAAAAACGTGGACCTTCATCCTGTACTCAGCCACATTCTTGTTGATGTCATTATCCTCATACCAGAGGTACCGAAGATAATCTCTGTGATCCTCTCGAACAACAAAACAGTAAAACATTTGTTGTACGTCTACTGTCAAGGCTACAGGTTCTTTCCGGAACCGTAGAAGAACTCCCAGCAGGGTGTTGTTCAAGTCTGGGCCGCTGAGGAGCACACTATTCAGAGACACTCCCTCACACTCAGCACTTGAATCGAACACAACACTTATCTGGTTCCTTCACCAGGATACCGTTTGAACATGAGCTGAGAAAAGATGTGCGACCGTTGAGCAGCACGTTTGACTTGTAGACTTCTTGTTTGACTTCTGCCGGTTTGTGAACTGTTCCCAGACAAGCCTCACCCACGACAACCCATCCCAGGTCCAGACGCTCTGCGTAAGGAGCATTATGAGCAAGGGTGCACATAAGTGGTACGCAGGTACGCATGCGCAAGAAAAATCAGGAATGCGTAATGCCACTTATACGCACCTTTGCGTACTTGACTGATATCCTCTAACCTTACACATGACATGTTGGTTGTCAACTACTGTCAGAGATGTCCAAAAAGCAACAGACATTAAGTAGCTTCCTTGGCGTTTCGCCATCTACAAAGAAACGCCAACTGGAGCCAGAACCGAAGAAAATACTTTTTTCGAAAAAGTGGCTCCAAGATGTGCAGTGGCATGAAGCTAACGATGAGCGCACTGAAATGTGGTGCAAGATTTGCCGCTCAAATCCACATCTAGCAGACAAAACAGGTCCATTTTATAAAGGCTCAAAGAATTTTAACCATCCTTTATTTGACAAACATGAAAATAGCAAGATCCACACGAATGTGGCCCAAGCCATCGCTAATAAACAAGCTAGCTGAGAAGAAATGTCCAGTCGCCCACTTGCCAGATGGCGAGATAAGCTCAGTTTAATATTATTCTCCTTGCCTTCCATAAAGCTAAACAAGCACGTCCCATGTCTTCCTATTCTGAATATATTCCTTTACTCTCAAACGTGACTTCAAAGTCCGTATACTCATCCTGATGTTGTGATTGGTTGACAACATATCAACTATCACGTCGTATGTAGCCTATGCCCTGCATCAAAATAATTCTTAAAAATAGCGAAGTATCTTCGGGAGTAGGCAGGGCGTAGCCAGTATTGGGCCAGGGCGGCACTGACCAGCCAACATTACTCACTGGCCCGCCCAGGCAAGTTTGATCAAAATGCATTTTTTGTTTATTTTTATTATTCGAATGTATTTCAGACAATATATTAATATAAACCTGATTCATAGTTCACTGGTGTGTGTGTTTAATTGGGTGTGCTCAAGCCTTCGGCGAGAGCACAACCTTTGTTCTCTCACATATATATTATTATTGTTTATTTTCGCCCCCCTAAGGATCAGTCAATATTTGTACTACATAGACAACGCCTGTGTCAAAATGTTCGTCTTGGTCTCGATTGCGTTGCTTGTATTTTTATTTACGTTCCGTTGCACGGTTTAGGAGGTTACAACGTTTTTGTGGCAAAAAAGTGCCTTTAGTCAACCAAGGGTAGTCAGTGCTAGCTACGTCACCACGTCAGCACACGTTAGCAACAACGCATGGATTGATGTGCTGTTGCACAGCGAGTATCGTATCGTGCCGTAGTGTAGGCTACTACTACTAGCAGCATCATACATGTACATTTAAGCAAATCAAGACTTGCATGTACAGTAAGTAATGTCACATTAAAGAAAGTAAATTTTAAACTCAAGCTTGTGTGGTGCGTCGCTGGCTTCAGTGCCACAGCCTAAACTTTATGTCAAAACAAACGTTCTCATTTCCGGCGCTTTCAAACAATCCCCTCACTCAGTGAAGTTTGGCTAGCCACCGCAACTAGCTTGCTCGTAGCAAACTTCTTTTGAATTAGCCATTTCTCCCTAAATAGATGTAAAGCTTATTTACGTTGTTGGGGGCATATTTTCAGTTAGCAGATGGTACTGTTTGAATCGCAATTCCATCTGAAATACTGCCGGTGACAACGTTGTTACGTTAGCAACGACGCATGGATACAACGTGGATAGATGTGCTGTTGCACAGCGAGTATCGTATCGTATCGTGCCGTGGTGTACTAGCAACATCATAGATGTACATTTAAGCAAATCAAGACTTGCATGTACAGTAAGTTATGTCACATTAAAGAATGTATTTAAACTCAATCTTGTGTGGTGCGTCGCTGGCTTCAGTGCCACAGCCTAAACTTAATGTCAAAAGAAACATTCTCATTTCCGACGCTTAAAAACAATCCCCTCACTCAGTCAAGTTTGGCTAGCCTTCTTTTGAATTAGCCATTTCTCCCTAAATAGATGTAAAGCTTATTTACGTTTTTGGGGGCATATTTTCAGTTAGCAGATGGTACTGTTTGAATCGGCATTCCATCGGAAATACTTCCGGTGGCAACGTTGTTACAGTAGCTTGTTTCAAAGGGGGTTCGCTTGTTTCAAAGGGGGTTCGCTTGTTTCAAAGGGGGTTCTTGAGTAGGCTAAATGCTTGAAAATATCACTAGATGGGAAAAACTTAAGGGGACGGACCCACCTGCAACCGACGCAAGCGAGCACACCCTACAATTTCCCCACAAATTGTACCCTCTCTAGTTGTTTAATTGTTTTCCGATTAAAATGGAACTGTTGAAGCAAGTTGTAGAACGTAATTGGATAAGAGAGTCTGCTACAGTAAATTACTATTGGTAGCTATGGTTGCTAGGGGTTCCGAAGACTCTGGGCGGCCTTTAGCCAGCTAACTTTGCTAGACTAGCTGCTTTTTAGCCAATGTATTAACATCGCCACAATTATGGCTAAAGAAGTGACCTGCCCTGGACCGTTTTTGCCCTGGATTCCTCTACTAGCCTGTCGTCTGGTAGGGCCTACCTTTGCCCTGTCATCCTGCCTCAGCGTGTACCGAACTCTGCCTAGAGATTCATTGCCTTCTGCCTGCTCCGTTTTGTGCTCTGCGCTTGTATCATCTATCCCAGTCTCCACTAAGTATTCGTTCCACTATGCTGGTTTTTCCAGCCTTTATTGAGCGCTGTTGGTTGAACATGATGTTTAGATAGTGGTTTGTTGTTGCCTTTGCTGAACATTGCAAAGTAAAGGTGTCACTGTTTTTACAGTTGGTCTATTCTTTTTTCTACTCTCTAACACCGTGTCCTAACTGGATGCGAGTGTACGACTGTGGCGTAGCATCGGACGCTCTCTGTCCACACTGTATTCACTTCTGTTACATAAACTAACCACGTGTGCTAGGCTACAGAGCTTTCCATGCGAGCGACAATTTTTTTTTTTGAAACAGGGTGTCCAACAAAAATTTTGGCCAAAACATCGCACTAATTATTATTTAAGTCATTTTTTTCTAGGAAAAAACTATAGGCCCACTCACTTTTGCACTGGCCCGCCCAAAATTCAATTTCTGCCTACGCCCCTGAGTAGGCTTCTCATGTTTTCAAGGTTTTGTAACTTTAGTATAGTTAGATCTCATATTTAAATGTTTACGATTCCTATATGTTTAATGTATACACCTTCCTGCCATGGCAAATTCCTTGTCTGTGCAAACTTTCATGGCGATTAAAACCCTTTCTGATTCTGATTCTGAAAATAATGTTAAAAGACAGACAGTCCGTCTGTCTAATCAGGAGGGTCCGTCCTCTGTTATAGGCCCTACCTTTTCCGGTAGAAGTTAATGCCGTTGTGTTTTATGATTTGTTTCAATGTTTTCCTATTTGCCGTTTTGTTTTCCTATTTGCCGTTGTGCTTTATGATTTGTTGAAGTGTTTTCATATTTGCTGTTGTGTTTTCATATTTGCGGTCGTGTTTTCCTATTTGCCATTGTGTTTTATGATTTGTTGAAATATTTTCCTATTTGCCGTTGTGTTTTATGATTTGCTGTTGCGTTTTTAGGATTCCTCCGTCAGGAGGAACCGTATTGGAATTGTTGGTATTATTATTATTATTAGGGTTCCTCCGGTAGGAGGGAACCTATTGTTATTGATGGTATTCTTCTTCTTCTTATTATTATTATTTTTCTTCTCCTTGCGCCTCAATATCTCAAAAAGTCCCTGGTCATAAATGTTCTAATTTGGCACATTGATATTACATCCAAGTGGGAACCCCCATACCAAATATGGGCCACATCAGACCATAGGGGGCGCCACAGGCCACGCCCAAATGTCCACTTTTCAAAGTGATGGCATTTCCACCCCATTGCTCCAATTCTTCTGAAACTTGGTGTGCATGCCTCATTTTTCATGAGGAACAAAAAAGCCTCAAGGACCCATAAGGTCCGCCATGATGGATTTTCCTGTACAGTGATCATTTTGGAAAAACCTTAAAAATTCCTCTTCTCTTGAACCAAAGATCTGATTGACTTGAGATTTTGTACATATACTTATCAGTGACGTATTTAAAAACGTTACTTAAGAAAATTGAATCAAATACAAAATGGCTGAAAGGGGTGTATTGATGTAAATGTACACATTGTCTCAATATGTTTGTGTCACTAAATCAAATGTATTTTTGAAGGATGGTTCAAACTTAATAGGCTTTAAGGTGACATGCCCCTGAAGTACCATTCAAAGTTTCACCTTGATATGTCGAAATATGACTGAATTACAGCTGTTTGAACTTCGACCAAATCTGGCAATGCTCGCCATTGGAGAAACAGCTTTTTTTATTATCCAGTTTTGTGTAATCCATGTCTGGGAATGGCTCAATTGGCTGAGATGTTGTGCTGGTAAGCAAAGGGTTTAATGTTCAAAACCAGTCAGAGGCATAGTTTTTAATTTTTTATTCTGACAAAACGATTTCTAGTCTTCCGATCAATCCTCCGGTTGTAAAAACATAGCAATGCATGTTTATTTGAGCCCATCACAACACTCTGATCATCTGATAACTCTAATGGTTATCTCTAATGAAGTAAATTGATTGTTCACGTTGATCCCTTGCCTGTTGCACAAATTCATTTCAGTAACCTAAGCCAGGACACATTCCCACTGATGCTAGGCATGATTTAAAATTCCCTTCCAAGACAAGTTATGGCACTCCAAACAACCTGTTTAAAAAAACGATGAGAAAGTTATTCTTTACAGCAGCAACCCAGTCATCCCGTTGTCCCGTTTTTATAGGAAATGTACAAGCAGTTTCAACTTAGGCTGAATCTAACAACGCTTACCACAGGAGAAACAGCTTACTTTTTTATACAGTAACTGAACATGACAATATTCAACACTGAGAATAGCTCAATGGGCTGGCATGGTGACCTGGAAAGTATAAGGTAGTTGGTTGGAATCCAGCCATTATCTTTTGGCCTGTCATAATTTTGATTATCTGTTCAGTTAAACAGGATGACATTTTTCTGAAGTACCACAAACAATTTCACCTTGGTATGTCAAAATATGATTGAATTAAAGCTGTTTCAACGTTGGCTGAATCTAACAACGCTTGCCACAGGAGAAACAGCTTACTTTTTTATACAGTAACTGAACATGACAATATTCAACACTGAGAATAGCTCAATTGGCTGGCATGGTGACCTGTAAAGTATAAGGTCGTAGGTTGGAATCCAGCCATTATCTTTTGGCCTGTCATAATTTTATTATCTGTTTAGCTAAACAGGATAAATATCATTCTGAAATACAATGCACAATTTCATGCAATTTCACCTTGAAATGTCAACCGTTTCTTAACCTTTGTCTCAAAGCTGACCAAAGCTAATACTCTGCCCTTTCTATTCCTACAATCCTAACAGTTGGTGCGTAGCAGAGAGGATAGAGAGACTGACTTGTAACCTTATGCTCATGAGTTCAAATCCCCATTAAGCCTGTTGTTGGCCAAACATGAAGTAGTTTTGCTCTCTTGTTGTCCAAATCTCGATCTTCGACAGTGTACATGTTTATAATATTTTGCCATTTTGCGGAGGAACCCGCATTGCTGCTTGCAGCTATATTTATTATTATTCTTGTAATTTATCTCATGAACACATTGGTAAAAAGTTTTGAAATTTGGCATATTGATACAACATGCCACAAATACCGCCCAAACACAGACTGGCCCACATCAAACAATAGGGGGCGCCACAGGCCACGCCCAAATGTCCACTTTTCAAAGTGATGGCATTTCCACCCCATTGCTCCAATTTTTCTGAAACTTGTTGTGCATGCCTCATTTTTCACGAGGAACAAAAAAGCCTCAAGGACCCATAAGGTCCACCATGATGGATTTTCCTGTACAGTGATAATTTGGGAAAACCTTCAAAATCCCTCTTCTCTTAAACCAAAATTCAAATTGACTTGGAATTTTGTACAGATATGTATCATTGATGTATTTAAAAACGTTACTTAAGACAGTTGAATCAAAAACAAAATGGCTGAAAGGGGTGTATTTATGTAGATGTCCACATTGCCTCAATATGTTTGTGTCACTAAATCAAATGTCATTTTGAATGATGGTTTTTCAAAACTAATAGGCTTTAAGGTGACACCCCCTGAAGTACCCTGCAAAGTTTCACCTTGATATGTGAAAATATGACTTAATTACAGCTGTTTGAGCTTGGACCAAATCTGACAATGCTTGCCTTATTTTATTATCCAGTTACTGAACATGGCAAAGTCCAGATCTGAGAATGGCTCAATTGGATGAGATGTTGTGCTGGTAAACGTAGGGTTGTAGGTTCAAAACCAGTCAAAGGCAAAAAAAAATTGTTTTGGACAGAACGGTTTCTAGTCTTCCGGTCTATCCTCCGGTTGTAAAACATAGCAATGAGTGTTTATTTGAGCCCATAACAACACTCCGATCATCTGTTTAGCGAGACTGTGTAAACCACTGCAAAACAACACAGGTTTACCACAGTAGCTAGCTACTTGGAGTCTATGCATGGTAGTGTCAGATTCACAACTGAGTTAGCTTTAATGAAGTATATTGATTGTTCAGGTGGATTCCTTGCCTGTTGCACAAATTCATTTCAGTAACCTAAACCAGGACAAATCGCCACTGATGCTAGGCATGATTTGAAATTCCCTTCCATGACAAGTTATGGCACCCCAAACAACTTTTTTAAAGCACTACGAGTAAGCTATTATTTACAGCAGCAACCCAGTCATCCCGTTGTCCCAAATAGGACTAAATTACAGCTGTTTAAACTTTAACCAAATCTGACAATGCTTGCCATTGGAGAAATGTCTCATTTTGTTATCCAGTTACTGAACATTGGGAAGGCAAGATCTGAGAATGGCTCAATTGGATAATATGTTGTGCTGGTAAACGAAGGGTTGTAGGTTAAAACCAGTCAATGGCAATTTTTTTATTTTTTTGACAGAACGGTTTCTAGTCTTCCGGTCAATCCTCCGGTTGTAAAACATAGCATAGTGTTTATTTGAGCCCATTACAACACTCCAATCATATGTTTAGTGAGACTGTAAACCACTGCAAAACAAGCCAGGTTCACCACCGTAGCTAGCTACTTGTAGTCTACGTAGGCATAGTGTCATATTTACCAAGTTAGCTCGAATGAAGTATATTGATTGTTCAGGTGGATCCCTTGCCTGCCGCAAATTCATTTAAGTTACCTAAGCCAGAACACATCGCCACTGATGCTAGGATTGGAAATTCCCTTCCAAACAACTTTTTTAAAGCACTACGAGTAAGCTATTCTTTACAGCAGCAACCCAGTCATCCCGTTGTCCCGTTTTTATGTCCCATATATAAATAGGACTAAATTACAACAGTTTTAAACCACCTCCCGGAAATGAGTCTGCAGGTTGGCATGTCTGTGAATGGCTTAGTAGGATGAGACGCAGGGCTGCTATTTGAAGGGTTGTGGGTTCTAATATAGTCAGAGCCCTAAACTTTTTCTTTTTTTTCTGACAGAAATTAGTTTCAAGTCTTTTGGTTAATCCCAGTGTAACTATCTGTCAATTTTACAACATTTTGCCATCTTGAAGGAGGAATCCGCCATTGCTGCTTGCAGCTATATTTCTATTTGCTGTTGTGATTCGCACTTCAGGGCCACCGTACTGGTTATTTATGGATGAAGTGCTGGCTAGCTAACAGAACGACATTAGGTGCTTCGACATGGACTGACTTGCAGCGCTGCAGCCGGCTGCAGGCGGCTGCAGGCGGCTGACTTGAAACAGTGAATTCTGGTTAGACTTTTTGTCCGACTTCAGACGGCGCCGAGGCTAGGTCACTGTGACGTAGCCATCAAAGTACAGTGAGATAGATTCGAGAACTGCCAGCTGTGTAGCCGAGCGCATTTTCTCTCTTTTTTTTTTTTTTCAATTAATTTATTGAAAGCATTTGCAGTTACAAACAACACATACGAGTACATATACACACAACTACAAACAAAAGCATAAACAAATCATATCCCAGGGACTCTGCAAAGTCCAGCAAGGCTAATTAGCAAGCAGTTCAAATCATAGCATCACTTAGAGTAAGAATAATTACAATTTCATTCAGTCACGTGATGTCACAAGTGTTGAATATATCTGCACAGTCTTCAGAGCTTTACAGTTCTGTGAATATCTTATGGAGTCCAAATATTTATTGACTTCACTCTCAAACACAGTAAAGAAAGGTTTAGAGCCCCTGAATTTACACTTATGGATGTGATATTTAGCGAGTAGGAATAAAAGATTAATAATGAAATATTTTCCATCCTTGTCTGTCTTAAGCTCGACCACACCAAAGAAAACATCCTTAAAACAAAATGAGAAATCCGTAACAAAATAGGTTTGGATAAATTCAAGGACATCTGACCAGAATTTTTCTGTGTAGGAACATTTCCAAAATAAATGGGAAATATCTTCATCTGACCTTTTACAGAAAGAGCATTCAGATTCAATATCTGGTTTATACCGCTCAAGCACACACTTTGCTGGGTAGAATCTGTGAATTAATTTAAACGTAACTTCTCTCACTTTATTAGTAAGCATATATTTGAAAGGCAAAGACCAAACGTTTTTCCAAGGGACATTCTCTATTAAACTGTTCCAATATGGGATTATATAAGGAATAGTAACAATATATTTTTGGTATAAAGTCCTAATTGTTTTATTTTTAGTCCGGCACGCAGCAGAAAAGCATAAATTCCCCACAGCAGTATCAGATAAATCCATATTGTGAGTCAGTGGTCATGGGAAATGAATGCCTCCCAGCAGCATTCTGATTCCAGAAGGAATTGCATCAAAGACAATTGCATACTCCTTAATCGAAACAGGAATTTGAAATTTCCGCAAAATATCTGAATAACTGTACAGTCTGCCATTTGTGTCATAGAGTTGGCCAACAAGTAAAATATTATTCCTGTACCAGTTTTCAAAAAATAAAGATTTGTTTTTGAAGAGAATGTCCTTATTATGCCAAATGTAATATCGATGGGGTGAGAAGTTATGTTTAAATAAGAGAGACCAAGCCAAAAGCATGTGTTTATGAAAATTGGACAGTTTGATTGGGATTTTGCTAATATTTTAATTGCAGAATAACAGAAAATTCAGGCCACCAATTTTAGAGAAAATATAGTTTGGAATAAAATTCCATAGTGATGTTGGATTATTAATGAATTGTCTGAGCCAGTTGATTTTGAATGTGTTGCTTAAAGTTGTGAAGTCAAAAAAATTTAAGCCCCCACACCAATTTGTGTTCATTATTACAGACTTTTTGACAAAATGAGTTTTGTTTTTCCACACGAAATTAAACAACATATTGTCAATTATTTTCGATATCCCACAATCAACATCCAAAGAGGCCGCCAAATAAGCAAGTCTGGAAATTCCCTCCGCTTTTGTCAGTAACACTCTTCCTCTCAAGGATAAGTCTCTTTGTAGCCAAGAGTTTAATTTATTTTTTGTTTTTTCAATGATTCGGCTAAAATGTAATGGACTTCTTGTATTGTGGTCTTTAGTTATTATTATTCCCAAGTATGTAACCTGATCCCTCACACGGATATCACATATACTTGGCACATCACATTCTTTAACTACCATAAGTTCAACTTTTCTTAAGTTTAATTTGAGACCTGAAGCTTGTGAAAATCCTCTGATCAACTCTATCGCAGGGGGAATCTGGGAGACATTTCTCAGGAAGATGGTTGTGTCATCAGCCAGTTGACTAAGGATGATACTTGATTCCACATGACACTCTGAATCTAGGGGAAGTACCAAATTTCAATTTTACTGCTGTAGTGGAAATTTAGAATACCATACTTGGTTATGTGTTTTATATATAAGGAATGTGTTTTAAAGAAGCTTAATACAGTAAAGGTTGATTCAGCTCATTTGGCAGAGAGGCCATTTGCAGTTTATGACACCTAACTAGGAGACGGGAACTCTAGAGAACTAGGAGAGTTCTTGCCACCTGGGGAGGGAGAGACAGTTGTTCTGAAGATAATATAGATTCAACTGTATTGTTATTGAGATAAGATAGAACAGTGGAGGTAGCAGCTCTGACCTTTTGGCCAAAGGAGATTGTGTCCTGTGTCCTGTTTGTGTATAATTAAAAGGGTATTTTATTATCCTCATCTAGAGAGGGAGCTGGGACATCAAAGAACTGTGGGACACTTGGTATGGAGTCAAACTGTCACTGAGCAGGGCTGACCAATCACAGAGTTTGCTACATTAATCGATTGACCATCAGAAGAACCATTTGTTCTAAGTTTATATAAGGCAGAGTTTTAGGGTTGGTCTTCATCACTCTTACGAACGACTTGTGGCTAGCACCCCGTGCGTAATGACTGATCCAGAGTACTCTGTTAATTATTGATTTGTACAAACTAAATAAATTGTATTGAAACCGCCATCATGACTCTTCAAATCTACACAGTGCCACTAGAATTCTCCCATTACACTGCACTACTACCATTTTCATACAGGGTCCTGACAGTTCTGCAAAAACCATCTCCAAATCCAAACTTTTTAAGCGCTTGCAGGATAAAGCCATGTTCAAGCGAGTCAAACGCCTTATAAAAATCAAGGAACAGAATGAAGCTGTTGTCAGTGATAAGATCATTATAATCCAATAAGTCTAGCACTAATCTAATATTATTTGCAATATGTCGTTTCCTCATGAACCCAGACTGTGATTCATCTATAATAGAGTCTAACACTTCTTTAAGTCTATTAGCGAAAACTAGTGCAAAGATTTTGTAATCGTTATTTAAGAGAGAAATAGGGCGCCAATTCTCTAGACAGTTTTTGTCCTTGTCAGGTTTTGGAATCAATGTGATGACACCCTGCGTCATAGTTGTTGGAAGAGCTTCTTTCTCTAAGCTCTCTGAGAAAACCTTTACCAGAAAGGGAGTTAGTAATTCATCAAACATTTTGTACAATTCAGCAGTTATACCATCACACCCTGGGCTCTTGTTGTTTTTGAGATTTTTAATCGCCTTCAACACCTCTTCTTGGGTAATGCTATCATCACAGTAGTCTCTATCTTCTGGGGATATAGTTCTACAATGGCTGATAGAGTCCATAAATGATTTAGTTGTTACCTGCAGTAATTAGATGTGTAGAGATTGTTATAGAAATTATAGCAGTGGACGGCTAACTCTCTTGGATCTTCAATACGTTTTCCCTCCACTTTAATTTGATCTACAGTAGCCAGTGCATTTTTACTCTTTTCAAGTCTAAAGAAGTAGGCTGAGTTTTGTTCACCCTCTTCTATCCATCGTTTTCTTGACCTTATATATGCTCCCTTAGCTTTTGATTTATAAATGTAATCTAAATTATTTTGTAATTTTGTATATTCGCATCTTTCCTCATTAGTAAGTAAGTAAGACTTTATTTATATAGCACATTTCATACAAGAATTGTAGCTCAAGGTGCTTTACATAAAATCAATCAAAACAATAATACAAGTGATAAACAATTCAAACAAAAATAAAAATCCCAATAAGATCTCTGTTCAAGAGAGAAAACAACTTTAAACATGCATCTTAAAAGTAACATATACATTTGGTTCACCCCTGGTCTGTATATATAAAACCATACACTCTGTTAACAGATCCTTTCCCCAGGTCAAGAGTATGGGCCGTATTCTCTGTTAACAGATCCTTTGCCTCAGATCAAGAATACAAATTGTTTTACATATTTGTTTAAATACTTCACGCGACCAGAGTTCTTGTACGCTATCAGAATTCGCCAACTCTGACCTAGACAAAGTAAAAATAGCAAGTCAAAATATAGCTGCAAGCAGCAATGGCGGATTCCTCCTTCAAGATGGCAAAATGTTGTAAAATTGACAGATAGTTACACTGGGATTAACCAGAAGACTTGAAACTAATTTCTGTCAGAAAAAAAGGAAAACATTTTGGGCTCTGACTATATTAGAACCCACAACCCTTCACATAGCAGCCCTGCGTCTCATCCTACTAAGCCATTCACAGACTTAGACTATTGCGTGTTCAGTTTTTCTATCACAATATAAGACATTTCTCCATATGGCAAGCATTGTCAGATTTGGTTAAAGTTCAATAATCAATATACGTACTTCATTTGAGCTAACTTGGTTGTGAATCTGACACTATGCCTACGTAGACTACAAGTAGCTAACTACGGTGGTGAACCTGGCTTGTTTTGTCGTGGTTTACACAGTTTCACATAACAGATGATCGGAGTGTTGTAATGGGCTCAAATAAACACTCATTGCTATGTTTTACAACCGGAGGATTGACCAGAAGACTAGAAACCGTTCTGTCAAAAAAATAAAAAAGAATTGCCTTTGACTGGTTTTGATCCTGCAACCCTTCGTTAACCAGCACAACATATCATCCAATTGAGCCATTCTCAGATCTTGACTTCCTTATGTTCAGTAACTGGATAACAAAATGAGACGTTTCTCCAATGGCAAGCATTGTCAGATTTGGTTAAAATTCAAACACCTGTAATTTAGTCGTATTTGAATATGGGACATAAAAATGGGACAACGGGATGACTGGGTTGCTGCTGTAAATAATAGCTTACTCGTAGTACTTTAAAAAGGTTGTTTGGGGTGCCATAACTTGTCATGGAAGGGAATTTCAAATCATGCCTAGCATCAGTGGCGATTTGTCCTAGTTTAGGTTACTGAAATGAATTTGTGCAACAGGCAAGGGATCCACCTGAACAATCAATATACTTCATTAAAGCTAACTCAGTTATGCATCTGACACTACCATGCATAGACTCCAAGTAGCTAGCTACTGTGGTAAACCTGTGTTGTTTTGCAGTGGTTTACACAGTCTCGCTAAACAGATGATTGGAGTGTTGTTATGGGTCAAATAAACACTCATTGCTATGTTTTACAACCGGAGGATAGACCGGAAGACTAGAAACCGTTCTGTCCCAAAAAATGTTTTTTAACTTTGACTGGTTTTGAACCTATAACCATACGTTTACCAGCACAACATCTCATCCAATTGAGCCATTCTCAGATCTGGACTTTGCCACTTTCAGTAACTGGATAATAAAATAAGGCAAGCATTGTCAGATTTGGTCCAAGCTCAAACAGCTGTAATTAAGTCATATTTTCACATATCAAGGTGAAACTTTGCAGGGTACTTCAGGGGGTGTCACCTTAAAGCCTATTAGTTTTGAAAAACCATCATTCAAAATGACATTTGATTTAGTGACACAAACATATTGAGGCAATGTGGACATTTACATAAATACACCCCTTTCAGCCATTTTGTTTTTGATTCAACTGTCTTAAGTAACGTTTTTAAATACATCGAATGATACATATCTGTACAAAATTCCAAGTCAATTTGAATTTTGGTTTAAGAGAAGAGGGATTTTGAAGGTTTTCCCAAATGATCACTGTACAGGAAAATCCATCATGGTGGACCTTATGGGTCCTTGAGGCTTTTTTGTTCCTCGTGAAAAATGAGGCATGCACAACAAGTTTCAGAAGAATTGGAGCAATGGGGTGGAAATGCCATCACTTTGAAAAGTGGACATTTGGGCGTGGCCTGTGGCGCCCCCTATTGTCTGATGTGGGCCAGTCTGTGTTTGGGCGGTATTTGTGGCATGTTGTATCAATATGCCAAATTTCAAAACTTTTTACCAATGTGTTCATGAGATAAATTACAAGAATAATAATAATAATAAATATAGCTGCAAGCAGCAATGGCGGATTCCTCCTTCAAGATGGCAAAATGTTGTAAAATTGACAGATAGTTACACTGGGATTAACCAAAAGACTTGAAACTAATTTCTGTCAGAAAAAAAAGAAAAAGTTTAGGGCTCTGACTATATTAGAACCCACAACCCTTCACATAGCAGCCCTGCGTCTCATCCTACTAAGCCATTCACAGACATGCCAACCTGCAGACTCATTTCCGGGAGGTGGTTTAAAACTGTTGTAATTTAGTCCTATTTATATATGGGACATAAAAACGGGACAACGGGATGACTGGGTTGCTGCTGTAAAGAATAGCTTACTCGTAGTGCTTTAAAAAAGTTGTTTGGAAGGGAATTTCCAATCCTAGCATCAGTGGCGATGTGTTCTGGCTTAGGTAACTTAAATGAATTTGCGGCAGGCAAGGGATCCACCTGAACAATCAATATACTTCATTCGAGCTAACTTGGTAAATATGACACTATGCCTACGTAGACTACAAGTAGCTAGCTACGGTGGTGAACCTGGCTTGTTTTGCAGTGGTTTACAGTCTCACTAAACAGATGATTGGAGTGTTGTAATGGGCTCAAATAAACACTATGCTATGTTTTACAACCGGAGGATTGACCGGAAGACTAGAAACCGTTCTGTCAAAAAAAATAAAAAAATTGCCGTTGACTGGTTTTGAACCTACAACCCTTCGTTTACCAGCACAACATATTATCCAATTGAGCCATTCTCAGATCTTGACTTCCCAATGTTCAGTAACTGGATAACAAAATGAGACGTTTCTCCAATGGCAAGCATTGTCAGATTTGGTTAAAGTTCAAACAGCTGTAATTTAGTTCCTATTTGGGACAACGGGATGACTGGGTTGCTGCTGTAAATAATAGCTTACTCGTAGTGCTTTAAAAAGGTTGTTTGGGGTGCCATAACTTGTCATGGAAGGGAATTTCAAATCATGCCTAGCATCAGTGGCGATTTGTCCTGGTTTAGGTTACTGAAATGAATTTGTGCAACAGGCAAGGAATCCACCTGAACAATCAATATACTTCATTAAAGCTAACTCAGTTGTGAATCTGACACTACCATGCATAGACTCCAAGTAGCTAGCTACTGTGGTAAACCTGTGTTGTTTTGCAGTGGTTTACACAGTCTCGCTAAACAGATGATCGGAGTGTTGTTATGGGCTCAAATAAACACTCATTGCTATGTTTTACAACCGGAGGATAGACCGGAAGACTAGAAACCGTTCTGTCCAAAACAATTTTTTTTTGCCTTTGACTGGTTTTGAACCTACAACCCTACGTTTACCAGCACAACATCTCATCCAATTGAGCCATTCTCAGATCTGGACTTTGCCATGTTCAGTAACTGGATAATAAAATAAGGCAAGCATTGTCAGATTTGGTCCAAGCTCAAACAGCTGTAATTAAGTCATATTTTCACATATCAAGGTGAAACTTTGCAGGGTACTTCAGGGGGTGTCACCTTAAAGCCTATTAGTTTTGAAAAACCATCATTCAAAATGACATTTGATTTAGTGACACAAACATATTGAGGCAATGTGGACATTTACATAAATACACCCCTTTCAGCCATTTTGTTTTTGATTCAACTGTCTTAAGTAACGTTTTTAAATACATCAATGATACATATCTGTACAAAATTCCAAGTCAATTTGAATTTTGGTTTAAGAGAAGAGGGATTTTGAAGGTTTTCCCAAATTATCACTGTACAGGAAAATCCCATCATGGTGGACCTTATGGGTCCTTGAGGCTTTTTTGTTCCTCGTGAAAAATGAGGCATGCACAACAAGTTTCAGAAGAATTGGAGCAATGGGGTGGAAATGCCATCACTTTGAAAAGTGGACATTTGGGCGTGGCCTGTGGCGCCCCCTATTGTCTGATGTGGGCCAGTCTGTGTTTGGGCGGTATTTGTGGCATGTTGTATCAATATGCCAAATTTCAAAACTTTTTACCAATGTGTTCATGAGATAAATTACAAGAATAATAAATATAGCTGCAAGCAGCAATGGCGGATTCCTCCTTCAAGATGGCAAAATTGACAGATAGTTACACTGGGATTAACCAGAAGACTTGAAACTAATTTGTCAGAAAAAAAGAAAAAGTTTAGGGCTCTGACTATATTAGAACCCACAACCCTTCGCATAGCAGCCCTGCGTCTCATCCTACTAAGCCATTCACAGACTTAGACGATGATGCGTTTAGTTTTTGTATCACAAAAGACATTTCTCCATATGGCAAGTATTGTCAGATTTGGTTAAAGTTCAAACAGCTGTAATTTAGTCCTATTTATATATGGGACAACGGGATGACTGGGTTGCTGCTGTAAAGAATAGTTTACTCGTAGTGCTTTAAAAAGGTTGTTTGGGGTGCCATAACTTGTCATGGAAGGGAATTTCAAATCATGTCTAGCATCAGTGGCGATGTGTCCTGGCTTAGGTAACTGAAATGAATTTGCGCAAGGGATTCACCTGAATAATCAATATACGGTATAGGGGCCTATAGATTTTCCGCAATTTCCGGTTTTAGCAAAAACCTTTGAGAGCCTACTCCTACAATTTGTCAAATATTTGTATTCATTCTAAACCCGATTGCTCGTTGAGTATATTTGCTTGTTAGTGTTTACACATGGATAATTGGTTGTTAAGGGTTAGAATTGAGTTTACTTAACGGCAATGTTTTTAGACTTTTGCAAAGCAGTGTGAACAAACCTGAGAAATGTGTCAAGGGTAAATTGTGTCTAAAGACTGGGGTACATGGTCTTTCTGCTGGGATTTGGCAAATGGTTTTGTGAGGATGGCTTACACACAGGGGCGTATAGCCACGGGTAGGCCTGTGCATAATTTCTGAGATTTTTGTTTTTGGGTACCCAAAAACAAAATCTCTGAAATTATGCACCGGGTGCACATCGCAAAGTAAAAAAACTGAAGATGCCTATCCATATTTATCTAGGCCTACTCAAAAATATTTTTCTGGCTACGCCCCTGCTTACACATACCATTTGTGTTTTAGCAATCGAGAAAAACTGTAAAAGGACAAATACATTTCCTTCATTTATTTTTACATAATCAAATTAACAGTGCGAAGACCACTGCTCAACAAAAGTGCGCACCTTACATGGACAACAATCACAATCTTTTTTCTCATTCACATAAACAGGTTATCTGCACAGATTGGACAACCATTCATTTTTCAAAATACTTTTTAAATTAAAGTATTTTTTTCTCCAACTCCCAGATGGTAAGTGTTTTTTTTTTATACAGAAATTAAGCAAACAAGTCTTCAACTTATTCTTCACAGTAGGAAGAAAATAAAAGTACATACCTACAGCTGTATACATGCAACATAAGTGTTTTACACTTCACTAAAACTAGGCACCATAAAATATAAACAAGTGTTTTACACTTTACTTAAACTATGCCATACAGCTTACACTGGCACATCTTCAAACCAACCATCACCATTTTCACTTACACCATCCTGTGGACTGTCATTGTAGCCAAGCACAACATCCACAACTCGCGGTCCTCGAAAATGAACCTGTGCAACATCATATTGCAACAGCATATCAACAAGCTGGTCTGACTGATAAGCCACATCCTCTGTCAAAGCCAACATATGGCGCAGAACAGGTTCCTCTAAAGAAAATGTCTGACTCTCTCCCTTTGTGTCTATGGTAAAACTTCCTCTGATGCGTTTTGTTAATTTTTTTAGTTTTACAAAACATATTACATTTCTCACATTTTGTCACAAGGACAGCCGTGTTAACTTCTGTTAAACTGTGGCGGTTTTGACAAACATACTCAAAAAATACATTTCCACTGATTATATCGCCACTTACTCTTTCCATATCATCTTCTGGTGGAGGTACAGCTGGTCCAGCATCATTGGCTTCAGTGATCAAACTCTTTGGTGTTGTAGTTAGGACAGTTTTGCCTGAAAACAGCCGAACAGACACTTCCTTTACAGTGTACCACTGTCCTATTTTCAAATCAGTGTCGCCCCACACTGTGAGTGAAATGGACCGAGTTACATCAGACACAGCATACACAGTTTTTGGCAAAGTCTTTTTGTTGCGTGTAGTCGCCTCTCCCCTTTCCCTCTCATCCATAACTTTAACACAGACGGTTACCTACAGATACAAAATGTGATACAAATTAGCTCACAGAATTATTAGGCAATTTATATGTGCATGTTTAACTTAATGATTAATTTGAATTCACTAGGCTACTGTGCAAAACTGAGTTAACTCATCTTCATATATAAACCCAACGTGAAACCCTCCCTTTGCGAAAAAAGAGTGTTTACATTTACATTTAGCAGACGCTCTTATCCAGAGCGACTTACAGTAAGTACAGGGACATTCTCCGAGGCAAGTAGGGTGAAGTGCCTTGCCCAAGGACACAACGTAATTTGGCATGGCCGGGAATCGAACCAACAACCTTCTGATTAATAGCCCGACTCCCCGTTTGTGTTACAAGTTCTTAATTGTGTGCAACCCTATAAATACCTTACTTTTTGAAACTCTCGCGACTCATTGATTACTTCTTCAAGTGTTCTTGTTGGAACACTTTCCTCTGCCAACATGTCATAGTTGAAGTTGAGATGGCGGACGCATGTGGTTTTGGTCCTCTCGTTGGCCAAGATATCTGTCTGACCTTCGTGCTGTCTTGATGTGGTTAACACCACGTCCTCCAACTTGATAGGAGATCTAAAACCACACAACACATACATTAATTAATATAAAAACATTGATCTTCAATAATATCCCCAGTCAATTCAGTTCTTAAAAACTCACCTGTCTCTTGCTGCTGTAAGATACCATTGGTGCTTTTGGGGAGAAAACACCACCACTCGAGAATTTTTTGTGGCCTCCTGCAGCATGGCTGTAAAATAGGACTTTTTTGTCTGGCCTGGGTTGCATATGGGGGACACTTGGTGCAAATATCCCACCAACTCCAGCTTGGATCTTTTGGCCCCCTGCATTCTTGATTCCTGAAAACACAACATAATTAGGATACCTCAAAATTATAACACTGGGCTAGGCTATAGTGTGAGGCTGATTGCTCACTAGACTACATCAATTAAAAGAAACTATTCTAACAAGTGGGCTAACTCATGTTGGCTCCTCACAAATCCTCTAATGTCCCATTGCATAAAACCACATTAACCATGAGTGTTAAAATAAGGTTTAACAGTCTATTTTCATTCAGAATGTTAAGGTAAAATGAATGACACAAAATACCAAAGTTACATGTAGGCTAGACTACCACACTAGGCCTACATCA